>CAJRST010006668.1:12669877-12710261 GCA_907169785.1 Menidia menidia
TTCATTGTTCCCTAAACAAGCCTGTACATATATACGTGTGTGTGTGTGTATTTGTGTGTGTGTGTGTGTTTGTGTGTGTGTGAAAAACAGCACCGGTGACAGGGCACAATGCTCTGAGGCTACTGCCAACTGGAAGTCTTGTTTGTCTTCCTGCTTAGAATACAAACAGCCCTGACTTCATTCCCACCCTAAAGCCCCTTCAGTCAATTCGTGGCAGTTGTTGCACCTTTGCTGCACTTGGCGCTTCCGTTTTGAAGCCACTGACTGTGTGTGGGCAAAGCGGGTTCCTCTGAGCTGAGAGTGACGGAGCCGGAGCGATGTGTGTGTACGTGTGGAAACCAGCCTGGCAACGAACGAACACCAAGCGCCCAAACGCCGGCATCCGACCCCCCGGACGCCACCTGCGTGACAGAAATGCAAACAGAGAGGACTCAAAGGGAGCGTCCTTCACCCAGGAGGAGTTCGCGCACACCCTTCAAACCCGTCTCCTCTGTTGCTCAGCCCTTTGAATTCTGGCGGGTTTGCCTTTTGTTTGAGTCGTGTCACCGGTCCAAATGATTTTGTTTAGTTTTTTAAAGAGGAGGTGAAAACGCAGAATCAAAGATCTCCCTCTGACATGAAACAGAGGAGCGGCACATGAAGTGTACGCGACGTTAGTGTGGGATAAGCACCTTGCTGACTCCACCACAGGCTCGTGTGAAGTTTGCAGATATGGATGCGCTGAACAGCAGTGGGTCATTCAGCTGAATTTAATAAGACAGAAAAAATAACTAATCCACCTTGAGAGCAGACTGAAATAACAACCTCCAGCACAACCATCCATGTTGCTGCTTTTCCCTACATATGAGCAGAACATTAGAATTCTCTATGGAACTGATGACCTGTTTAAACAAAGGAAAGGACTTCACATACTATGTTTTAATGTGTTAAAATGTGCTAAAATTAAACACAAAAAGAGGAACAGTTCTGCATAATGGTTTATATCTGCAGTGCTCCTGTAACAACCATTAATACTTCTAAGCTGATCTTTTTTTGCCTCCATGGGATTGAAACTTGTATTCTGGATATCAGATCTGAATTTAAAATCATAGGATCACAGCAACCCTCACTTCTTTGTAAATGCAGCACGCCATATTTCTTACTTTCCGAGTTGTTCGTGTTCGTGCGGCTGTAGTTCTTTTTTAAATATTAACTATTAAATCAGACAATGATTTATTCAAAAAGCAGTGGAATTGCAGTTTTGAGTAGTTTCGAGCACTTTGTCCATAACACGCATACTTTTCTAATCTTGAAACCACTACATCAAAATTCGAGCGTTTTCAAGCATTCTCAGCGCCCGTGAGGACCCGGGGTGGAGAACTGGTCCCCCGCTCCATCGCTGGAAGGTCTTCCTGTTCCAGCGACCCCTTTCCAGAACCCTGCGCCATGTTCCCAGAAGGATGAGCGTAAATAAGTGTAAATCCCCTTTTACTCGACCTATGCTGCCCTTGTTACAAACAGTGAGCACATCCTTGATCTTCCTGACCAAAGGCTATCCGTACCCAGACTGTTGCTCTAAAATGGGATGGCTTGACTACACGGCCAAATAACGTTGGGCGCTCTCGGCATCTCAGGACAAATCTGATTCATGAAGAGCCACTTTACCGCCTCCGAGACCTCAGCCAAGGATACGGGTTAATGTTTTCCATCAGCAACAGTTTTTGCTTTCTCCATAAGGTAAGTGTCAGAGGGATGTGGTTGAGCAACAGAAAAGCAGCCGAGCACTATAAGCCACACGGCTGGTTTTTATGTTTGTTACCATAATGAAAGGTGTCTTTGCCCAATACAAGCTAAAAGATTTTCCAAATATGGGTATTAATATTCCAGAGGTTAAATGACCTCCAGACAGTCTGAACTATTCTATTCATCTTTAACTCAAAGCCCACCTTCAGAATAACTGAATATAATTCCCTCCACTTCCACACTAAACAACATTTTCTTTTTTCCTTTTAATTTATCTGACAGCTGTAATTTGAGGCACTGGGCTGGGATCGCCCGGAGACGGTCCACAGTCTCCCTGCAGGCTGGTGAGCTCCCTCCCGCTCCTTATGACAAAACGAAGTGCTGCTCCTGGTTCACACTTCATTAGCCACAGTAATGCCTCGGCACAATGATGTATGGAACTCCTCTCACTCCCAGACTTGCTCCTGGCAAGAGCGGCTCAACAAAACTTGTAAGAGATCCCCGAGAAAATTGCACGATTGTAATTATTTCCTCCTCCAACTTAAAAAGAAAACTTCCCTGTTGGTCCTCGTGCTTTGTCCTCAGGCTTTGTCAGTAATCACAGATGGTATGAACAACCTTTGTCACTGCATGAAAAACATTTCTATGTAAAAATACAGGTCGAAAAAGCAATTTCACAAGTAAATACATGGAAATGCAAAATGAACTGTTACCTGTTGTGTTTAGTAACTGTTTCATTTCAGCTCTGTAGTGCGGAAATTGTTTACTGAACCTAACAATTACTGACATAAGGCACCCGGTATATTTCTCTGTCACAAATTATGTCTTGCGTATCCTCTTAGAGCAGGACTTACCTATTCACTCTTCCTCCATCATCGTGCCATTAATCATCCGCCCACGTTAATCACCCAGAAGAGACCACGGTGGGCAAAGTTAATTGGAAGTGTGTGGTAGCTCATATAAAATGCAGATTGAGGGCCCACTAAAAATGAAATAAAGAGACTGGCTGAGAATACAACACTGAGTGGAAACGACAGCACCGAAATACCTACAACCTTAACCACCTCAGGCTAAGTGACTACATAAACAGCTCATTCTGCCATGGTTCATTACAATGAGCCACTAATGTCAGCGCTTATCACATGATGTCACCCTTTAAATCATTTCTAAATATATATCCAGGACCCAAAATGTTAAATCGAGCAAATTACTTAAAATTGTTAGTCATATTCAATTCATCACAGAATGACTAGTGCTGTGAAAACTTGTTGAAACTTTCACAGATACTCAGAAGAAGGGGAGAAAGAAATAGAAAATGGTTAGTGTGTGTGTGTGTGTGTTCATCCCCACTTCCTAATTATAATCATAACCAAGAGCCCTTGTGTGATCCTTTCTATTAGCTGAATAGGATCTGATTTAAACGTAGACTGCTGCATGAATTCAAATGAACTGATAAGGTTGGATAAGGCTTAGATAGCTAGATGACAAAAATGTTAGGGGAGCTGAAGAGAAATGTGACTTTGAAAACTTTTTTTTTTTAACAAATCCAAAAAGAAAAAAAGACAAAACATTAACGTGAATTTGTCATGCGAGCGGATTTTTCTAATTTACCATAGAGCTGTTGACAGTCATAACCACCCCGAGAAAGCAATCCCGCTTCACTAAAAACAAATTAAACAATCATTAATGGCATAGGTATTTAATTTTTTCTCTGGATAATAATGTGAGTAGCACGAGAAGACGGTCTGAAAACCTCATTAAAATGTTTGCTGTCCGGGGTGGATGGAAATTCATGGTGGGTAATTGAGACGGTGTGGGCTGCACCAGGATTAAGTGAAGTGTTCAGACAGTTCGACAAACAAGCCAAAATAAGTTCTTCTTTGTTTCTCAAATGATGGTGAGAAATGATGTGAAACATTAAACAGCCAAAGACAATTAAACAACATCCAAACCTTAAAGCTGGAGTGCTGTATATTGCTTGAAAAAGCCATCTAAAAAAAAGGACAATACATTAAACTCATATTTTTAAACAAATGTAATCAAATTTCTATCAAATCGAATGCTGCGTCTTTTTTAGGTCAGACAGATGATCAGTGGCATCCAATCCCTGTTTAAAGTGTTCTGGAAAAGGTGAAAAAAACTGCATGTACCTGTAAACCCCACCAAAGTTCAACAGCAGTGGAGATGGTCTTTGAAGAGATAAATCTTTTTTAAAGCAGTAGTAACCAAGAGCGGGTCCCGGCTGCCCGACGAGGCTGTTACAGTGTGAAACTACTGGAGAACAAAATATTGGAATTCCACTTTCATTGTTTAATCAAAGACCCAAAAGACTCATTTCGTGCTCTGGAAGGACAGCAGATGCCAGAGACTATTTGCTCATACAGCTGATTGTTGCGCAAGAGTAAAAATGTCATTTAAAAGAGAATATAATATGTACTAAAGGCTTTCTCTCAGTCCATTTTTGATCCCTCCAACCACCTGCAGAGTTGGGGATATTTCGAGCGAGCGTGGCTCTGTCAGACAGCCGGTAAAGTGAAAAAAAAAACCCACCACACCGCTGCAGACCACAGAAACGTCCGTCATGGACTAACACCAGCTACTCCACTGAGATCAAATGCTCCCGATTATCCTTCCATTAACCTACAAAAGCCTCCAAACAACAGTCACATGGCAGCATCAAAGTAAGTCTTGTAATAGCTCTTTGTTGGCTGGAATGTGCAGCATGCTGATAATAACAATTATTCTTAGTGAATGGAGCCAGTGGACAACCTAATTACGGGGTCAAAATGTGAGTGGGCACTTAACTGCACAATGACACTAATCTAGTCCCAGTTATTCAAAATTTCAGTCAAAAGGTTTTTTCACTTTTGCGAAATAATGTTATTTTCATGCTTGTCAGAGAGGGATTTGTCGATTCCCAAAGTCAGGGGAAAATCCTGATGGAAGGCTTGGAACGGATAGCTGGCGGTGATAACTGATCCCAACTCGCGTGACTATTAACTTGTGCCCATGCAATGTTGCGGGCAAAACCAAAAGCTGGTCCCCTGAGCAAAGACTTCTGGAAAGCAGACACCGTAGTAGCCTCGGTTTTCCAGAAGAGGCGATGCAGAACGATCGTCGTACTCTCACCACCCGAATCTGAAGCAACCCCGTACAGCAGCAGAGTTCTCCATCAGAAATTAAACTTTGAACTCATTACTTAGTGGCTCACGCTTCGCTACTGTGAGCACGTTTTCCTAATTAATTGCCAGTGAAAGGATAAGGCTGGCGGAGGTTTGTACGAACGGAGTCTGCTAATTGTTTAAGCTCAGAGCTCTCAGAGAGGGGAACAGGAAAAATCCATTTTTCAAGCCTCGAGATGGAGAGAATGGGCGCATCTGGAGGTCCGAGATAAAAGAAGAGGGGCACGCCTACTTGCCCCACTGCTGTGAGAGAGAGAGGGGTTGAGGATAAGTGTAAAAAAAAAACAGAAAAACAACAACACCCCACTGTGCACGGTGCAACAACTGCCTGGGTTCAGCTCCCCGCCTGGGTTTGGGATCCTTCAGAACAGCAGGTGGTGCGTCTATGGGAACAGTTGTCACTGAGCCCGTCTTTCTGACGGCTGTGGCTGCAGAAGCAGTGCCATTAAGCTGAGGGAGTATCGAATGATGTCACCGCAGGAAACTCTCCTGGGGAACTGCAGCCCACCGAGTTAAAAAAAAAGAAAAAAAAGAATAATAATAATCTGTTTTAGGGCCAGTGTCCATCTCAGGGTTTTGCAGCTGAGCTGGTAGAGATGCAATCCTAATATTTGGAGCAGGAAGAAGGATGACTGGTTGTTTGCGTTTGTCAGCCAACCCCTGACAAACGGCGCTCCGCTCAGACCAGCGCCGCAGCTAACAGCTGTTTCTCTAACAGGGGCAAACAGTTTTGAATGCTGATGATTACAATGAGCTAGATTTCAGAGGATCAAGAATCTGATAATCCAACAGTAACACAATTCGGGCTGGCTGCCTGAATACAAATCCAAACGCAAACAAACTAAATCAGGGGAATTACACGGAGAAAGGGATAAATGTGCGTTTTTTGGCATGTGGGTCACAGAACGCCTTGTTTCAGAGCAGCCACGGAGCCCAACCACGTGGAGATTATCTTTTTCCTCCATCCAAATTACTAGAGTGTTAAGCACTGCTCAGTCTTCTGCAATCCTTTGGGTTTACCTCAAGAACCCCCCCCCCCCTCCCACACACACCCACACACACACACACACACACACTGAAGTCTTCACGCTCTGCTGACTGAAGGATCAAAGGACCTGCTGTGTGTACCTAAATAAAAAGAAGCACTTTTCGCTAAAAATTGAGCTGGCAGTTGAAAATAAGGGATGATGATATAATCATGTTACTGCTGATATTTGTGCGCTGCTGTCAAGCCTTCTTTGGGCTTTACCCGCTGGATTAAGGCTAGTGACTGAGAGGCAATTTTGGCCCATTTAACCTTGTATCCTGGCAGCCAATTACATTTCATTGCGATGTGAGTGGGTACAAGGGTTTGGCGTGCGGATGTATTATGCATTGCATTAAAGTTGGAGCGCAGAAATATGCACTTCGGAAACTTAACAAGCAACCCGGTTTTCATTTGGTTTGGCCTGCTGCAGCGCCGGAGCAAATGAAGTGTTGTTGTTGTTTTGTTGTGCTCAGTGTGCTGAGAAGCTGATGTGGGCTGACAACAGTATCTTCTGATATTTGCGTGTAGCCAAAATCTTTGGGCTCATTAGCCACATTTCTCATGTATGTTAAGATTTATCACTGGCTTGGAGAAGAATTTGCATGTTTATCCATGTGAATAAAAACATTTCATTACCATTATTTCGACTCTTCTTGGTTTGATTTATTTTTTTTGTTTGTTTTTCCAAAAGTTCCCCCGAATTCGGTGAAAAGTCACTCAGGACTTCTTGGCAGTACCTCCGTGAACCCATCTGTCAAATCCCAGCTCTGGAATGACTTTGTGTGACCGGATTCGCATTCACATTCAGCCCCTATCCACAGCATTTAGTCTCCATTGTTAGCACTTCGCACATTAGCATCCGACTTATTATCATGCCCAAAGGTGATATGTAGATCAAAGGCAAGGATGTACTGTTTAATATTTCTGCCTCATTACAGTATAAGGCCTTTTGATTACTGGCCTTTGTGTGCCTCTGTCAATTTGAGGCAGTGATGTCCTTTGCTGCTCAGCAGAAAGTGCAATATTAATAGCAGGAGATCACTTCTGAATTAGCAAAGAAGTAGAGCTAAAACATAGTTTCATGGAGACAGTACCGGCCTGTAATTGGTCTTCATATGTCACCCCCTTGACTTTATGTCACTCGGTCCTCCTTTGGGAAAACTACTCAACCCATTTAATTTAACTTGCTGCCGATATCCAATTCACCTTTCCAATGTCACGGTCTGATATTTCATGTTTGACACTTGAGTCTCTGTAATGGCCATCCCGTCTACATAAATTGGAGTAATTATAGGAGAAGTGTCATCCTAAAGACTCAAATGCAGAAACTTTTCATTCAAAAATGTTTATTTTTTCGCAATATGTTAAAAATGAAAAAAAGAAGAAGCAATTTTCCACCTGGCATGAGCTTTGAGTTAGGAGTTATCTATTTCAATAGAAGTTTGCTGACTTGTGAGTCTGTCATTTCATATTTCCAATAGGCCCCCAGAATAATATTGTTCTTTTGCAAGGTGCAAACAAAGTGTTGCATTAATAGACTTCATATATTCAGCTTTACCCGTGGCCTCAAAGCAGACACCAGCTAATATCATCTGAATCTCAATTTCTGCTTAATGGATCACAACATGTTGTCAGTGAGGAAGAGCAGCACAACCTAACCCCTTTTCAGTATTATGCATATGAGCCCATTATCTGCTCATCCACTGGACTGTGAGGATCCATCCACCGCGCTGGCTCCGGAGCCTCCCTCTGCACATCTGTCAGAGGCCCAGCAAACTATCCAGGTGCCTATATCTTGGCCCTATAAGCCTGAGTAATTATAGGAAGAAGCTCAGGCAGCCATGAAGGTTGTTACTGTTTACCATGGATGAATAAACAGAGTGATGAGAGGGGCTGGTTGACTGATGGCGCCAGAACTACCCCGGTGTCAATGCATCGATTGGCTCGCACGCTGGAGCCAATGAGGCCGATGGCTCCCAGAACAACCCCCTCTCTCTTCTCCAACCACAAACAATCAATGAGTAATATACAGCAGAGTAAATACCACCTTTGTGTCTTTTATCCCTTTCATAGGTAGGATTACGGGGTGTTCAGATACTGTATGTATGCCGTGTCAGCGTGTTTTCCACAGATAATGACATCTATGCGGTGGGTCATGAAGTAGCCATTAACGTATTGACAGACTGAGCTTGAGGACTTCTGCTTAAGCCAAAAGAAATGATGTGGTGGGTGAGGAAAAAAGGGGGAGAGTCAAGGATATATGCAACGGCACTGACCTATGACATTCCAGAAGGTGTGTGAAAGGACACGCTCGCAATTTTCCTTGTCCTTTACGCCCGAGTGCTCAACCACCAGAGTAGAGTAGTAGTAAAATTGTTTCAGCAAAGTTTGTGGAGGTGATTCGCTAGACGGCTGCCCGGCAACACTAAATCAGACTATTTATCTAACACATAGATTTAAATACAAATACACTTATTCTTAAGCAACAGCTCTATTCAAATTCCGATTTTTTTGAGGTTAATATTTGATTTTTTAAAATTACAATTATGTTTTTCTGTTACTCACATTTTCCTTTATTTTAAGATTAGCAGTGACAAATAAATCTGCCTGTTTGACTTACAAGTTTTTATAAAAAAGAAAAAAATGTTTTTAAACATATGGATAACCCTACATGGGGTACCACAGCATGGCAAGAGATTTAACAAAAAAGAATAATTACAACACTGAGGTTGCACTGTGTATGCAAATATCCTGATAGTTTCAACAGCTGCAACTCTCAAATTACGATTATTACAGTGTCTACCATGATGAAGGGCGCCACAAGAAAAAGAGAGCCATATCTCCAGCCGTGCCAGTTGGAAGGCAATTATACTCCGAAACATTGATATCTAGCAGTTTGGGGGTACTGAACTCGGCTTAATTGGACTTGACCTGAAATTGTTTGCTTTTTCCAAGTGCAAGTAACTCGAGATAACTTGTTGTGAATTTGAAAAATACAGAGCAATTGACTTAAACTGAAGGGAACCACAGGTCAAAACATCTAGGCAGGAGTTAGCCTTGATAAGTCAAAATCTGGTCCGTGTGCGCACAAGTATCAAATTCTGCGTTGTCTCTTCACATTAACTTTGATCTGGTGCAGCCGGTCACATGTGCAACTTTACAGCCTTGGTGGTTAATTTATGTGCAACTTTAAAGAGGCGAGTGTTTCAGTCAAAGCATGGCTTCGCCTAAATAGGGAGCTCTGAGCATGTCTGAATGCCGATGCATTACACCGACGCACTGCTAATGAGAGGATAAGTGTGTGTTTCAAACAGCAGCTAATACAAGCAGACGGAGTTGTAGAGCAGAAGTTTAAAATCTAAAAGGTCTGAGTGATTTCATTGGACTATATTCATTAAACAAACTGAGCCTGTACAATTGCGAATGCTAAGTAAACCTGAAAGGGGAATAAATGGATTCCCTGTTTTATTTTCAAAATATATCAATTATAATAATAAGTAGCAGCTGGTGGCAGGTTTATAGGAATGGCTTGTTAAATATTCACAAAAGAAAAACAATTCTCCTTTCCCTATATAGATATTGAATTGAATTACAAGGGAGAAACACTCAAAGAGTTTGCATACCAATATGCTTGGCACATTTCAAATGTACTAACAGCTAAAGGTATACTCCACTTAATTTACTCTCCAATTACAAAGCATACTGAATGTTTTCTTTGGATCGTTTAAATTTTATATGCCGAATTTATAGAATCAAACTGATTGCCTTCATGCCTAATTCCACTTATACCGATGTTAATTGTAGCCTATCAGGTCTTATTACGCACCACATTCTGAATTCGCTGTGAGACATTTAAATTCTCATAAAAGTAAATCACCAGAAATAAATACATTTGTGAGAAATCTCCACAACATCTGTTAGCAGCGTCTTTTGACGCCGTTCGCTTTGCATCGGGTATAATGACGCTTATCAACAACATTCCAAACGAGCCCTGTGAATACGGAGCAGAGAGCAGGAGAGCTTTTGCCCAGAACTGTGCAGAGAAGGATAAAACGAGCCCGTGCACACTCTCCTTTTGCAAAGAGGCCTGCGGACAAAGCCCTGCACACCTCTTGTTTATACAGATGAGGGGGCCAACTTTCAGCGGTGTAGAAATTAAATGAGGCAGATTCCCTGTGATGTTCTTATCACCTCATCCTGCTCCTCTCCAGGGTCCACTAATGCCCCCCCCCCCTCCTCCTCCTCCTCTTCCTCCTCCTCCTCCTCCTCGGTGATGCTTGACAGAGCCAGTGCTGTCTGGAATGAGATGTGCGGTTGGCCCAGATATGACAGAGAAACAGCCCAGGCTGAGGTCTTCTGCCCAGTAGGGATGGGAGTAATTACTGACAATATTATCTCCAGCTGTGGGCTGCTGTACTTTTTCTGCACTTTGCCTCGGAGCCCGGGGCTCTGCCGGGACTTCCTTCTGTTGTTCTTCTGCTACCTTTTTCAATTTACTGCACAGTTGCGCTCCCACCAACGCCATGCAAATGCTGCGCGGTACATTCCGCCCGCTCGCGCTTAAATACGGCACGCAGGACTTTGCTACGTCATTTTCTTTCATCCCGCTGATAGAAAATTCCACTCTGCGGTAATAAATGCATGTTGTCATGCTGAAAATGGTTCTGAGGTCTGTAAATTAAATGAGCAGGAGTCCTGTTAATCATCGTCTGTTACATTTCAACCTCGGGGAAATGATTTCTCAGCCACAGTTTTGTTTTCATTGTTAAAGACATGTGAGGAAGCAAATCCATTACGGGCACTGGAGATTGAATTAGATGTCCTCCTCTTGTTAAAAAATGCACTTGGCACAAGATGGAAAGCGACATAATGGGAAGCTATCAAGGCATCTTTATTTTGGGGTAAACTTTGATGGAGCTAATGGTCTAGAGATGATCAATTCATTTGGACGGAGCGTTTCCACTTTCCGATGGGGTGTTTACCAGGATTAGAAGCACCCCACCGAGCCTGTTAGTCACTCAGGTAAATGCAGCAGTGTGGGCAGCTCATTATGTGCAGGGAGGGGAGCATAAGGCAGAAATACCAGAACCCTTTTCCTTCCTCCCCATCCATGTTTGCCAAACGCTTGACTTCAGTAAATATCCAAAGGCGCCACATAATAAAGGGGTGCCTGGTGCTCCCCCTCGCAGAATTCTCTGACCTGTGAGAGTACGGCGGGGGTTCAGGTTGCATCAAAGAGGGCCTGAACAGATTAACAGTTACAACCGACAAAATGGGGAAAATAGCTTATTGATTTGGCTCTTACCTCAAACGCAGCATAACGATAAGGGACGAGATGTAAACGAAGTCTGACACCACCCTGAGATAACCTCACTGAGCGAGCTGACCCAAGGCGCCCCGTTTTGGTGGAGGGGTTAAAAGCCGCGATCAGAATCCCAAACTACGGATGTTATGGTCAAATCAAGAACTCTGTGCGATTTATCCAAGTTAAAAACATACAAATATGTCTATATCTTATATTATGCATAGAAATTATATAGTATTTGGTTTACAAACAAATCCAAATTAATAGATTTGATTGGGTGCCTGTGAAACTAAGTGAGCCTTGGTGAGTTTTCATCAAATTTAAGTGAAAAAATAAATAATTTAGGCAACAGATAAGTCTATTTTTCATTGGGGAACATCTATGATTGTGATTCTTCACCATCCTGGTCAAGGTTATCGTAGGAGCTTGAAAGTACGCAGCTGAATTCGTCCATTTTGGTTCTTGGGTATGTCTAGGAAAAGAGAGAGGCTGAGAGCAGTTTAATGAGCTCTGTTCATGGCACAGGAGACAGAATTAAAATAACACTTGAACAGTGTCGGATGAGATGAAGATGTTGGCATTCTCTCTTTCATTTATCAACTGTTGGGCTGTCTTTTCTCAAAAATAAATAACCATTCAAAAAGGCGTAGTCCATCTGTTTAAGCAGTTGTATTAATCTAATATGAAATTACTCATCCCTAACCTACTCTGATTAATGCCGGCTGGCTGTGCAGCCCTTCAGGAAATCCTCTTTCCTGGTCACCATCATTAAGCCACGTGATATGTCAGCGTTACTGTTTCTGACCCTTTTTCTAAGACTTAGACATACTCTCAGTGGCCCCTGACAGTTATTATTAATGAGTTGCCTCAGCTTAAACTGATCAGGGCCTTAGAGAAGATTATCAAAAGCATTTGAGGGAGAAAGAGAGAGCAAGTATTGATTCTTTGAGTTGGTTGCTTAGCTATTCCAACGAAATCTCATTAAGGATGAGGAGCCCTGCCACAGTTGGCTTTGAGCAGTGTTTACCATCTTACACATAGAATTTTTTAATTACGAGAGCTGCCAAGCTGCCAGAATCGATAGTGACGAATCTCACATCAGTGAATGTGGAGAGGAAACCCACTCCGGCTAGGAACTGGAAAAATGAAACAGATGGAGCTGAGCTCTTTGCACTGGGGCCCAGATTCACAGCAGTGTCCTTCAAATGCTTACCTTCACCTGTTGAGATCTTGGGAGAGAGAGAAAAAAAAAAAAGCCAGACTGTGTTACAAGGAAGACAGATGGCAATGATGCAAAGGTCCGCTGAGGTACACGTCTTTTTCTCTGTTTTTTTTTTTTGTTTCTTTTGGGCCAAAACGATAAAAAGCATTATACGTGTGGAGGTCGGGAGCTAAACACATTTTCATTTCCTGCACATGGATAAAGCTCTGTAAAAAGGTTATTCAGTGTGAAAGGAGAAAAAGGCCTTCCTCGGACGGCGTGCCTCACAGCCATGATTAGATAATGATTCACTCGGTGGAAAGTCCACATCACATCAGCACTCGCTCAGAAAGCAGCCGTCTAAAGAGAACCTCATCAGCTTCAAGGAGACGCCGTGCCAATGGAAGGTTAACATTTCAGCTATGAAACACTCGTTGGAGACTCACACACACCGACATCCTTACATTCCTTTTGCCTTTATGGAACCTGCTTGCCCCCCCCCCCCACCCCAGAGTAACACTCGAGGCACTTGTTTTCCACAACTCAAGCAGCCACCGCTCACGTCGGGTCTTCTGAATCTGCTTACGCGCCGACACCGAAACAAATAGACATTTGTTTTTGTTTTTTTCCCCTCTGTTCATCTTTTTAGCGTCAACAAAAACCAACGCGCATTTCTGCATAATTCAGCGCAGCCAAAGGCCTGCCTGCTCCGACAGGATGTCAGCCCGTCCAATTGTGTGCGGCCGACTGTTGCTCTGTGCATACTGATTGCGCCATTTTTGAGCATGAGACTGTATAAATGACAGACACAACAAGTACTACGCACTCGTCTGATGGAACAATGCCACCGACAGCCAAACCCCCCCTCTCTCATCAAGTGCTGAATACATTTCCCTCAGTAAACCTTGCGGTGTCCTTCGTCTGGTTATCCTGCTGGTTGTCCTCATTGAAAGGCTGTTATTTTAAATCCATAAAGTCTCTGGGAAAAATAAATAAATGAAAAAGATTTTAGTCCCGTAATCTTTCAAAAAGACCTCTAAAGTGATCACTTGGAATTTTCCTCCTAAACCAATGCACGACAATTTCTCAAAAGTAAAATCCAACAATAATGGATGAAGCAAAAAAAATAAATAAAATTGAATCTCTCGCAATTAATATTTCCTTCAGTCTGAGCGCTGCAAACCACACAGCGAGCAGGCCGCGGCTGAAGAAAATTAGGATTCAATGAAAGCAGCGCTGTTGAAGAAGATGCTGCATGAGACCCGGTGAGTTTAAAAAAAAAAAAAAAAATGCATTTTTCATTGAACAGACTGAAGGGGTTCACACAGCCTCTGAATTTCACTCCAGGCAACGAGGCAATGAAACAATTCTGAGGCCTGTCAAAATATTTGCCAGTGCTGGAGACGCATTGCAGTGATCAAATCAGGGGCGCATTAATCTGGCGGTTGGGGCCCACACTATGCTGAGGTGCCTCCGTGATGAGGCTGGTCTCCACAGGCTAATCAGAGCAGCGCCGGAACGTGTCAGAACGCTGATCTGCGCCGTTTCGCTGGCGGAGCCGCGGCGCTTCATTACATGTGGTATTTATTGATAAGAATAATTAAATTCAATTAGCCGATTCCCGAAAATAATGAAGCTTCCTGCTCATTCCCAATAAATCCATCGCCGAAACTGCCTCTAATAAATGACAAGCCCTAACTGGCATGACTAACAATAGTTACTCCCCCTGCACGTCAAGAAAACTCCGTGTCAACTTTAATAAGCGTGAGGGCTAAATTAAAGCCAGCCCTAACACATGGTCTCCATTAGCTGATACAGTAAGTACTTTTACGATTCTTCAAGAGCACGGAGAGCAGTTAAAAGTTACAACCATTAAACATTTTACAGTATGTTGCTTTTACTTTAATCATTTTGGCCACAGATAAGGTGAAGCCTCCGGCCTCCGCCGCAACACGGCGTCCACTCACTGTCCACTCCGACTGTTTTATGGGTAATGAAAGATACCCGATATTGCTGAATGTGGCCCGGGCGTGTGAGAGGGAAGCGGCGTAAACGGTATCGACACGCGGGGAACATGTTTTCCTGATGTCCTCGTCAAACTGTCTTCCCTAAAAGCCAGCTGCTCTAATTAGCCATGGATCCTCGTCCTCGTTATTTGACGTGATGTCGTTTGTCTTAGAAGCGCGTTGGTGCAGCTGGTGCAGCCTCTGAAATGCTAGCACGGCTGCATTCGGCAGGTAAAATAATTATGCCGAGATAAGGTGTCACGAGTATTCGCTGCTAAAAGGAATACACGGCCAAATTGTTGCTCAAAGGACTGTTTCAGCCTCTGCAGGCAACTGGCCACGAATGAAATCACTGGATTAATTAACTGGAAATTGGAAGAAACGTGTTTTTATTGTGTTTGCTTTCATCCTATCTTTTTCTTCATTTCTACAAAGCACTATGAGACATTTTCTCTTCAAGTCGCTGGGGATGCATAGTCAGCACGACGAAGAGCAGCAGCCCCTCCTCATCCTCCCCACACCCATACATTTCCTGCCATGCAACGAAAGAAAAAAAAGAGAAGCTCTATTCGATAAATGATGATTAAAATCCTTTTAATTACACAGACTCACCTGAAGTGTTTGGCATCTTTATTAGAGGAAGACATCTTTTGTACATGTGTGTGTGTAAGAGTCCATCCATCCCTGTGAGAATCCTCACCAGCTTTAGTCGTACACACAATCAAACCAAGCAGTGTTATGTCCAGGATCCCACATCTCCCCGTCAAATCCAAAAACGTTTAGCAGCCCATGGAAATAATTAGCCACGTCAAACACGCTGACACGTGGGGATTCAACAAAGTACTGAAGCTAATAATTTGCCTCAGGGACTTTTCGTAATGTACTCACAGTATCCTTTAAACACTTCTTTAAACACCAAAAAATATGCTTGCAAGCACTAAAAACTGTTAAATACTTCATGTTACTTTCCCCATTCGGCACATTTATCTTTTACAAATGAATAAGATTCAAAAGTACAGATGTAGCAAATTGCTTACTTTTACTTTCTACCGGCGGTAATGAGACGTGGCGTCTTCTTAAAATATCCTGTCACCAGCCTAAAATCAAAGTATCCCAGTTCTGACACCATGTGCTGTAAGTTGCTTTGTGTCATCAAATTTGTTTTTGCTTCCTGGCTCTAACGTGGAGCTCCACAGGAGCAGCTCTTTGAATCAGAGCCGAGTTTATGGTCCCATTTTGAGGCATAAAATAAAAAGGGGATTTGTTTATGAGAGCATTATTAAACTAGCTTTGCCTTTCTGGACTGGGAAAGCAGCAAGTGTTTGAAACTTGTTGGCTTTGAAGTAAGACGCTCGATGTATTTCCTTTGTGTAGCGCCTAGCTTTGTGCTACAGTTATCTGAGCTGTGTTGTGAGATGTATAGATGCATGGCCAAGATATACACTTCAGATTAGTTCAGCCTCACAATAAATAAAAAACAACATTTTCTGCAAAGTTTCCAGTTTTCCAGTTCGGCTGTGTTTTAGTGTCGGGTTTATTTCATAATAAAAAAAAGAAGAGAACAAACAGAAGAGGGAAAAAAGCATTATTCCAGCCGATTCAAAAGCCCCTGCAAAGACACCCGCGAAACATCCCATGTGCATTTCTGCGAAACGGTCATGTTTGAGAGACACGATTTGATAAGTTTTGCTGTGTGTATCCTGAAGCTCACAACCCATGTCCCCTAGACTAAAACTCCAGGCCTCAGAACCACTTACCCACTTTCCCTCTGATGTATTCTAATCAATCGCTGAGCCTGCCCGCCACCTCTCTTATTCCCAGCCAGGACGAGAAAAATAACAAAAACTTATTCGACTGGGAACGAACAAAGAAAAAAAACTGGCTGTAGTCTAATTTTAGGTGGTGAAAGTCAGGGAAAAAGTGAGAGCTTCCTGGCAGTGGGAAATAAGTTTCTATGAAGGTACAACACATATTGTCATTCTGAAGCTTTGTTATCTTATTGTCATCCATTTACTGGATGAATTGATTTTTAAAGAGGGTTTTCATTTCTGTTGGATGAAATGTGAGGCTGCAAAGTTGCGTTGAGCTGATAATACCAAGGTGAAGAGTCACACCTGAGAAACTGACAGGTGGGACTGTGCAGGCGAGTTTCGGTTAAACCTAACAACCTGAAAAATAGAAGATCTGACTGCGCAGAGCTGGGATCAGACACAGACAGCAGAAGATCAGGAAGAAAATAAAGACACAAATCTAACTGAGCCACATAAATTAACCTTTCTCAATCTGTTAAATATGCTGAACACTAGCAGAGATTCTGCGGCTGAAGTCCTAATCAACCTGCTGGCCAGAGGGAGGGTCAATGACTGCGTCTTTCAGAAAAGACTAAACGAACCTAATGCTATGGCTTTTAAATTGACCACAGTTTGAGTGATGGAAAGAAGACTCACACATCCTATTCAGCCCACCACTCAATTCCCCATCACAACATAATAAAAAGTGCTTCATTAATGGAGACACTCGGGCGCAGTCTTCAGGCTGAGAGCACCTTGGCATCAGACAATGGATGAGAAGATAAAGCAAAGTGAATTAGTTTAACTTGTGTTCTCAGAAGAGGTTTGACATTATCCTACAGACGCCTCGTGCTGCTCCAATATCTTTTACTTTGTTTACCGCCCTGGGAAGGAACCCAATTTTCCTTATTAATGCTTTTGGTACGAGGCAAAAGATAGCTAATGTAAACATGGGAATCGTGTGATATCTCAGGCGGGCAGACGTGCTCCTGTCTGTTGCTCAATTACATAAGACACATCGAGTGGGATTACTGCTACCTTTTAACTTGGCGGATTTAAACGTTGATTTCATTTTCTGCATATAAAGCTAATGGCCCATAACACTGCTTATCATGGCTCTAAGTGCCTCCAGCATTCAGCTGAGCATGATAACTGTATTTGTAGTCAAACTAACTCGCTCAACATGCCAACAACAAGCCAACAACAAGCCATTGTTCTGCATGGAAACACCCCAACGATGCCCCCTCTGTCTCTGTCAGTTTCCACATAATCAAGCATAACCCACGTGCGTTACTTACGGTTGCTTAAAGGCTGATTATGAGCTGAATTTTCTCTATATTTTGGTAGTTTTTTTTGCTATCACTGCCATTAGAATGTACAGCACCAACTTCCATTGACTAGAAAAAAGAATCTGAAATCAAAGGTATTCCTGTTGTTTATAGCAAAGCCAGCAAAAAGTCAGAAACAAAGCCAGATATTACACGAATCCCCAAGGCAAGAAAAAGCTGCTGCTGTATGTATCAGAGAATATAAAAGATACACTCTCTGGCTCATCCTCTTTTTTGGGGGGGGTCTCCATTGCTCTCTTACAGTCAAATGTTTCACCTGTTCTGTAGAATAAAGAATAACTCTGATGAATGATCTCCACACATATTAAAGCAACACTTAGCGCCTCATCAGGGCTTCAGACAGGGCTACTCATTCCTCCAAAATTCAGTAAACGGGGATCTGTGGATCAGAAAATCTGGCCCTGTCCGTACCTCCGTCCTCCAGCAGATGACACAGCCGGCAGTCGCCTATCCTACGGCAGGGACACTGGTGTGAATTCAGATGTACCTGTTGGGCACACTGTTTTCCTCACCGATTTTTAGGGCAATTATGAAAGATCAGATGGACTACTCGCTTTCCATAGCTTCTCTGCGCTCAGGGGTTCAGAGAGTCATTGCAAAAGGCTCAAGAGTGCAAAGAAAAAAAAGACACTTGGTATTTCCCAGCATGGCGTAAGCGTGTCATTAACATTTTTAGGAAGCCAGACAAGTATTAAGTATTAAAACAAAACAAAAAAACTTCTTTACAACAGATGAACATGTCTGAAAGTGGGGCCCTCAAGAAAAAAAGTTAATTATTAAGAAGTATAAACAATGTGAGACGCTGTGTGACACGGGGGTGGGCCGAAAAAGCCCCGGCAGGTCTTTTGGAGTGATGAATCCTCCCCAGGTCCCAGATGTCAACTTTACTGAAGCACTCCGGGATCATCCTAACAGAGAAAAACAAAAGCTGGCCAACGTCCACACAGATCCGCTATGTTCACAGAAGCCTGGAGAACCATTCCTGAAGACTAAATAAAGGGGAAAACAGGATTCAGACTCTACTAACGAGTGCTAATAACAAATAAAATAAACAATATTAACCTCACTATTTTCATTTTTGGGGAGTGGTGGCTGATAACGCATTACTGTGAATGCCGAGCTCTCACCATTAACCCCCTAAGAGGGAGGCAGATACAAGTAAAGTGAAAGACGAGAGGTGAATGGCTGTTTAGTTTAAGATGCCGCTGGCAGGCAGTTGTGGTGTAATTAAGTCAGCTTGGCATCTCCAACTCGGAGCTGAAGAAGTGGCGCTGAGTGCCAGGCCTCTGCTGGGCTCGCTGAGTGGATGCCCATTGAGATGCCAGTGGGCTCTGTGATCCAGCCGTTGATTATCAGATCTGCACACATTTCTCGCTCTCTCTCCAATTTTTGGGCTAATTAAAAGTTAGCTGCAACTTCTTTTACACATTAATCCTCCCACGTGGAATTAGCATAATGTTCGGTTTAAGTGTGGGCACCCGGCAAGATGATAGAATAAAAACCCACACCTTATTATATCTGTCATTTTTGTCATAATTAGCTAAATCTGTCCATTACCGTGATAAGTAATATTTATACATCCCTCTATCAGTAGCTGGAGGAGCGGATCAAACAGATGAAAACTTTGTTCAGACCAATTAATATTCATCTGGAATCTTTGGGTTTCTGAACAGTTTAACCCAGCCGGGCACTTTGAAAGATTGATGCTTTTTAAATTTCCAAACATAAATCATTCATGGCAACACAGCCCAGCACGAGAGCCTCATAAAAAAAAAGAATAAAAAAAAACGAAAGAAAAATTATTCTAATTCAAGAAATCTATGTCGGTATCAATTTGCTGACTCTGCAGGATCGCATCCAAACCAAGACATCAGGATGGGAGTGGGACACACAAAGAAGAGGAAACGATGTTGACATATGGAGGAAATGGCCCAAATAAAACTATTCAACGCTGTTTGGCAACACTGACCTAAATAAGAAACTTGTGCTAAATCATGTGCCTTCACAATGTAGTCAGCAGTAATCAATTATTTTCCAAGAGGCTGCGGTGTGTGTGTGTGTGTGTGTGTGTGTGTGAGACATCAATATCAGAGGGAGAGAAAGCATTCGCAGCCATGCCTTGCAAATCAAAGCCCGTTTACCATCCCGAGCGCCACACTGAAGTTTATCCTTGTAGCAACCACCGCCGAAGTGCTGAAGTCAGTAGAGTCCATCAATAAATTCACCAGACGGCATCATTTGTCATCCATATTCCCCCGCCCGTATGTGCCGTCAGCATGCCCACAAAAACACACCCGCTGTGCACACGGCTCCGAGGTGTTACTCTACCGAGAGACCCAATTAGTTTAAGTACAAGCTACGCATCACGCATTCATTTGTTAAAGGAAGGCATCGTGCTTTTAATGGCGCATAAAAGATTTGACGCTTTCGCAGAGCACTGATGGAACGTGTGCAGGTTCCGCTTAAAGCTGCAGAAGAGAAGGTGGGAATCATCCTGCAAAATGGTGAGGCTCAGTGAGGGCTCTGGCCACACCATATGGGGGCTTTAAATCCCCTTTCGTCCACACACACACACACACACACACACCCACACACCCCTCCCGCTGCTCTGATGGTCGCCCTTCCTCATTTTTGCTCCGTCATTTTCTTTTGATCACAATGTCAATATCAATTCTGAGTCCATTTCCCAGGACAAGTTCCTGACATTTACACTAGGAAATTCATTCAGAAAGTTATTAATGCCTGATCATAGGGGACTATCTGACTTCGGCTGTTTTTTTGTGCATTCCCCTGAACATCCCTTAGACGAGTCGCAGCATTTTAATACAATCGGCTTATTGTTGACGAGTGCCCAGGCCCGGACACAATGCAAATTAAAATTTTCCCGACGCTGCTCAGGGTGAGAAAACCAAACAGGCACGAGGAGACTCAACGCGCTGGCTGAAATGACAGATGCTTGGAGGTAGCCACCCACCATGTAATTGCTTCCACATTGTTATTCGCCATTTATTCCCCGGGAAAATGTGTTAAATGCATATTCAGCTATGATGCTTTAGCAATTACGTGGAGCTGCAGCCAGCTCTGTGGCAGGCAACCCTCTTGTAAAACATGCAAACACACACACACACACACACACACACACACACACATAAAGCTAGAGCTGCTCTTGCATCGCACAGGGACAGATCGAGTGTGAGCTTCACCTTTAGTGGTGTGAAGGTAAAGATGCCACTGGTTATCTAACCTCGCAGTTTCATTAAAAATCGCATCTAGATGTTTTGGAACTGCGTGTGAATCCTGGCTGTAAGGTTCATAGTACATTCGGTGACTTATCTGAACGTGAAGGGAACATGAGGTCATCTCCCATTTCACTGGAAAATAAAGGGCAAAAATACTAACAAGTAAGTTTACCCAATCATTTGTAACTTCAGAAACAAATCGCCCTCGTTTCAAGCTTAAGAAATTGCTTTCTTGCTTGGAGTAATAACCATTTATCCACCTTTTGCTTATGTATCACACAGCTGGAAAATGAGAGAGAAAAGGATTGCCGGCGCGGGGAAAATGGCCCATATTTCTCCTCTTGACACTCTCCTTTTTAGGCAATTTCGCTGAATCTCTTAATCAAAGCCTGAGAGTGGAAGAGGATATTTAAGATGAATGTTTTGCACTAAAACTAAATGAATCGCATCTTTTGTCATTAGCGATGCCTTCTTTTTACCCTCCCTCTATTGACGTTTGACAGAGAACCTCGTAGGAATGTGAGAGGAATGTCCTCAGTTTTGTACGCTATTCAGCAGGGAAGCGTGTACCATAACCGTTTAGTGGGTGACATTTTCTTCTGTCTCAGAGACAATGTCAGCTAATGATGAACAATCCTGTAACTGTCAAAGAGCGCCTGCATCTTGTGCTCTTTTCAAATTTCCTTCTGGTTGAGTGTTATTGTTGGCAACGAAAACAGCTCGGCATAATGGTGGCTAATGGGGCTTTAATAGAGAGTGTCATGAAATAATCAATCTAAAAGGAGAGCCGACAAAACAGAAACCTCATCACTAATGAATTTCTTTCGACAATAAGACTAAATATTTTCCTTCCAACAACATGTGAGATTTATTGGCAATTTGAGCCAACACGGGCAATAATAGAAGGCCACGGGGTTTTGAATTCCATTTGTTAAAATAAAAAAAGATGGCGTCCCCTCTGTAATAAAAAACGGGGGGGGGGGGGGAAAAAATTGCAGTTTGGTTTTCTCTGCAGCAGCCGAGTGCAGAATGATGCAAATGCACTTAGAGCACAATCTACATAGCCATATGTGTCCGTGCTCTGCCGCTTCCTTAGTCACAGAACATTCGTGGCTTATGTACAGATTTGTGGAGCAACCATAGAGAGGGACAGAAATCGTAGCGCTGTGTGCGTCAGTGTGTGCTTGTGAACGTGTTGAGAGTATTTTTCACCTCCGACAGCCCGGCTCTCTGTGTTCCTGCGATAGGTCTGAGTCACTCAGGCTGACCTAGATGTCAACTTTTCTCGCGCCCTGGCCAGACATTCAGCAGGGCCGCTGGACCACGAAAAGCCGGGCGAAGGCGGAGGGTGCGCGGGGCCGGGAGGGGGCCGGGTGGGTGGTGGATTTAGGGGGGCTGGAGCTGGCGCTTGATGCGAAAAGACATCTCTGCCTCTTTCCAAAAACATTCCAGGCCACGCTGACAAACGCAACGTGACGTGGCTGCCACACCGCGGCTTCCCTCAGTTTGTTCTTTTTAAACGCCGTGATTCACAGAGGAACGCGGCCCCCACGGCAGCTCCCAGCCAATAGCCCGCAGATGTCAATGTCTAACTTTCTAACGATTTGGCTGAAACAAAGTGTTGGCTTTACAGCCGTCTATGGCTAAGATATTAAATTACTTCTATGCATTGTGCTAGACCAGATATTGGCATATCGTAAGTAGACCTCGACAGAGCCCGATTGATTCTGGGCTCCCCGAAGGGCCCTGCTGTAAGCAGCTATGATGAAGACAGCAAAATTATTTGGAGTAGCTCAGATGAGCTTTTCTATTTGCTACAGGTCTGACTCCCTCGGGCTAAACGATCAATACTGAGTTTTGTTGCAGGAGCTGAATAAAGGGAGCGTCTGGTCAGGGCTGCCACCGTTCTGATTTCAGCCGCAGCCTGGGGAGAATTCTGCCTTCTCCAGTGCAGTCGATAAACAGTGTTATGGCAAACGTTGGGGGAGGTTTCATTTGCTTCTTTTGTCTCTTGCGGAGACGGCTGGGCATTGTGCGAGTGAGGCATTGCGGTCAAAGACGTGCGATTCTACAGGAGCCCTTCAGGATTTGTGTGCGTTTCGTCTTTTGTTGTGCGCGAGGGGTCACCTCGGTGCGCTGACAGACGGAGCGGATGTTTGAAATCGGCTCATTTCAGGTCTCTGATGTGGATGACAAAAACAGGTTGCGCTCTGCCGGAGAAAAAGGTTTAACCGAGGGACGTGGAAAAGTGTGATAATTCTCCGCTGTGAGTCACGCTGCTTTTGTGTGCGAGAGAGCGGCGTTTCAGACCCGAGTTAAAGACATGCTGCTCATCAACAGTGACTGGCAGTACCATCAGGATAATCCCATAATAGAAACTAGCAGACATAAAATAATAAGCATAAAAATGTCCCTGAGAGGCATAAAACAGAAGCCATCACTTAAACCTTCACCAAAGCAATGCAAATCAGAGAGCTATCCAACACCTCTGACATGAGCCCTGATTTACACAGATGATCAGAGGCATAGCAAACACAGGAAGGGCTATATGTCAAAGTCTTTCATGACATTTTACAAAGAAAAAGGAAATAGACCTTTAATATCTTCCAAAAAGTGTGAATCAAAACATCCCAGGAGAGATGTCATGAAGAGGCCAACTGAATGCAGAGCGTGAAACTTTTGTTGTTGTTTTTTTTTCAAACCAGGTTGTAAAAATTATTTAGATTCTGTCACCAAAGTCATTGACTCTGGGGGCCAATTCATAAAATTGGGCCCCGGAGTCATAAACTGTTCTTTCTTACTTATGGGAGGCGGAGGTTTATGAAGAATAATGGCAATATTTAATTGAAAAAATATTCTAAATATTCAGGACATCTTTTCCTTTTACATGAAAGACAAAGACAGCAGCATGTAGTCCAGGCTAAAGGTGGACGTTCATTCTGTTGAGGTGCTCATCTACATGTTGGGAAAGGTCTGTCAAACCGAGAAATATAATTAAAAAAACAATTATATTGGTGTGAATAGATTTCATTGATGAAATTATGGTCTTGAGATTACATGGCGATGATGTGAAATAACTTAAAATAAATGTCTTGGTATAACATGACTCTGTGAGTCATTCGAGAGTCTCGAGAATCTGCACAAAGAGTTCTCGTATTCGTTCGGTTTCAGGCTGCTGCAGTATAGCAGTGTCCACGTCCGCCAAAAGGACCAAAATCAGGAATCTTATCAGAGAAAGCATTCGAATATAAAAAAAAACGTCATTCCTTATACTGTTTTCTAAATGCGCGTCACGGTGAATATTCCTGATCAATATTCACTTGTCTAACTCTTCTCTGCCTGCCCTCTCACTTTTCATATTATGGATCTGTCTGACTGTACTACAGTATGTATTACATTCCTCATCGAGTTCTTCCTCCACAACCACACCCTCCATCACCGCTGAGCACTTCTGCAGAGCACAGATCAATTACCAGCCGGCCTGCCAAGCGATCAAGTCTATAATAACACAATCTCTCCATCTTGTTCTACTGCAGTAAATTACCTGAGCTGCAGGACGAGCCTCATCTTTCCCCTCTTTTCAGCCCAAGAGAGATCTTTATTAATGCCAAGGCTTTAAATCAAATACAGTCAGGCGCTCTGTTAATGAGATCGCAGCCAATCTGGCCTGATTTAAATGCTAAATACAGGTCAAAGCCAATCCCTGCCCTGAACACACTCCATCGGCTGTGTGTGATGATATCCTAGAATATCATGTCACAGGAAGACAAAAACGGGGTGTTTTTTTTTTACACAGACCAACAAAGATATTATGTTCCTGTGTATATGTGGATAGAATAGATGAAAAGGCAAAGATAGAAAGAAAGAAAAATGGGACATATTTGTTTGGCAGATGTTTTCAATGGAGGCGTTTGTGTCAAATACGTCGGAATTATGAAAACAATCGCCCGCCTCCCCCTCCCCAACAACTTCTACACGTTTGTGTGTCAGACAGACAGGTTCGACTTCGACAACCTGTGAAAGTACACCAATTACTAAATGTGTGCTCTCTGAAAGTTGAAAAAGAAAAAAAACAAATGAATACCAAAACAACCAACTTGTAGTAATTAAACATCAGGCTGTAGAGAAGGGATGTGCTAATCCGCCCCACTCAGCTGATCCCACCGTTCCAAAAGCATTTACACTTTCATTAAAGAGTGCAGCCAAGTAGAAAAAAATCATTTGGAAGGCCCCGCATAAGCACCGGGAGTGAACCTGTGGCTGTCTAAGCTGCACAGGCTAGAATGCAATAATTAGGACAAGCTGTGGCAACAACAACAAATTCAGAAGGAACCCAGAGAAAAAGAAGAAAAGTTCAAGCTGAGATGGAACACTCAAGAATACAGACTTGTCTGACAATTGGAAAAAGCTGAGCCATTGTCTTTGAGGCATCAAGTTTGACTCTGTCATTTGTGTAAAAGGATGATCATTTTCAGCCTAATTTCAGCCCTTCACTCAGTCTTTTTCTTTAGAGAGGTGTTAACAGAGCTCTTCACATTAGACTGAACCCACGACGGGAATCTCCTCATTTTAAACCTCACTATGAGAAAAATGAGATGCCAGCCCAAACACCGACGTCTGTAATAACGCATGAACCAGCCAACTGTGTCCTTATCTGATTGAAATTCTGTACAAAGCGCAAACACAAACAACTGAATGTGAACTGTGCCATCTTTTTCTATTAAATGTTCATTGCTCATTTCCAGTTCCTCATACACATTTATTCTACACATGTTTTAACCGGCTTTTTTTGTGTTTGCTGATTATCTTTGTGGATTTGTGGTTGCCTGATGTGCATATCCTAAGCAAAGGGCATTTGTTTCTGAGAAGGTGGCATTTTCCATTGGTCAAAAACACGTAAAGGTCAGATTAGGGGCTTTGCCTTACAACAAAATAGAGCACAGAATGACTGTGAAGCCCATGTTGCATATAAGGGCAAGTTTGTTTGTCAGGAGACGGCAAATGCATTTGTTTTCCCCGTATATCATGAATAGAGTTGTATGTAACCAACCTCACAATGAAATCAATCATAAAGCTTTCAATTATGCATGTAAAAATATCTTATTAATGTCAACCACAACGGAAAAGCATTTCACATTTTCTCCTTTTTTTCCCCAATTCATTAAGTTTTAAAATAAGAAAATCAATTCCTGGGATCTATAAAATCAGCGGTGGTTCGGAGCAAATGCATTCAGTCGGTGGGCAGAAGTGTGAGTCATAGCTCACGGTGCTACCACTCCCACCTGCTTCACTGCCATCAGCATCAAGTATTTATTTTTTAATGATTGTGTTTGGAGGGGCTGAGTGGAGGGGAGCACACGCCTCCGGTGTGTGCGGGAGATTCATTGACTGGAGGTGGTAAAGGCAAGACGCAGAGAGAAGACCTGAACGTAGCGACCACAGAGCTCCCGGCGCCTACTGGAGCCGCCGCGGGGGCCCCACCTACAGCACCGGGGCCGGGGGGGGCCGGGGGGGGCCGCCTCTGCGGGCTGCCTTCCATTTGCCAGGAGGTAGTGGTAATTAAATTATTCCTGGTAATGCCAGAAAAAAAAAAATCTTATTTTAATACCTCTGATAAAAACTAAGTGAAATTATTTTTCAAAAAAGAAAACACGTTGAAAAACAAATAAATGAATAAATCTGTGACACGGCCCGCTAAAGAGGGGAAGAACCACTTGGAGGACGCTTCCCCTAAATGGAGGGATGCAAATAGCATATGGGGTTTAGCATATGCCGTTCGCAACAATTTCCAAGTAAAATATGTCCAGAAAGCTGTTTCTAGTCTCAGTGGGGGAAGGATTTAAGTGGAGCTCATGTTCAGTCCTCTCATTGCACCAAACCACGGTTAGAGAAAAGGCTCTTCATCTACAATACTGATTTTCAAGCCAAAAAAGGCAACCAAGAGAGGAGTTCAAGACCCCTGGCCTATAGAGTGCATTTCCATTTATGGTTTCACGCTTTTTTTTTCAATTCTGTGCACAGAATTCTTTTCTAAAGCACTGTCCTGCTTTTTGGATTTAACCTTTGCTTTTTACCACCGTTTGTAAGTCCCGTTGCCCTCACATGCATGAACCAGTGGTGAAGTTGACGTGTAAAGAATTAGTTATAGCTCTCACAGTAATAGACCGTCCATTAGTTAAAAGTCATGAAAGGGATTTAACTGACATCTATTGTGGTCAAATTCCTGATCTAAATGCCCGAGCTCCACAGGATCCCTGGAACATGTCTTGCTCGGGTATCAAAGAACCCTGTACTCGATTGCTAAAGTCTGCCAGTGGGTGTTTAAAGAGTAGGCAGCAGAGAAGTGAGATTAAACTGACAGATTAAAGTTTAAAACTGACAGCCTGGGCATGAATAGATTTTTTATTTTTTACTATTTTTTTCCACTTTCTGTACACTTACACAGTCCAAAGGCACGGAGGACAGAACGTATTGTGAACATTCCAAATAAGCCTTCAGAGGCGCGAGAGCTAAATTCAGCTGGAACGGAACACGCGAGACTTAGAAAGAGAAGCACACCACACTGAAGGGTATTTGATAAGTTTTACCAATTCGGTTTTAAGAACTTTAAAGATCTTTCCTGATCCTTTCATTCAGGTTGAAACAATCAAATAAATCACGGAAATGACGACCACATACCGTGGCTATGGTGAGGCTTTAGAAAGGAAATATGCAGAGTGCATAATCAAGATTTTGCTCAATGGAAGCAGAAAACCCTGAGACTTAATAACTGGACTTCCTGAAGGTAGAATGAATCAAATAATTCTAAGCTCATGAATAAACCCAGCAGGACACCTCCATTAGTTCTCCTATGCCTGACAGCTGGTGCAAATTGACCCTGTAAACACAAAAATTGGAAATGGCTTAACTTGATCATTTTTTCGAACTATTAAAATGAGCCTGGGTTTCCTTGATGTATACTGATGCATGCGCTGGGTGTACATTCCCCTAAACATTCAATTATCATTCAAAGCGATATCAGCAGACATGCAGAGGTGCGCTTAATCGAGTGGCAGAAGTGCAGGAAAAGAGGTGACAATCGATGTCGATTTATTTCCCACATGTTCAGATGTCGTCTTTGCGTCTGGCTGCTAATTAATACCAAGTATCCTTGCCACTGAATGGGCTCGTCCTTATCCTCATCCTGCAGGTACACAAACAATCAATGCTTGCCAAGTGCCCGGTGGCTTTTTAATTAGGCCGGCTTTCAAACGTATTACATCTGAAATGTGCCGTGTTCCTCTCTGTGTCCGACAACCAGCATGAGGCTACATTACAACCAACGCTTACAGGGCCGCCCATCCATCTGCAACACACACACTGGGGGGGGGTGCAAAACTGATGTCATCAGGAGGTGGAAAACTGCACGGTGTCCACTCCTGTCTGAGAGGAGACAGATGACAGGTAAACACACCACTCGGACTGTCACTGGACTCATCCTCCAGCGATTTGTCATTTTATAACAACAACGCAGGCAGACAGCCCTTAACATCGGGGCTACTGGGGCGTGAACGACTTGGTGAGGAAATAGGGGCCAGCGATAATGAATTAATTAACCAGTAATTGTTCTTGCCCCTACTCGTCCCTCCTGTGGTGTAATCCAGTGGAGAGGCAGGCGACCGGATCCGGATAAAACCCCAGCAAAGAAGCTAACAAGTCCTGGAGTCATCGATGTGACGCAGCGCTGAAGGATGAGTAATTATTGGAATTTCAGTCATACAGTCAATACGAAGCCTCCATTAGCTGACTATAATGTTTGTGGATTAAACGCATAGTCTATTGTTTCAGTCTCACTTCATGAGCGTGATACTCCATCAGGTGTGTCAGGTTTACGGCACCGAGGGTTTTCTGAGCGAAGGCCGAGTCGCTTCATTGAACAGAGCGAGCATATTTGAAGACAGAGAGAACTAAATTCAATGTCAAAACACGAAAAAGACAGAGGCTCAACTTAGACGGAATGCAAATGCCCCATAGCATAAACACATGACCAAATCTACTTAACACAAGTGAGTCATAGCACGGAGATGGGAGAATTATGAAAAGCAGCAACACTGACCTTTACTATGCTAATGCAAACCTATAGCCATGTCCTACAAGAGGCAGCCGGCTGCTCGCGCTTTATTTACATTAGCTGTGTTTTCCTGGCACAGCTCAAACAGAAAATAAATGTCTGTTGACCTGTGAAAGGCCATTGTCCTCCCAGCCAACTAGAGAAATCTTTCCGGAGACGGATGGTCTGGTGAAAAGAATCCCAGAGCGGAATAAAAATCCATTATTAATATGCAGTGTTCTGCGCGCACGCTTTATGCCAACACACGTGGGGGTTTCATCTCTTGGGGAAGGGGGGGGGGGGGCATGCCTTCCAGTTGTTTGGGCGTGCATCGGTGGAGACCTTCTGTCCACCCATGGCATGCGCACAGAGCAGAGAGGGGCGGCGTCTCTGTGAAAACACGGGAGAATACGCTGGAGTGAGTGGGGAGCGTGCTCCAGATGGCTGCCATCGTCAAAGGTCGGAAGGGTGAGGGGGGGGGGGGGGGGGTCAGGACTGTTTTCCGCTGGGACTTTATGGACCTGCGGAGTCCCGACAGGGGGCAGGAGGACCACGGAACAGGACGGACAGAACTGCTGCATGCTGGATTCACGGGTCAAGGCCGCGGGCACAGCTGCGTCACATCCCTGCATCTTTGCCCAGATTACAATCGATGACAATTCCAGCCACTGCACCGGCTGCTGAACCCCCCCATATGTTCATCTAATTTTTTTTTTACTCCAAGCTTTCATTTCAAAACACGTTTCCAATTTCCTACATGTCTAATTCTATCCATCTCTTTCAAACGTCTCAACCATAATGTGGTGAGTTTCGCCAAAAGCCCATAGGTCCACATGCTGGTATAAAGAGGGCATTAGGGCCCCCCCCCACCCCCGCCGCAGCAGAATGGGCCCAGGGAAAGCCTGTCATGACAAGTGACATGGAAGGACTTTAATATGCGTTGGTGGAGGCTCGCCGCCAGACAGAGGCAACAAAACGAGCGAGGGCATCACACAAAAAGCAAACAAGCGGGCTTTTGTGCGCGAGCCCCCGTCCTTCCAGGTCATGTGAAGGCTATGATGGCGGTGGCTCTTTTAAATTCATAATTAAAAGGCCGATGAGAGACGCACAAAGAACACGACAGGCATGGTAGGGCGATACTTTTGTTCGTGGGTTAATGGAAAATGAGTGTTCACCCTTCAAACACCTCCACCGGGCCGACTGGCCCCGGGGTAGGGTATGTAATCTGATGTCAGGGTGTGTGTGTGTGTGTTTGTTTTGTTTGTTTTGGGCAGGTTCAGTCCACAAACTGGCAACACAAAACTAGCATGACAACAGGAGCGGCCTTGGCTACTCTTTTCAGATCAAGTTTTCCCATTCTGCCTATTCTTCACGCTTGTTTCAGTCAAGGTCCATTCCCTTTGTATGCCCCCAGTCCCCGTCCAGACAACGTGTAACCTTGCATGTATTACAAGGTCTGACAGGCTATGGCTAAAAGCGAGAAAGTGAAAAAAGAAGAGTGGGAGGACAGAAAGAGGTGTCAAAAGTCACTAAGGTGATAAAAGACTGAACCATTAAATCATAATGTCATCTCCATAACTTTTTGCAGGGGGTAAAAATACAGTACATAACAAGCAACATTTGGGGAAATCGCTGTTTTCCACGCTCATAGAATGGGCGTCCTAAAAAAGAATCATGCGTCTGAATCCACAATCCAAATTAAAGGTCAGGGTTTTCCTTCAAATGAAAAGGGACAAGATCCCAATTCATTATTTTGAGTCTGCTGGCATTTTTTAATATCAGCTCAGGTTTGTGTGCCAAGATTAAATTAGTCGTGGTTCTAATCTTTGTGGGGAATATCTGGAGCTGCCAGTAAGACAGCCTTGTTTAAAAAAACTGTATTTTCCCATAATTGCGTGTGCTGTGATGCATCCCTGTTCCTGTAGAGTCGAATTCTGAATCTAATCTTAAAAACCTGCTCAGATAAATGTTTACATCACCTGGAAGCTTAAAAAACAAACGCATCAGCAGAGAGTGTGCGTCGCCTTATGCAAACACAAAGTGGGACTGCTCTTATCTCGGTTGGGTGCACTAAACACAAATTTCTGACCTATCGGGTACCCACAAAGGAAGAAAGCAGTTTCCAATTACGCTTCATTACAACCAACCATCCCTGAAAATGATCAGTGTGGACCATAAACCTCGGTGAATGAAGGGTTTAAGTCTCGCCTGGTGAAGAACCTAACAAATATGACCTTTGTGAGTATGCAAATCCTTAAATCATTCGCTGAAGCCATTACTGTTAACAAGCTCAGTCCGTCCATTTGCTCCCTATTTTGGTCAAGTCTGGTTGTAAACAGGCTAATAAAAGGCTCCGCCTGTGTCTCAGGCGGCCTCTGGCCCTGGGCTCACAGCACCTGCAATGGAGCTCTTAATGAGGCGGAAAATTAAAAGGTTTGGCCGGACAGTGAAAGCTTGTTTCTTTCCGTGGAGTTTTTGTTTGCTATTCATCTTCTCTTAGCTGCCTCTTTTCAATCGCAGCATTCTACCTTCACACGACAATCACGCTTAGTCACAATCAATGGCACAATTAAATTAATCCAAAACCTGACTTTTGGTGTAAAAATATGTATAGATATATATATTATGAACAGAAGCAAAAAGGAAAATGCAACAAAGAAGGATTAAAAAAAAGAAAAGAAAAGAAAAAAGAAGAAAAGACAAAGAAAAAGGAAAAGAAAAAGAAAAGAAATAAAAATATTTATCTTTTTCCTAAATGAAAATAAAAGAAACAGATGAATGGCAAACTAAATTTCCGTGGAGATTTAATGCTGCTTTTTCTTAAATACCCAAATAAACCTTAAATAAAGTGCGACCACAATCACATGCACTGTGTATCTACAGTTCCTTTGAAGCCCTCCAAAATTTCCTCTCTAACAAAAACAAGTGATTTCATCAACATATTATCCCTGGAAGACTCATAATAGCCATTTCTAAAGCTGAGCAAATATCAAATAGGTGTTCCATCCAAGGAAAACTATTTGGCCTTCTGTTTCCTGGGATTCTTCAGGTCGGCATTAGACTGCTGGACTCATCCGGTGCATGCGGCACTTATTGTTGCACATGGAGCTGTAAGTATCTGCATTTTCACACTTAATGTGTCCCCCTTCCCTCACCTTACCAGGAGGCCATAATACAGAAGAAAAACAACATTAACATCCTGTTGACCTATCGCTATGAAATATTAATGAGCCTTTCCTGCATCCTACTTATTCAAGGAGCTCCCTCTCATTTAGCTGTCACACAGGAGTGTGTCTTATGCTCAAGTTGCCAGCCAGGTGCTGAAGGCTCCACCATGGGCAAGATCGTATGTCATTTCTAAATGCCACTCATCCCGCTTTGTAATAACAGCAGCCACAGACAGACTGTCATCATCCCCAGAGACCACTTAAAAACTAAGGGTTTGCTGAAAACATGCTTTGTCCTCACATCTTGCCGATCTTTTTTAAGAGGCTGCGCCTTGAGAGTCTTGCTCTCGCAAAGTTTCAAACCTGACCTGTGGAGTCCAGGAAGTTGCTTTTCCAGGGGAAACGGGGCAGACGTGTCAATATCACAAGCCCACTTGCTTTAATTAAATTCTATTGAGAAAGAGGCTGGATATTCTTCAGAGGGAAACGAAAAGGGGCTCAAACACTGTTTGATTGGTAGCCTAGGGAGGAGAAATTGTTAGCCAAAAGGTAACAGGAGCTTTCCTCTGAAAATAGCTTGCTGACCTCTCGCGTTGACCTCAATCACTCAGTCTTGCAGTATCCCACAATCCCCTCGACTTTTGGCAATTTCCTCGGGTAACCACGGTAATGACCTAATTTGAAAGAGGTTGTGGGAGTAGGGAATGAAGACCCCTATTGTCGGAGTGGGCCTGGGACGAAGTATACGGCCGGGTGACCCTTGCCTCACCGCTTAGTTTGTGTCATTGCACGGAGTTAAAGTCTAAACCGGGATGTCTTTTGTTTTCAGGTTTGCGATCTTGGAAGCACCTCGCTGAGAAAAAAGCGAGTAAATTCACGTCACTTGTCCACTTTGTTTGGTTGATACTCTCTGAAACAATCACTCTGACAGAGCAGCTGTTTCCCAGCCATCGCTGTGTGCTGCTGTCTTCATCTAAGAAGAACCAGGATGGGAAGCAAACATCCTGTTTGTGCTGGTCTAAAAAAGCTTAAGTGAAAAAGTTCTTTGCGGACTAAAGAGCTGAGTCTTCCCTGACTCGGACGTTTTGAAACTGCTTCGCCAACGGTGGATGACACAAACAAACGCTCCCTCTGAGAGGACGTTTCCAAGGACTCTGCACCATAAGCAAAACTCATTTCACATTTGTTGATTTTGGGCAGCGGGCCTCAAAACCGCTTCAAGATAGTCCACAAAATACGTCCGGGACCAATGGAGGGCACACAGAGCATCCCCCCTCCACTGCTGAGCTCACCGATGTTTGATGAGATATCCCACTGAAGGAATGCCAAACAGCAGACCAGGCAAACAATCTCATAAATAGAGAAGAAATGAATAAATAATGAGGGGGAAAAAACAACTCCTTTCCTGCATTGCCATCTTAAAAGCACAACATAAGTACTTTCAGGATTTGGCACAATGTTTGAATATGAAAGAGCTCGGTGGTTATCGGAATGCTTTGTTTTAGTCGCTGAATATATTTTGGAAGGAGATACACCTCCCAACGCTCCCAGAGCCAGGCCGGGATGTTTCAGAAATCTTACCCCACACTCACTAACCACAAAATGATGACCGTCTGCCAAAGGCTGAGTTCTGAGGGTGCTCTCGCTCCCGTACATCAGCAACAGATCCTGTGAGCTCTGAGCTCTGCGGCTGTTTGAGTCTGTGTGGGTTAGGCCGCTTTCACACAGACGCCATCATATTGATATTCGGGGAGTGTGAAGGCCAGGTGGACTATTTGCAGTCGTCTTCTGCAGGGCTCACTGCTGTCCTGTCTCACAGCTCCATTTTCTCATTCAGTTTCTTGTGACACTGTGATTGTATGGAAGACTAGCAGGTGATCTTGTGTGATTAAAAATTAAAGGAAACAAATCCGTTTAAGTAAACAAACAGATGTATAAATGTTGGAAAATGAAGATGAAATCAGTTTCAGTCGTTTTGAAGCGTGTCAGACAAGAGTGCAGTTCTTCCTCCACTTTGAAGGTTGTTGGCTCCACCCTGAACATCCATAGTCCATGTAGCGTGCACATCCCTATGTTCCTCCCCTCAAAGCCCCGACATGCGTATGTCACTACATACAACGTCTTCTTCAGCACAACCACTGACTGAAATAAGACTTCTATTTCTGACAAGGATGCAACAACTCTGATTTGAACTAGATCCCCGGAATAAACTCGGGTGTTCACATGCTGATCCAGGATCAAATCTGGTCTCCAAGGAACCAAGAAATTACGCAAAGTGAGTCACAGGCAGAAAAAAGCACTTCTATTTTAACTGCATTCAGGTGTCAGCAATCCGCTCTTTCATTAACGTCATCCAGCTCAAAAAGAAATATATCTTTGATACTAACTATATTTTTATAAAATTAAAACTCTATCTGAATAACTATAACTCGAAACAGCCTTAAGCAAACTTATGGCCAAAAGTATGTAAGTACAAGGAGAACAGCACAAGACTTTGAGAAGAAAGCGTCTGATTAAATTAAGATATTCAGTTAGTTTTTTTTTTAAGTTTCTTTCAAAATCTAGGCATTTAATTAAAGTTGTTACAACAGCCTGTTTCGGTGTCACAACAGAACAGAGCTGTCAATTTCATGCTAATTTTAAATCTGCATGAAATGGAAAGGATAAACCAATCGCAACTCATTTCTCCTTGGACCACCACAAAGACGTCAAGCCAGTTAATTACATTAGAGGACTAAAAGCAAAAACAAATCCTTTTTTTCCCCGGCAAAACTGAAAGGCGGCGCCTGTTCTTGTATGACAAATGTTATCTAAACGCGCACAAATGTTACTTTGTCAGAAACCGTGAGCGGAGCTGTCACCATACTTTCAAGAATTTACAGCGAGAGCCGTGAACGGGGAAAAGAATTAGCCGTCCGCGGCTGACTGACAGAGCAAAGTTACTGCTCGTGATTCTCCCCGGCTGATACGGCGCGTCTCCGCTACTGTAAATATATCTCCAAGCTGGCAGAGACGACTGTTGAACATATTGCACGCTTTCCTCTCCTACTCTTTGGTAGCCGTGATCAAGTTGTGGGTGTGATAGAAAATCTCTCTCATCCTTTCGCCCCTACAGTTAAAATGGAAACCGAGCGAGGAGGGGAGGAGAGCGGCAGGCCACATAGGCTTCCATCAGTTATCCACCACTCATGCATGATTGAAAGGCATCTGCAAGCTTGGAGAACTGCATCATTTATAGCAGGCTCCTTCAAAAATCAAGAGGCAAGCAAGCAGCTATAGTTAATATTGACAGAGCCTCGACTTGGGAAAAAATATATTAAAAGCCACAGAGAAAGTCTAGATACAGAGCAAGTTGGTGCTCTCTTGGGCAAAGCTTAGACTTTTCCTTTTCCTCAGCTCCTGCACTAATCTTTCACATGGATTCAGCTAAATTGTTACAGTCTCCCACAGAACATAAATGGAAAGCATCCAGGGATACGGAGCAGCTATTAGGGAGACAAAATGATCCATCAAAGCGACTGCTAGGAAAGGAAGTGAGAAATAAGGATGATGTGAGAGAAAGAGAGAGAGTGCTATTTTTGTAGGGATGCCATGTGGTGGTTTTTATTTTTCTTACCGTATCTCTTCCCATTTCCAAGTTGTTGTTTTTCTATGCCCCTGATCTAGCAACACCCCTGTCAACCCTCCCCCCGAAAATGACTCCTTTAGCTTATGTACCTGATTCCATCTTTATCAGGGATTGTTTTTTTTTCTTCTTCTCTCCTGTCTTTTTTTTTTATATAGCAATACCTTTAGGTAGGAGTGGAGGATTTTTGTCCATCAATCAGACCCCAAGGGCATCTGATAAGCTGAATCTGCATTAGATGCATGACCAGTGTTGAGAGAGAAAGGGCGGAGGAATTGGTGGGAGGTGGAGGTTGGGGGTCACCGTGTTGATTAATGGCTGGAAGCAGCAGGGCGCCATTTTCTCCATTTCCTCCGCCCACATTACTTGGAAAGCAGAAAGATATATTCAGCGCATTACTTTTGCAGAGTCCCTTGCCTTATCCAGTTATGTTGTCAATAGTCAAATCCCTCCCGCTACACACACACAAACACACACACACACACACACCAAGGAGCTAGAGTCAAGAGGCTTTTCCCTCCCCTCCATCCGGGTGCCAGAGATGGATTGCTTGGGCCTGTCAGTCAGAGCAGCTGCTGTGTTTTGATGCCTTTAAAAGCGTGACATCATGCGCTGATAGAGGACCGGAACCTAGGCTCAGGCTGGGAGATATTCTCCTGCTGGCTTTCCACTGGGAGATAGAACCCACTGCAGTGTTTTAAGTACAGTTTTTGCAGCCTCCCTGCATAAGAAATTAACCCCTTAGCAACAGAAAAATATAGATATAGCTTCTTCTTTTTTTCTTTTTTTTTTAAAGAGGTGGGTACACATCTCTGAGGCCTTATCTCTGGAGATACAGATCTTCCACCTTTCCCATTATTCAATACGCCATATGGCACAGCAAAGGTAAAACCCTTAGAAATGCTGGTGGAAGATTCTGCTTTAGATTCAGTAGCAGAGAAAACTGATCTGATGGAACCATGAAACATTAAACAACCTCCTAGTGGTCTCCGTCTCTAAAGTAGCATGCTCGGCGTTGCTTTCATCGCTATCTCTCACAACAAAAGATGTAATTTAATGACAAGAGATTAAGAAAAAAAAAAACATCAAAAAGGGAACCACACGATGAAAACCAGAGGCGATGTCACCGACGCTCCCCCTGAATGCGAATGAAACTGTCTAAGCTGAGGGGCGCTCTGCCTCCAGTAGAGAGCACGTTTAGCATCGGGCTGGAGCCGCACACCTCAGGGTCACGTCCGGCAATGCTGTGCAATTCCAAGATAAGATGGCCGATAATATCTGGCCAACAGATCGAGAATCAAAAGAAAAAGTTCCCTGCCAAGTGACGAAAAATATAAAAAAGATTAAATCACTCAATATTAAAGGAAGTATTTAACAGTTCCCTGTTTTATCATTTAATTTTCTGCAGCACCCAGTTAACTCAAATAATGTCTCAGGCAGCTATAACCTGGAATAATCAAGCAGTAATCGGATGAAAGTATAATTGTTCTCATATGGTCAATGTTTCAAGATGTCCACCAGTGTTCATTTTTTGTTTCTTCATTTTACAGTTCATCGCTCAGGGAATCAACAGGAGTTTTGTTTGACACGTCTTATCAAACGCTAATAGCACTGAGTCAGGGTGTGTATCCATTATACATTAAACAAGATAAGTGAGATATTTCACCGCATGATTTACATCTCATTGTTATACACACGGCAAAGCTGCTTAATTACAGCCGAACAAAAGAGAGCCCCCTGATGGGAGTTGGGCCGGGGCTCCGACAACCTCTGCGCCTCGACCTTCCCTGTTCAGACACTAATGCGCGGGCAGACGCTGACAGGGCTGAAAATAAACCTGTCTGAGACTCAGTGGCAAACTTTTTCTCATTTATTTCCATCCTCCACGAGACCAAAAGTGGCTTATCATCTGTGCTTCATGTGGGAATTATCTGTGATTGATTGCTGCAGCCTAGATTTCAAGGACTCGCCAAAAGGATGCGTGAGAGGACAGGTATGCTTAGCTGACCTCCCGGGCCGCTGATTAATGCTTTTTGTGCGGCTGATTTGTATCACTCTGCCTGAGAGTGCTCAGAGAGGCTGTGAAAAGGCTTGGCCTTCTCTGCTTTGATAAAACCAGAGCAGGAGCAGACACACTTTCAGTGTCCTCTCAGAAGAAATACAGGAATGATTTAGATGCTGGAAACTCTCTGCGCACTCTACCTTGGTGCTATTACAGTCTATACTGTTGTTTCCATTGCTGCTTCCAATAAGTGGCTGAGACGTTGCCCGCAGGCTATGGTGGAGGAAACAACAAAAGGATGAAACAAAGCTTGCTAACAGACATGAAGCATAAAATGAGAAAAAAAAACTGGGAAACTTTGGTGTAAACACAAACCCGCGTTTTTCATAGTCACCTCCAGGGAGGGTTTAACTTCACATCTTTCCAAGGTTCCAGTGGATAGAGAGGCCTACGCTTAGAATCACTTCCAGGCCCCCCTAAGTAATCAGCCACTGGAAGGACGGGGCGAGGCAGACAATCCATCTCGTGTGTTTATTCTCGAGGCCAAAGATCAAAACAGGTCTGTGGTGTCTTCCCTTAGGCTTGGAGTTTTTGTTAGACAGAGTACGGCTCAACTTTGTTTACCATTTCCTTGATTTCCTATTAGCTTCCTCTCTGCACCGCTGCGGGGCTAAGCACGTGTTTTTAGCTCAAAGTCCCCTGGTTCAGTGCTGAGGCCTTTGACTGATGGACAGGCTCCCCTCTGGCCATCGCATCCTGCCAGCAGACGCACCGACAGCATGAGAGGAGAGTCTGGAAAAGTCAAACAGAAAAGCAGAAAACTGGAGGAGATTCCATTGATTTAGATTTTAGTATCATCTCCGCTTGTTTCTCTTTCTCTGCTAAATACAGAATAAATATTACATAACTGTGGACTGATTTATGAAGCATAACTAAGGTATTTTCGATTAGTTTAAGAGCAACAGTAACAAGTCGCTCGGTGGCTGCAGGAAGAAGCTGCCAGGCGACACTTTGCTCAGCATATTTCTTTCCTCCGCGCCTAATCTGCCAGCACCATTTGGCGATCCAAATAAAGTGTTACATCATGGGTAACACTGAAGATGAAAAATAAACATTCCTATTTGTGTTCTGTTTTCAACACCATAGCAGAAGCAACTTTCAAATGTAACTTTCCTCTTATGTTCAACTTTTCCTTTTCTTCCTCCCAAAAATAAATCTAACACTTCAACCAAAGTATTCCGTTTAAAACAAACCCAATTTGTAGGTGGCCTCGGAAAAAACTGCACTGCATTGTCCTCTTTATCTCAGAGCTGGTGAAGTTTAGAGAAGCATGAAATAAAGCCATTTAAAATCTACCACTTCAGTCTCTTACTGTAAAATGACTGCCTTTGTGCTTTCGTTCATTGGCCTTTTTTTCTGAAAATAAATGGTCATCCATGCCATTATGGAAAATTAGCTTCAAATTGAGACACATGCAAAGCGTTCCCATTTAAGGGAGTTTAACGTGGCACTCCGTTATGAGCAGATCTCCAGTGGAGAAGGGAGAAAGATGAGACAAATCGCTACGGCCTAGTCTCTGTCCTCTGGGAGGGGGGGGGGGGGCTTACAGCTCACAGCACAACTGGACCTGAGAGCCGGGGTCAGGGAATCGCTTGTGTGGGCTTATGCAGACGCGTGCGCGCACCAAGTGCACGGCCCCTATTGAAGTAATAAATGACCTATGTGCATGACAGATTAGACTAGGCACAGATAGGATGAAATGGCACAGAAGGTAGTGGGGGGGGGTGGGATGAGGCACCATCCATCCAGGCCTGTAGGTGATCCATCAGGACGTGCTGGAGACGAGCAAAGGCCAACCCAGGACATGTAGAGGGAGACAAAACACTGCCCCCCACAGATGCTCCACACTTGTCCGGGGATGGCAGTTCTGTTTGTACATCTCAGTGTGGCGAGGGTCAAAGAACAGAGCCAAAAACGGTATGGGAATATCTGAGTGGTTGTGCGTGTGAACTAAGTCCTGGGCGAGATGTGAGAGATCAAGCTGTGTGTGTCTTTAGGAGTCTGTTTAAAAAGAAATACAGTGAGAACAGCTAAATAAAGGTAGATGTGAGAGGTTTCTGCTTGGTGTGTGTGTGTACGCTGTGTTTTTGCACCTGTGTGTGTAAGGGGGGGGGGGGCACAATGTGTGTTCAAGTCCCCACACAAAACCGACTTGCTCAAGGTCACGGGCCTGCATTCAAACCTCTGGTACACACACCTTATCAGCCGGCTTGCCCCAAAGGCTCCATGTGCTGGCTCAAAGCAACGGCACAAAGGGTTAAAACAATATCCGTTCTGATAACTGGAGGCTGAATGGGAGTGAGATTTGCTCCGGTGATTATGCAGTCAGACACAGAAATGATGCGTGATCACACTGCTGATGACTGGGGAGAGCACAGATAAAACCACACCGCTTCCGTTCACACACACCCAAAAAAAATGCACACAAACCCGCCGAGTGCTAGCTCAACGCGTCAGAATGGAACCTCCGACCGGCCGGCCGCCTTTAAAAATCCATCTCTGCTGCGACATGAGGTTGTGGAACCAGAATGAGATGCGTCCTGAAGGGGATGTTTGTCAAACATCATTTCACATCTCCGGTGTATCCGGCTGTGTAGTGTTTGCATGACGGGGTGGACCA
>CAJRST010006668.1:12710661-12756668 GCA_907169785.1 Menidia menidia
GGCTGCCTATGCAATATTTGTAAGTGAGCGCCTTCACCTTGCATTACAAGTTATCAGATAGCAGGCAGGGCAGCAGCGCAGCGGAGATGTTTTGTTTCATTCACTCATTACCCCAGGTGCATTAAAGATGTTTACATTAATAACGCAGTGGCTTTAAAGCAGTTACTCGTGTTTAGTTGGTAACAGCAGTGCAGCAAACTCATCTTTTGACAGCATTAGGGACATATGCACTGGTTAATGATGCTTCCAGATTGCAGAGGGCTGATTAATTGATTAGGCCCATTAGGAAAGGCACATTAGAAGTGCTATTAATTTTGCAGCAGCAGCGCCCCTACATGTGCTCCCAGAGAGCAGATGGCAATGAATGATGTATTTTGTTAGAACAGTAAATATTGACAGGTGTTCCTGGGAGCTTCCTCCACCTCCCCGTGGACTGAGCGAAGGGGAAAGCGCTCTAATGAACTGTGTCCAGTCAGGAGACCTCTGGAGGGCAGATGTCCTGAACCCCTGTAGCCCCCCCAAAAACCCACATAAGTGAACTGAGTAGCCCCAAGCTGTGTGGTTTACCCTCTATTGTGTGTATTTACTGTTTGCCTGCGGAGGGGCAGTGGAGAGAAGAGGGATATGAGAGTCGAAAGGGAAGTCTTTGATTCGACCTGAGGAATGCTGAGTAATTGCTCTTTGCCTTGCTCAGTGTAGCCTCCAGTCACCATCGCCTGACGTCATTTCTATCAGAAAACCAAGAAAAACTCATTTCTGAGCAACCTTGACATCAGCTGCATTCTCTTGCTGAGTGGCAATTTAGAATCTGTTGCCGCACACAGATTCACCTCGACGGCGTGAGTGGTATAGCCAATTCCTGACGACGTGAACTGCAAAGAAAAAGTCTGACACTGACGTGCAGGGAAATAAACTCATTAGCTGAGCTTACCTCTCCTCTTAAGGTCCATTTGTCACATGAAGCGTTTCTAGAGCAAGACATGTGGCACATGACCCTGACACCCCATCAAATATTTCCTCGACTGATAAAATGGCAGACTGAAGTGTTCAGATGATCAAGCGGAGCCTGAGTTGTGTAGCTTTTGCACTGAGAGAAGAAGCAGAAGTACAGAAACATACACTAACACAGCAAGATGTCATCAAGGTATTGATTATGGGTCCTTCTTGCTGCGAGGCAACAGTGCTGCCAAGCAAGAGCTACATCCATGTGGCGCTGGGGGGGGGATCCCCTGGGGTTTGGACCCCACTGAGACGTTTAAATAAGCCCAGGTAAGCAGCTCGAAGATGCTTGGGGGGCGAGCTGCATTACTGAAATGATACTCTGTAGGGATCGCCATTAGGAGGACAATTACGGAGGATGCTAATGATGGGGCTAACTGTGCCTGACATACACGGATCAGCAATCCATACACAGCTCATTTGTAACACTTCAGTTTTTGAGAGACTGTTTCATACCTTAATAACTAAAACGCAGATAAATCATATGCAGAATCATATCAACTAAGGCAGGCAGCAGATTTAAGCAGTAAGCAGAAAATGGTGTCTTAAGGGGCTGAGAGGGAAAAATCCATTTCCACATAAGAATCCAGATTCTTGTTTTTAAGATTCAGAATCGATACGCAACTTCAAAACCTAAACACATTTTGTTTGACTGGCATAGTTGATTTCCCGAAGGCCTCTCCAGGCTTTTTTTTTCGGTGCGTATTGACGTTGTTGGGCAACAGCATGCGAGTGGGCTGAGGTTCGCTCTCAGTTTGTGTTTCAGTAAAATGAAGGGTTCAACAGGTACAAAAAAAAAAAAGGAGGGCAAACATTCCACGCCACTGCTTAACATGCTTCAAAGAACAGGCTGGATGGGACTCATTAAATCTGCTAAAGATTACGAACTGAAAGACAAGCTCCTCAGTGAGGAGGAACACTAATACTGCGGGGAACAGCTCAGCTCTCCTCCACCTACCTGTTGATCAGTTTTTGTTTGAACATTTGCATCCCACTAAGAAAGGTGCACCGTGAGGCAGCGAGGTACCAGACCCTGGACACACAACTACCCTGTGTGTCCTGCTGGTGCGTTGTCTGTAACTCCCCAGAGAATTAAAAAAAAAGTCTACTGTGTACCAGATATACGATTCTTGTTACACCCACGGGGGATGAGCCTACTAATCAGTCGCCTTTATCCCAGAACTGAAAGAGTAAGAGGTGTACCAGCTCTAATGGAAAGGATGGGAAATTTACACCGAACTGAAGGTCATTACTAATCTTACTGCGGGCACGATCCAATCCCGTGGAGAAGGTAGCTGATGTGCTCCAAGCTGCAGGTGTGCAGCCAGAGTGGATCGTTTGGGCTCCGTCAACACACGGGAGCCCCGGCCGTCAGCCTCCACTGGATGTTTGCACCTTTGCAGGGCAGCATTAGTTAGGATGGGACCTTCATAGCTTTCACCGGAATTAAACATGATTGTGTGAAACAAACCATCCGTCATATCAAGTCCAACGAATGTTATTCCAACAAATTTTGACACTCTTCTAATGATCTGCCTCCCTCTTCCTTTACTGATGTGTGTACGGTGTCGGCGCATGCAGTGCTACTCAATTATTAACATAATTACCAGTTACGATGACCCTTAAAAAGGCCCAGCATGTAGGATGTGGTGACACTGAGTGGTGAAGTTGCACGTGGGAACAAATGAAACAGATCCACTTCATCCTCCACGAGTAAAGAGCTGGAAAAACACACAACTGAAAGGGTCATTCGGAAGCCAATGTTCCCAGCTCCTGCTGGACAAAAAAAAGAACAATTTGTAGTATATGCTGAAAAAAGGAGAAAGAGGTTAAGAACCACATGTAGTAACTGCTTTTCTCATTTAAGTAAGAAAATTGTTTCTCAGTAAAAATTCTAAAAACCTTTCTTATAATGTAACGCGATACGTTGATGAGCACAACAAGCAGTGAAAGACACAGAGAGAGATGAAGATCTAAAGTAGAAATTGTCCATTCATTTGTACGTTTCTTAACCAAATAAGAAAGAAGGCAGAAACAGCATCTGACATTCGTCTCAGAAAGTCTCATTTTAGTTTGAGCAGCATGCTCGCTTTTCTCTCATCCTTAACAGAACCACAAAAGGATTTAAAAAAAACTCCTCCTTGTTTCCCCATGTGAGAAAAATACGCTGAGCCTTTTAGTTACATGACAAAGATGACTAGAGTTTGATGGGACTTTTTTTTGCAGGCAATAGCTTTCCCTTCCAGTGATATGTGTTGTTTTTGTTGTTATCCAACCAGAAATAGCCCCCAGGAGAAAACCACAGATGATGCTCAGATGAAGTGTCTTTCCAGGAACTAAAGGAATAATAGCTCCCCTCATTCTATTTACACTCCCCTGCTTCCTCTATCTCTCCATGTATTTTGGTCTCTGAAAGCCAGGCCCACTGTACCTCCTATTCCGTTACTTCATTCTTTGAAGATGCAGGAAATTAGACTAACAGCGTGTGCGTGTGTGCATCATTGCATTTGCTGTGCTGGAAATGAGTTTAATGGTTTTATTAAACCTGGTGCAGGTCTATGGTGTTTTTATATTTCAAAAGGCATGCTTGAAAACTCTTTTGCCATCTTTAAACCAGATTTGGATCTAAAAAAAAAGCCAAAAGAATTACACAGGTTCAGATGCATCATATATGTCATTTATTCTGTTCCTATCGTTTTAAATGACGGGGTGATGCCAGTTGTGGAAGCTGGGCTCTCTGAGTGCAACCAGAAGTGGTTCAGGCTGGCACACAAGCCTAACTGGAGTCTTACTTCAAGTGTCCTTACTTCATTCTTCTGCCAACCAGCTCCTTTAGTAAAAGACTTCTATGATTAGTTCCCATTTAACTGGGAGCAAACTACTGGTTGTCTCCTACAGCTCCATGAGGCCACAGCTTTTTCCTTCCCCCCACTGTGTACCCTGTCTCTGCTAACTTCTAAGCTTACAAGCTTTTCAATTAATCTGCTCCTCAAAGCCCAGCAGATCATCTGTACGGCCCAGTTCTGCCAGTTGGACTGGCTGGACAGTCCTGTTTTGACGACCTGAAAGGTTTACTCATCTCACGTTAAGATGCAGCAGCGCGTCGTTCACTCAGCCAAAAATATCAGATACGAAGTGCCCATCCATCGATCACCTGCGCCCAACAAGGCCGAGCGCCGTGCCGGCAGGATCGTCTCGGAGCCATCCCACGCTGGGCACAGACTCTTTGAACTTCTCCCCTCGGGCTAAAAAAGACTGGGATCCATAAAAAACCTCCAGCAGCAGACAGCAGAGAAGCTGCTTTGCTAAATGGAAAATGATCGGGTAAACAAATTGTACACTTAATTCAACCTCCATTTCTTGCGTTATTGATTTAATGGTTGCATATTTAAATTATTTTCCTTTCATTTTTGTCGCCTACATATGTTCTCACTTCCTAAACCATTGTCCTAAGAAATCACTATTTCGTCTTTTAATTCATTTACAGCACGATCCCTTTTTATTTATAATTTACAAGTAATTTGGTGATATTACTGTTATATGTATTATTTTTCAAAAGTCTGAGAAATGTTCAATGTGGGTAGACCTGCATCATAAAGCAGATTATAATCTCTTAGCAGGGCGCGATGTGTGGACGTGTTCAACACCTTTAGGCGCTTTTCAAGGTCCATTACAGGAACGATAGGATTGAGTAAGGGAGCACATTATGATGCCTGGCTGCAGTTTGGCCCACCTGCCTGAACGCTATTTCTGTGTTTGGCTGATGAGCAACAGCTCCCTCACTGCCATTTTTTATCTGGATAAATCCAAATCAAAGCACCAACGTCGGGGGGGCAGGTTCTGTGCAGGAAAAGGTAAATTAAGGTGAGGAGGAAGAGGTGAGTCATTCATCCAGTGTCGTCCTCGAAGCAGCATTAAGCGTAAAGAAAATGAACAGAAGAGATACATTATAAAACTGCTGAAAAACCACAGCTATCTCTAATAATGTTCTCCTTTTAAACAAAAGGATTAAATAAGGTCTTTGTCAGCAGTTCGGGCATCTCTCTTCTTTCCCTCCTGCTTGCCTTGAGATAAAAGAATCAGCAAAGTCGCATAATGATTGTTAATGGGATCTTTATTAACCAAATTATTGTCTGCCAGATAATGGCTCTCTCAATGTCATGTAGCTGTTTTGCACAGCCATTGAATTAAAGTTGGGCATTAATGGAGTTGATTAGCCGGCATCATTGTGGATCTCCAGCGCCTCTTTGATTGGGATAATCGTGTATGTTTTAACTTTAGCTCTTAGCGTCCCGCACAGAGCACTTCCAGCCTTGGCACTTATGACGGGTCTGTTGGATTGTGCAGCATTAGAGCGGCAGCCTTTCTGTGGTGCTATCCGACAAGAATTCCATTAATTGCGTCGGTACGTGCTGGCCCTGTGCGTGTGAGCACTGGGTCAACAAACAGCAATGTGACGACCGGTGGGTCGCGGGAGGTTGAAGTGGGGAGAGACGAAGACCTTTTTCTGTCTTCTTTTCATCTGCCCGTTTGTTGAAAAAAAGATTTGGCTCATGTCGTATAGAGTTTAGGTTAAGTGCTCAGAAATTAGTTACATGAACGTCCTCACAAAGATAAGACAGCATGTACAGCTAGCTGTAGGAATGATTGGGAGTCCATCTCTAATATGACTGTGTGGCAGAGACAGAGAAGAGCTTTGCATCTTTTTTAATTAGTGGCCCAGCGGACTTAACCCCGCCTCATCATTCTGCCTGAACTGAGGCCCTGCAACTAATTGACTGCTCCAAGTTGTCGTGAAACTTAATTTTCTGTGGGACATTTGAGTGTGCCTCCGAGTTCACGGCGCATTCGGGCGAACACGAATGTTCAAGCTTCTCTGGTGACTTATGGTCAAGTCCTACAAGGGCTTTGATGTTCCAATTTTCCATCTTCCTTAAAGCCGTGAAATGTAGTCATTTTGTCTTTGCAACTTATCATGGAATGTATCTCCTTCTCAGTTTTTTAATGTCGACTTCACTTTTCCAATTTGTTTCAGGTTTAATTGTTCTTTTGAACTGCCAGTACTTTCACGCTGGCCTCAGTTGGTGACTAATACGTTTTCTATCCAACTGTCAAAAGAATTTGAATACCGGTATTGAATATCAGGAAAATATCATGCAAATTAGGTGCATTTTCATTTAGCTGCTGAAGGAAATAAATAGTCTTTCAGAATATAAAACTTTCTCCGACAGAAAATAGATCCAGGAGAAAAATGAAAATGTTTTCACGCTACATTATTAAATGAAAAATGTAACTTTCAATTACTTCTTAGCGATCGGCATGTATAACGGTCCTTTGCGGCCAGTGTTCATCACAAATCTCACATTTCGAGACAGCCTCACTGAATATTCATTCGTTCATTATGTAGGATTTAGAAACCTATAAAAATAAAACTGAACAGATGATCATTGCGATTCCACGAGAGTATAAAGCTAAATAGTTTTCCAACTGGATTACAAATGCCAGAGGTGATGTACGAGAAGCACTTGAAAGGAGGTTAACGTGGAATACAGAGAACAGGTAGCAATGTTTCCTACATATGGATGTTGCTGGATTTAACTTGCCCTCAAAAGGGTATTCAGGTGTTTCGCTTGAAGTTTGTTGCTGCTTATTAAATACTATCAAAACCTCAACAGGCCATTGAAATAAAGACTAACAACACTATTAGGTTTACCTGAAGTGAACAGGCGCCCAAAGCCTGCTGAACGTGCCCTGCCTCATCATGGAGTACCAGCTATCAGAAGGTACTTTGAGAAGCTTAAAATGTCAAATTCATTAAAGCTGAAGTAGTTTTAAGTTTTTCGGTCATGTGAAGAAATAAATTAAAGCTCACGGGGGGAACGTGGCTCCCGCCCACTCGTCTCATGCCAGCCAGATGAGCTCTTATTAGTGAGCTCTGCCCTCTTTGTCGGAAGTCCATTTGATCTGTGTCCAAAGCCATTAAGCTGAAAGTACAATTTCATTAACACCTGATTTTCACCCATCCTGTTTCAGAGAATTGAAATAAATTCTTATTTTCTACTTTTTATAGACAAACGTTTGGAAAAGCAGCTTCTTTTTTGGTTTGGCTTTTTTGGTTGACTATAGCAGAATAATGTCACATAATGTCAGAAAATTATAGTTATAGAAAATTATAGAAACTAGAGTACAGTAGGGTTTTTTTTTTTATTTGTTTTGTGTCGTTTTTCTGCATATCAATGAGTGGCTCTTTACTCGCCTGTTCCCTCTCATGTCTCAGTAATCCCTCCTGCAAACACATACTCAGCTACTGGAGGACAAAGGATGGCCACTGGATCCTTTAAGGCTGTGGGGAGAAGGAAAAAAATTGCACTCCGAAGTCTCATCTGAAACTGTCTTTGAAATAGGACAGCTATCATCATGGCACTGTGTTGGATTCAGTCCCTTTAGTTTTGGAGAGCTGCGGGCCTTTAACAATTGTGTCCTCCTCTCAGACATATAACACAGCGACTTTACAGAGCAGCCGTGTCATCGCAATGAAAAAGGAAAAAGAGAGAGATAGAACTTTGGGTAATTCAGAATTTTTTAAGAAAGAGCTGCTCATTAGCTGAAAGTTTCCATTGGCTAGAAGATATTCTCGCTTTGCTTAGAAAAATATTTCTAGAAATCCTGAGGACATGCAAGAGATTTCAACCTTAAAAGTGAATCTCTCCTTTCTTATAGTTATCTGTAGCCGTAGAGCAAAAACATGTTGGAACTGATTTTACAAGGCACGGGAATGGCTCGTGACCAAGTGAAAAGGTTTAAAGTTAGAGGTGTCTGAAGCCGCTGTGAAACCTACAGCCACCTATTCACATGGGTAGGAAGCATGTGTGATTGTTGAGGGGGCAGATTGAGGTTTCCATAAGAGGCACTACAGGCTGCAGGTCTGTAGAATTCATACATAGAGCTGAATTTCATCAGTCACGCCTGGAAACATACACAAAAGCCGCTCGCCAAGCGAGCACCGTGACCCTAAGATCACAATCTTTCCCTATAAACTCTGGAGCGAGCCTCTCTTTACAGAACCCGGCTATTATCGTCTGCAATGTTTGCAGATGTTGTGACTGGTAAATAAACCTGGGAATTGACAGGTTTATAAATCATCTGTGTTTTTTAATGTGAAATATAAATGTAGATTTTAAACTGTTTTGCTGGACAAATGCTAGTACGATTTTACAGACTGACTTACTGTTATAAAGAGTAAAGCTGTTAGTGAGTATTTTACACGAGCTGGGATTTATTAGATTTCCTCATATGTTGCTTTGATCTCTATAACTCTCCTCATGTCTAACTTGATTACTTTTATTAAATCAATAATACTTCAGCTGGGGTGTGCAACGTCAGTCATCTTGTTAAAAATCGATTTTGTACACGAAAACCTCGGGTTCTGGGATTCTTGTGGGTGTTGCTTAGACATGTGCCTTAAACACCACTGAGGAGGCTCAGGCCTCAGAGGAGTCATCCACCAATCAGACCCCCAAACCTCTACTCCAGGCGTACAGGCTCTGTCTCGCACTGATTTTAAAGCCAGTTAAATGGGAAACATATGGCAGAGCAAAGCCAAAGCTGGACCACCCACGTGGCCCGCGCTCCTCCTGAACCACTGAGCCAGAAAGGCCTCACAACGCCACAGGACCACCACACCAGGGGCCAACACGCTCCGGGGGGCTGTGTAGGTTCGGTGGGACAGAGCTGGCTGACCAGTCACCTCTACACTGAGGCCACTGAGGAGGATCCAGCAGAAGAGTTTAGGTCCCACCTCCCAGGGTAGAAACTACAGGAGATCAATCAAAAGTGAGTTAGCTACACACAAAAAGAGCAAACCAACTGAGGGGCAGCCGGGAGCACAGACAGGTCAGATGGGCCTCATTTGCGTTTTTTCTTCTTCATCTGGATGCCGATCTGAAGCGTCCAGGCTGCATGACCTGCAGTCGTCACAGTTTCCTGAAGACATAAAGAGAAACCGCGCTTTGCTTTTTCCTGGACGGGCCCCTAAAGCTGCACTTTGAGAGAGCTTTTAGTTTAATTCATTCGCCCACCTCCATAACTACTTCTTCTGAAATTAATGGAGCCCTAAACGTTTATCAGCCGAACACATTTAGCCGTGCTTTACGTGCCTCAATCACTGCCAATGCTTTCAAGCATTATAATTTTGCTGTTTTGCGTCAGCGGGAAATATTCACTCTGTGCATTAACTACATTACAATTTCACCCAGAGCTAAGAACACTTCCAAAGGAGAGGGAAAAATGGAAATTGGCTCAGACAGCAGCACTTACACAAAGTTTATGATTATGTCTTTATCCCATTTCATGGGCTGACACAGGCAGCGCAGATTAGCAGTGAGGAATTGATGTCAATCATTCCTGCATCCAGAAATGCTGTGAAATGAGTCACCGAACCACCAGTTATAGCTAAAGAAAAAGACAAATTGTCAAGGTTCTCTGTGAGCACCGAGAGGTCCGGGCTTTTTACAGCTGCATAATCCTGTTTATTTAAAGCACTTTCACAGGTCTTTTGCACTGGCTGTGCAGGAGATGTCACTTAAGGCCTTCTTATTACCAAACAAACACCCTGTTTGAGACCTCATAGCTTTCATTTATTTATTTACCGCAAGTATTAACTGTCACGGCCCTTTAAACCTCAACAAATTTGCAGAGAGTAAAAAGGCTGGTTAGCGCCCACCGTCCCATCAAATGGATCTGAGCAAAAACAAAGATTTCATCTTTTACGGAGCGGTGACTCAGCTCTGACTGGACCCGGCGAGCTCTGGAACAGCAAAAAAAAGCCACCGCAGAGCAGCGCGGTGCCCCATGCAGGGCTCCGCCGGCACGCTGGGAGGGTGCGTGACTGGCTGTCGCTGAGGCCGACACATGATTTGTGTATCCTTTTGTTAAGCTGTCATGTGTGGATGTCGCACATCATCTCCTGCTTGTTTATGCCAAGAGCAAGCAATGAGAGCACGAATGAGCGGCGCCGCGATACGGCTGATCTGGGATCCCACACACGCGTGCACACAGACGGCTGCTTCTTCCCCTCAAACACAGGCACACACCTATCAAGGGATAGCACACCTGCGCTATCATATTGCAATTCAGCGCACAACAAGGCTATCTGACTCCTATCTGAAACAACACAGGAGGCAGGCACAGGCAAATGAGTCCAGGGAAAGCCTATAGAGTCTCAGTGTCCAAAAGAGTGTTTGGTGCAGCTCTCTTTACCCTTTTTTTTCTGCCCATTTATTTTGCTCATCTAGCTGGTGAGGACAGAAAAAGGAGCCTCTGCCAAGCTGGGAGAGGGTACAAAAGAACAGTCCTCAAAAGCAAAGAAGGCCTTCATTTCCTTTCAAGCCGGCTTCCATTTAGTCATCAATTTGCCAAGATTCATGACAGGAGCAGTAGAGGAGGGTAAGCTGACCGCCAAAGAGAGTGATTAAACCATCCTGCAAACGATTCAAAGAAAAGGGCTAAAAACAGATAAATAAGACGGCGTCACACAGTTATGGTGCCCCTCGAGTTGTGCGTCGTCCTCATGGCTCCCTGAGCAGAGGTGGAAATGTATCATTTAAATGAAGAAGTCGATGTTCATTTGGAGAGTGGCCAATAAAGCAATCCTCCTGGCTGAACTCGGTTTTGACACTCTTTGCGTTCGTCTTTTCACAAGCAGACTGTACGAGGCATCATGCGATGCCGGGTTAAACAGATTGATCAAGAATTATACATATATATGCAAACAGTGGTGGTGTCTGCTGCATTCAGACTGCTCAAAGCTCCGGTGAGAGGTCCTCCTCCAAATGGAAGTCTGAGCTCTCGTCTTACAGCCTGTTCGGCTCGACTCCGGCTAAAGCCAAGTGTTATTGTCAGGCTGCTTTTGTTTTGTGGCGTTAGCCATTTTATATGTAATTAGCTGTCAGGGTTTCTGAAAAGAGGCTAATTCCCCGTTCTATTTTTACTTCCCCAAGTGGCTTTGCTCAAGTCTGACACTGACAATAATTAAAACTCTGCCTCACTGACTCTCTTGTAGAATGTTAGGTTTGTTTTCACCCGTGTAATGTGTAATATGACTGGGCATCATCCCCCACATTTTCTGAGTAATTTGTTCCCCCTCAAGGGTTTCTCCACTTAACAGTGGGCCATGATATTTAAGCAGAAAGAATACAGCTCCAAATCCTGGATAAGAAGTATCGAAACTCAAGTGCTTTGTAAGTCACTGTAATAATGAAGTTAGTTCTACAAAAACTTTTTCATTCATGATACTTTTTCCCCACCTTTTCATGCAAAGTGTTAAAAGATTTAACGTTGTTCCAAAACATATTTTTCTTTGCATTATTTAAACATCCAATGCATATCTCCTTGGCTTTTCTTTGGGTCCATTCGCCAGAACAAAGGCTCTGATTTTCTTTACTGAGGCTTGTTTCTGTAATGCTGGAGGCTGTTGCTACTGACGGTGCGTCTGACTATTTCAACTTTGACAGAATGCGAAACCTCTAAAAGGAGATACATTTTCATCCTTTCTAAAGCTAACTGGACTTAACTAGTCAGCATGAGAGCAAGTGATATACATTTCCAAAATACAATCAAATGCATGATCGGAATTTAAATTGAAATGGAGATGAAAAATAAATAAAAGCGAAGAAGCTGGATGATTCTGCTTTGAGCTGGGAACATCAAATCGAAATCTGAAGGTGTCACAGGAGGAGATATCCTAAACCCACCGGGCCCAGTAGTTTGTTTTTATTAAGATGGAAGTCACATCACACATCCCCTTTAAAACAGGAAATCTTAAAAAAGAACAAAACTAGCCCTTTCGTTTTTTTAAATATCCTTTCCAAAATGATGTTGCATCTTAATCAGAGGATAAAACTAGCAGAATTTCCTTTTTTTTTCTTTTTTTTTTTTACAAAAACACCTACATGCTTTCCATTACTGTCAGCTTTCTGGATTAAAATACATACACACACGTATAAATATAGAGAGAAATCAATCAACAGTTGACACAAACACTAAGGGAACACAGTTAGATTAAAAAACTTGTTAAGCAGCTGTGCTTGCTGCTCTCAAAAGGCTGACAGCTAAAATCAAACAAAAGAAACTCAACTGGGACGTCACATCTAGGACGGCACAATAAATCACCAGCACTGGCTCTGCAGCGTGGATGAAAATAACAGTGACTCGCCACGTGTAAAGCCATGGCTCATCCAAGCTCCTGCTCCACTTACCCCCCCCCAGCACAAATCAAATGGAAAACAACTATTCTTCTGTCTACCGTCTTTCTACAAGAGAGGTCCGTCCAGCTCCATTTACCAGCCTTACTTTCTAAAACACATGGCCATGCACACACCATGAGCGAGGAAAAGGAGAAGAACACATATGAAGACGATTTGGTTGATACAGAGAGGTGAGCTTATTATTCATAACAGTAATAGTTGAGCCTGTTAGATCAGATTTATTTCTCTCAAACGGGAGGAGATAAAGGTCTTTGATCTAAAGTGGCGGAGCAAAGGTTTTTTCCACATTATTGCGACGGCTACACAAGATTCATTGTCACTGACCAATGACTTTGTTTGCCTGTGGATTAAAGTCCTGATGACCCTCAGGTCATTTCAGCATTTTAACACAATCCCACGTACTCCGCCGTCAACAGCTGTCACTTTCAGGCCGGCGCACAGTTACTGAAACATGACAGGAAAGCAGCACATTAACGATAGCAGACTGTGTCTGAGGGACAGCGTGATAACGCACAACCTTTCGCTTGAAAGTAAAACTGGGTCCTTCTCGTTTACATAAAACACATTAACCCAAGAGAGAAGTTTAATGAGTAAACAGCTACTCCAGTACTCCACACAATGCCAATGCTTTTTCCTCACACGGGTTCGGGTGTCAGTTACCAAAGGCCGGGTATGTACAAGGGTGATTATTTATCCGGCCTCTTACTGTAAATTACCCGTGACTGAGAGCATATATCATTTTGGAATGTTTATCTTATTATACTCTCCTGAGTGAGAAGCCTGAATTATCTAAGTAAAGGCACATATAAAAATCATAAACATAACAGAGCTAAAATAAAGAAAAAAAACAGCATGAATCTAATTAATCCTTCCAGAATTATACATCTGGGAACAGACAGCTGTTTCTCTAATCATCATCTGAACCACTGTTATCAGCCTCATCATTACTCTCATCATCCTCACCATTGTGTCCGTGGAGAGAACAGAAACGGGTGCCCACGCATTTCCAGCCACAGAGAGGAGCCTTTAAAGAATGACACACCAAAGCAACGCCCTGCGTGACATGATGATATCCGCACGGCAAATTGCAATCACTTAATCTAATTAACATCAAACCGTTGGCATGGTTACCTTGACAGCACAGAGCACATTTGATCTGGATGTCCTTCGCTTTTAAGGGAGGCGCGCAAATGTTTGCAAAGGCAAGTTTTCCAACAAAGCCAGAGCATATTGTGCCACTTTCCTCAACAATGCGTGCACCAGACTCCATTTACTCAATCGACATCCTAAACAGTGAGCGAGAGACTGGGCGTCATTTCAGCCTAATCTTAGGCTTCCTGGCTGTTAAGCGCCCTTGTACATCGGGAGCGCCCCATTTTTTATAACTGAATTTAGACTGACAAGCACATCCAGAAAAAAAAAAAGTATTATTTAGTTGCAATTCTCCAGATGCTCCGGGCATCTCTTTTTAATTTGCTGCATGCTCGGTATTCTGCTGCGTGGATCAAAGGGACACTTCATTTTCTTCCCCTCTCCCCGTTATGTGCACCCCGGATCCAGGCAGACCCTGGCGGCTGCAGATTTGATTACGGTTTATCATTACTGTCCCTCTCCATGGTGACAGAGGGGCTGATCCCAGGCCGCCAAACAGATTAGTCAGAAGACTCTTATTTTCTGCTGTGCTTTATGCGCCCCTTGCACAATAAAGTCTTGTTAAATTTTAATTGTGAGGTCCATTTAACCGGCAAGTTTCATTTTATAGTACAACTTGGTATTCGTATCAAAGTGGACAATTACTCACAAGCTCCTTTATTCAATAGAATGTAAACTTTCCATCCCTGAAGCCGTTAGACTGAGAACAATAAATTGTGTATGAGGCTCTTTAAACCCGCCCCAACTCTCTCACAAATGTGAATATTTTTAAACCCCGTGCAGCAAACGTTGTTAATTTTAATCTTAAGGTACTACACTTTCATTTTCACAGGTGAAGCTGTCATTTCTTTATCCAATTTGCTCTCCTCCATATCTCCTTTTCTTCCTCTCCTTCTTTGATATGTTCCTGTGTCTACATTAGCATATGATCTGCTTCTGGATGAGTTTTTTTTTCTTTTTTTTAAATGGGGCGGCATTTCCATTTCACAGAGGACTCATGCGGTGTAAAGTTGAGGTGGGCTTTGGGGCGAGGGGGGGGGGGTGATAAGATGGAAACGCTGGTGGCAAAAAATGGAAGCTGTACAAAGAGAATGGTAGAAGCACACTGCAATGAGTCCTGTCGAACGTAATAATGCAGCAGGGAAGGGGAACAGGCGGTTATCCTCACTCCTGAACGGAAAAACCTGGGTGGCATGCAGCTGAATGCCACTGAGCCTAATTATGAGAGAGAGAGAACCTCCTCACCCCAACCATGGGGATATGAGCACCAAATCTCAAAAGCAGGAGAATCTCACGGGGAACTAAGGTCCTTTGAAAAAGATCCAGAGAGCACAGGTGAGTTCCACAGTCGAGGGGAAGGGGGGGGGGCAGCGACATGGCAGGGGCTCGGCATGGACGTCGCAGGGACTTGACCCAGTTGCTGGATCCAGTGCTGGCAGCCGTCTCGTCACCAGAGCATCTGGAAGTCTTGGCTCGCGAAGGCACTGCGCAACAATAAGTACTGGAAAGGATTTCTGTTTCCAAGACTAACAACCCAAAATTCCCAAACAGAATGTGACAGTTAAAAGACTGTGAGCAAGGGGAACATCAGCAAAGTTAAAAATAGCTTCATAAACACACCCAAATGTTGCATGAATAGCCTGCGGAGTTTGCATTTTGAATCTACCCACTGAAACTCCACCACAGACACGGTAGCACGCTCTGCTTTTCACAGTTTATATGCACATCAAAGAGTTAAATACAGGTCAGTTTGTGACAAGACTGTTCAGCTGAATAACGTGCTCCAATTCGCTAAAACTTGGGTTTCTAAAGAGTTTCATTCTACTATTTTCTTTCAGAAAGAAAAATTCATCAGTGAAGAAAGCATAGGTGAATGTATCCAAACTTGTTGCAGCACCACTCCGACCACCGGCCACGAGGCTTTACTTATAACCACCAACGGCAAATGACTGATAAACAGCAAGCACGCCAGTCATATGAGTCATATAGTTTGAAGACTAAACAAATACATGGTTTAAAAACATCAACTGTACTTTCACCATAATGAAATCCATGAGGAAAACGGAAATCAGTATTATCTGAATGCCCCTTATGGCAAGATGGGTACAAACAACATATGACTTTACTCCTCTAACCTTTGGTGCCGCTGTTCTCTGATAAAATATAACATCAAACAGGGTCCGCAAGGACAAGTGTGTCTGCCCAACTGTCACTGTCACTGAATCAATAAAGAGTATTAGGTATTAGTATTAAAAGCTATGGTTATCTAAATCCTGCCTTTGAAGAAAAAACTAACTAACCGGCAAAACTAACTTCAGAAGTCACAGACTCTTGGTCAGGGCCCTGCTGTGTCAAAAGACACTTTTCACTTTGGATCCGTGAGCTGACGCGTCTGGGACTTCATGTCTTTTCCCTCTCCTGTCTCCTTCGAGTCTGCTTCAGTTGTTGATAATCCAGCCTGACAGAATGACAGTTTTCTGTTTACTGCCACTGCAGCTGGTGGTTCCCGGTAATAAGCAGCTGTTGAGCTGTGCCATGGCGCTGATGACTGACAAAAAGGGCCTTTGACCAAGCGCCGGACTGACGAGCTGAGAATGGGAACCTGTTCTTCGAACAAACGGGACATTTGTAATTAAGTCTTTGTCCGTGTGAGTGGGGCTAATGTACAAACAAAAGCTGCGATTGTGCAGCATCAGCAGCTAAACTGAAGCTTTATGTACTCGCACTGAAAATGTACCGGAACTCACTGACTATGTAAAAAAAACAGGAGGAATTCAAAGCTCCTGCTACATAAAACCGTATTTGTACCACACAGACCTGCCCCGACCTCTGACTGTCCCAATTAGCTGGAATGAGTTTTTGTCTGCTCTTGTTTGAGAAAGTTGGTCCTTTGACACGCTACAATTACAATTACCCTTTTAGATTTCTTAAGAACCAAAATGTAATTTTTGTAACAAATCTAACAATCTGCCCCCCTGATGGTTTTTGTGCGTCTGCAAATGTTAGTGTTGTGACCTGAATTTGAAATGAAACCTCTGTGGGTTTGCCCAGTGGTCGCCCCTCACACGATGCATTTTAATGAAACCCCGTACTTCTTCTGAGGTTAGACCCACACAGGACTCGATGGGGAAACTCCCCCAGATTCACATGCAAAGCTACAACCCTAACTCGTTCGGACAAGGACACGTGTAGTTGCTATGCAAAGGCTTGTGGGAAGGTGAGCGCTGAACGCTCGCGAGCGAAGCTGTGAGAAGAACACGTTGTGGGCGAGCTCGAGTTGTCTATGCAAATATTAGAGGCTGAAAGGAGCGCTGTCAAACCAGACTGCTGGCTTTCTGATCAACAATGGATACGGTAAACTTTCATCTGCTCTGCGAACAGCCACCGTTGAATACAACACCGGAAAACAACACAATTGTCTCCGAGATAATTTTGCTAAATACTTTTTAAGCAGTTGTCTAAATATAGACATTCTTAAATACAGAGAAGACTGAGAAAATGGAGCAGAACTCTTTGGTCCCAACATAAAAGAGAGCATCAAACTTAATTTGCTATGGCAATGTAGATTGTTGTGAGCAGGCATGTGAGCAGAGACTTTATTTACTTTACTTTTATTCCTCTTTGTTTAGACCATACGCGTTGGACACTTGTCTTACTTGGGCATTCTCACACCTCTTCGTGTACATTTGCGCCTGAAATCCCCAGTAGAAGTGTTACAGGACATAAAAATGAAAGAAAAAAAAAAAAAAAGATGCTTTTTGCGCCTCTTCAACAAGACAAAATAATAATCCCTTTGGAATCAATGAATGCTTCCAATCTTTCTTCAGCCAAGCCTGGACACTCTGGCACCACCATCACAGATAAATCTAAATATCAGGTGGCACTCAGCCTGGTGCAGGATTCCAAATCTGCTTGCCAGTTTTTGCACACTTGTGCGGAATTACAGGAGCCCTTACGAAAGCAAAGTTTGCACCGGTTTAGCAAAAGATGTCACGGAACGGCACGCCGGAATCAAAAAAACACGGCCAAATATTAATCCATGGAAGAATGAGACATCCCTTAGCAGACAGACACAAGCCTCCGCTCTGCATCTTTTCCAAACAGCATGCCTGAGATGGAGCTGGAAAATAAAGCTAAAAAAAATGATAATAATACAGCGAACGCCATGTTAGGTCAAGGCCGAAGCTGGACAGGTACTGGCAGCCACGAATGCCGTATTTCCTCATTGTAAATGTTACAATTGAAACCAATTTCCATATTCGCAGGCATCTCCAAACCACGGAAATGTTTTTCAGTGAAAAAATTCTGAATACAACACATTTGCCCCTTCTTCTTCATGGTTTAAGCTACCAAAAAAAGGAAGGAATATGTACATTGTACAAAATGCAACACACTGTTGTGCTGAATTCTGCTTTGCGGCTCCAATTTCAGGAATTATCCCAACATATGCATGTGATAGCCTTGGCACTGGCGTGCAAGTATGAATAGCTCAGAATAACAAAGGTGTGATTTTTCTTTTTTTTTTATTCCCTACTGTTTGGAGGTAAACGCCAGCCAAATGAAATGACAGGGAAAAAAGTAAAGCATCTGGCTGTTAGCTGCGACAAAAGCCTGTAAACCTGACCAAAATAGCATTACATGTAAAAATAAACAAAAGCTTTCCCTTAACATTGTAGCATGGAATATCTAATTACACTGATAATGAAGGTGCCAAGCCATGAACAAAATTACCAAACACAGAGAAGGCACAAAAGGAAACAGCACGACAAAATAAAGCAAAAAGAAAGATTTTCATTCAGTACTGAGTCCAGCATACATCTTTTTTCTCACTGCTACTGTTTGAGAGCCAACACAATTTCCTTGTCAGAAGTTGCTCAAACTCGGGTACTCAAATTAGTCCAGAATGATGCTCCAAACGTCCATCTGTTGTACCATAAGAGCTGTTTCATGTGGGTTCTTTAGAAATGGCTGGGTCAGAAAAAAGAACAACCAATTAAAATTTAAAGAGCCATAAAATGTTAAGAACCCTTCCACAGTTTACTCCTCTGACGCCACGTCGCCTCTGAGATGATGCTTCCAGCCAATAAAAATACAATCATATTGGCATTTAAAAAGTCAAAAGACTTAAAATGAATTCACAAAGTATCAAAAGCCACATCTGCTGGTCCTGGATGGTTTTTTGGCAGGAACTATTTCATTTATGAACGCAGGTGTATTTGGGCTCAGTCAAGGACTTGGACCCTTTTGGCCTATCGCCCACGAGTTTGTTTTCTGTCTTTTGCCTCCTGGGACTGACTTCATTTTTGTGTGAAATTCTATCTATAAACAGATCCAAACACATTGCCGTCCCCATTACGTACCAATCAAGGAGCTCTGCTGTGATGGTATTCAGAGAAATTGAGGGGCACGTTGTTTACAATCTGGTCGTAGCCTTAACCTTTTTGAGCTCATGTTGCACGTGTAGCATTTCTCTGATTTTCTGAACCTGACCGGCAGGAAGTCCACTACAGGAGGAGGTGCTTATTGTGGAGCAGGGGCAAAACCTCTGTCAAGAAAAATGTTGAGTAACACTAAGGCTAAATTTAATAGTCTAATAGATTACCAAAAAATAAACGTGTTTTAGACATTTACTGATAACTTTATGACTGTGCAAAATAATGTAGGATGAGAACATAAGAGCAACACAATTATTCAGCAGGAGTCAAAAAGCCATCCCACTTGCGAGTGTCTTTCCAAAAACTGACTCCGATCACACCACAGACAAAAGTACAAGTTCCAAAAACTTGCTCTGTGTAAGATTTTTAAAAGGGACGTGGTGGCAAACACCACATCAGACAATGCAAAGCACACCAAACAGGTCCGAGTTCTCCTGCTGAAAAGTTTGCCGTCTCTCTGTACATATATATAGTAAAAGTCTGTTTTGTTGCCTATTCCCTTGTTTTTTTGAGAGGAGACGTGATTGCTAATCAGGAGAGAAACTCTACTGTGAACCCAAAACCCATTTCCATCCCTAAACAAACGGGTCCAAATTGAAGGATGCAATTTACATTTGTTTGAACTTGTCCAGGGCATGCAACTCCCAAAGAGGAGTTGACATCAATCACCGTGTTTAGCTGCAGAAAATAAACTCATGTGATGATAACTCAGATCTGAGTAGGTAGTTGGCAAAATTTGCTCCGTTTCAGCTGCCACAAGCAGCTTGGCCGCTCCGAGCAGATGGCGCTTTATGTATTTATAATTGTCCAAACATTGTAAGAACCTCTCAGAATTTGGATGTGGCGCACACTAATTAGCCTGATGGATATAAATAAAGTCCCTGAAATGTAGTCCGTCACAAGTGTGTGTGTGGGAGTCAGTGGTGCCTGGACATTGAGTGTGGACTCAGCTTGCATCGGAGTGAGTAAGATATTGGTTTCTAAGAAACACCCAGCAGTGTCCATTATCCCCCTACTCAATGTGGTGGCATGAGGCTCCTGCCGGGGTGCCAGAAACCGGCTGGAATATTTATGACGTCTCCCAGCACGACATAAAACTAGCCAAACTGACATTCCTGATCAAATAAAACTGCAGATATCATTCATTTGCTTTTCATTTAAATCAACCAAGGCAGGAATAGTTGACTGACTGAACCAAGTTTGATGCTTTGAGGACTAAGACCGTCACCAAGGCCGTCATTATAAAAATTGTAGGCCTCGCCGAATGTGTCTGCTGCATTTCCACATCCATTAAACTATCCCTCGTTCCACATCCAAAACATTTACAAAATCTTTTTTTTTTTCCTTTCAGAAGCTTGAGAAAAGCCACATTGTTGAAAATCCTAATTGCAAATCATGAGTCGGAGCTTGTATCTTCGTATCTGGGAGTAATGATGCAATGCCGGCGCCCCAGCATTTTCAGGATTCCTCCTTGTGAACGAGTAATTATACAAAAATCTTTCACGCTTCTCTGCATTGCTGATATTGTTGATGGTTTTCATGATGCTGGTGAGGGAGGAACATCAGGTCCCCTGGAAAGCCTGAGGACTGACACGGCCTGGTAAGATGCGTAAACACCCCATAAATTAGTAAGTTAAGAATGACAGTAATGTGCAGGGCCGGCAGCTGTGAGGTAACAGAGAGAGGGGAAAGCGAGGGAAAGCTAATCAATCCCTCCAGTCGTAACACATCTGAGGAAGAATGCTATCAGAGGGAACGAGGACGCAGCCTTAATGCTCATCAGTGGACACAAAAAGCTCCAGCTGTGCTCCGACTTTGACATCATGCTGCTTAAAATTCCATAACTTTGGATTAAAGATTCCTCCGCGCGTGTTAACCCGGAGAAAAAGATGGGGCAGACATCAATGTGGCGCATAGGCGTCACAGCTCAGATCAGATCTTACAGCGTTTCATGGTAAAGAATGTGGCACATTAGAAACGTGTGCTGTGAGGCTCTAGCTGTGTTTGAGCATATTTTAACCACACATCATGATTCGGTTCTCACCCGACGTGGAGCTGGACAGCCTTTGGTGCCAAAACAGGCCACGACTCTCTGACAAATGGAATAGCTAAAGCAGGCGCAGCCCCATTATAAGCCTGATTTGTTTTGACTATTTGTTTATGCACAGATGGGTTTGGTGTCACGTTGGTGAGCTTTGCGAAGAGCCAGAACTGCTCTTTCCACTGTTTCTCATAATAAAGCCTGAGGCTTTACACAGTCATGAGAGAGGGATGACTTTTATCATCCACCTCTAAGCAATTAATCCTATATCTGGGAATGCATAATTCTTCACCAAGGTTAATGCAAATAATGTGAGTTATAAGCCAGCTCAAACAATACAGGGGAGTAAAACTGAGAATCCTTCATCCTAAAAGTGCTGAAAAAATATACACATTCATTTGCATTTATCACTGTTTGCAACATCAGCATTCATGAGTCTGTATCCTGAACTATGCAAGCTGGTATATCATTTAGAAACTGCTATTAAGGTCACACTGTTCAAATGTTTGTAATCGAATGACAAAAGAACAGTTAATATCCCTAAAATGGATTCTGGTGTTCATGTTAGTCTGATTTAAAGTGGAGAGTGATTTTGTGGACTGTTTTTCTCTTCGCTAATGCTTCTCCCAGCTCACCTCATCTGCATCTCTTCCTCCCTGTGAGGTTGTGAAAGAGATGCATGGAAGAGCTGAGACAAAGGAGAAGCTGAACCAGCAAATAGCAACACGTCTTTTAATCAAAACAAGCAAAAAGGCTCTTTGTCCATGTATTTAAATACGACCCATAAAGGCATCCTCTTAACCGCCCCACCCCCGTTCTTTTCTATGACACCGTCGGCTTCGCTGATACCAATTTGCCTGTTACCTTGGTGACATGTAAATACGCTACAGTGAGACTTGGACACTTCCTAGGTTGAGTTTTGTAACAACACCACTCTTCCAGGCGTAAAGACTTTCTTGGTTTGGGTTAGAGGAAAACGACACGGTCACGAATAAAGTAAGGAGCAACTGGAAGTTCGCAGAAATGAGCACCATGTTGACATGTACTCGCCATCACCACCACTAGAGGTCTCATTTTCTTTGAAGAGGATAACAAATAATTTTTTCCTGCTTGGACAGATGACACGGGGCCCAATTAAGAAACACTATAATTCCACGGCGGGGCTGAGAGCTGTGGTGTGTGCAGCATATGAGTGTCCTCCATATTTGGGCGGGGCCTCCTGGTGGGACACTTAAAACACACCTCTGTTTCTTACACTCTGACGTCAACCCTTTATTTTTCACAGTGCATTTGAAGTACGTTAAAATCTAAGCGGGGGATGTGCAAGGAAGTTTGTTTGTTTTTTTGCTTTTTTCGGCTCTGCTTTCAAACCAACAGCAACTACGACGTGGCCGCCTCGGCAGCTGATGAGCCAGAGAGCTCCGGGTTGGAGAGGCACCCAGCCACCGTTCTCTGAGGAGCAATCATTAAGAGTTCTGCCAGTCACATTCAGGGGCCATTGTTATTGTTGAAGAAATAAGAAGATTAAGGTCACTTCATGAAAGTGGTCTCATTAAACAGAAGTCCCTAGCACAAGTGTAATAAGTGCATGGTCAACAGCGGGCCCCCGACAAGATTCTCCACAATTTGCCATCAAATTATAACTTACACATATTCACTCAAGCCGCATTCGGTTGTTTGGGCAAAGAGGGGGGGGGGGGGGGGGCAATTATGGCAGAACACCATTGTAATTTATGAGAAACGTGTCCTATTTTGATGTGGAGGGATTAAGAACCCTCCGAGGCTTTTTGACACCAATTCACGAAGGAATGAATACAAAACACTTTCAGCACGTCAGACAGCCAAATCTGCATCAACAACATTGTGCTGGGGAAAAGATTACACAGATGATGAGTGTGTTCAGCGTAGTCATCCAAACAGTTTGTGACTGTTTTCTTCCCCCTTGATGTAAAGCAGTTGCTTGGCCTCATTTCCGCCACATTTCCTGTTCCATCTGTTTGAACAATGTACGGACAAATAAGGCACGATAAAGGCCAGTAACAAAACAAAGGAGCTCATTTTTAACTTGATTTCAAAGTGTGAGCGCCAAAAAAACTAATTATTTGACAAATATATTATTTTGTCTCATCTGACCTTCAGCTTTCTACACGTTTGTCTCATGTTCCTTGCAGAGTTTTTATTTTTGGCTTGTTTATTTGAAGTTGATATTGACTTTCCTTAGAATTAGCATCAGACATTTTTTGCTATATCCCACTTTGCAGGGCTCAGACTCCGCTTTGAGAGTAACAAAAGCCCAATACGACAAGCTCAACGTGTTAGCTTCTATAGCTGATTTGTCAAATATGAACACAATCTAAAGTTAAGGCAACACTGGTATATTCACCACTTACGAGTAACAGTCTGGATTCAGATTTACAGAGCTGTGTGTGTGTGTACGACTCTCTTTTGTAGATATTGAAATATATTTTGTTTGATTTAAAATAATCAAAAAGCTATTTTTGTGCGCAACTGATGTCAATTTTCATTTCATCTGTGAATGGATACACACACTCCACACATTTTTCATTGGCACATCCAGAGACAGTTTGGATCCCAAACAAACATGCTATAAAGCATGCTACACCAGGCTCTTCCTCTCGCTGTCAGCCCTAATCAAACATTTAACAGTGATCATAATAAAACTGTCTTTAGATCACCTCAGCTCCCTGTGGCATTTCGTTCTCCTGGGTCAGATCAGCGACTCGCCTCCTCGGTCCAGGCACACACCGCCACCATGCTCGCATCTGTGGTCGCAGGTTGGTGGTGGGATCAGCTTCCATGGAATGTGAGGAGCCGTCCCCATACGGGCCACCAAGAATCTGTAACAAGTCTCAGGCGTGAGGCCACTCAGCACGTTAAAAGCTGTTCTTCAATATCAGAAATTGATGAGATCTGCAACAAGTGGTTTGCTTCCTGATCTCTCTAATGCCAAAAATGTTCTTTGAACAATCTTATCTGAATTAACAATGAGTTTCAGTTGCTATTCAACATTTACCAATCACAACCCAAGCTTACAAAAAAACTATTTCTTTCCAAGCAGAAATGCTCAAAGGAAATTTTTTTTGCAGTACACCTTGAGGAATCTAGCACTTTAATTTATGATCAAATAATTTTACAAGTTGAATTGGCTTGCAGCTCAATTCTTAATACTTGTCACTTTTAATAGACATTTCTAACCATACTGACATAAATGGCTGCTTAACATCCTGTCTTTACTCGTAATGGTGACACAATGGGAAACCCATAGAAGAGTGAGTGATGTAGCAGACTTTAGCACTTATTCAATTCAACTTCAACATGGAGCCAACTCAGCGAATGCAAAGTAACCAGCGTAAATGAACCATTTACTGGGTGAGCTAGAAAATAAATCCGGATGTGCTACCATGGTGCTAGTGGTTAGCTACGTTAGCCAAACACATTAGCATCCTGTGCACGACGCATTGAATTACTATAAAACCCCGAAAAGTATAGTCTTACTGGGCACTTAAATGTTATCTAAAATCAGTAAATACTAATAATTTTCAGGTCAAGTATTCCACTGACCTGTAAATCACATGATTAAAGCAGCAAATGGCGGGTTTCCTGCTCCCTCCAGCCCAAGAACATGGGTGCGATGCCCCCAGTGGCAATGATTGGTATAACACTGACAGTAATATCTTTTTTCCCCACGGGAAAGCTTAGTTGATAGGTTTACTATCGATATGAATAATGCTAAATAAACCATATAAAGAAATATACTTAAATGAATGTGACATTCAATGGTATCACACTGACAATTTAGAGTATTTCTCAAAGCACAACAGCTGCTAACATCATTTGACTCACACACAGTTTTGATTTAGAGCAGCACCAAAAGACAAATATGTAATAAAGTACTCAGGGGGAAAATGCATTTTTTTACAGGAGTGTGCAAATCTAAGTATTCTGTTTGAAAGCAAAAGTGCTCAGATAAAAATCTAGCTCTGGACAGCCATTGAGCTAAGCTAACCGCAGCCTTGTGTTTTCCATCACAATGTCAATCCCTCAGCTCTCAGCAACAATGGAGAATATTTCCAGAAATGATTATCAGATCAAAGAGTTTTCTTTTGAATTTTTCTTTTTTAAGCACACATCAAATATCTGAAGTTGGAGGTAAATTCTTCCACACCACCCTTTTTTCCTGAATATGCATTCTCTTTCTTGCTACTGAGTCAATACATAAATTGACATACTGTTAAATACTGACTACAAACAGAATTTTGTATCAGCCCTTTAACTATTTATATTGTCAACCTATAATTTATAGACTTAGTTAAAAATGGATTGAGGTTGTAATGAAGAAACACATGTTATCATGAGGTTCATAGCACAGGGATAGAACAAGCATGTGTAACGCAGCCAGATCCCAGTGATTGTGTGCTTTTCCCAGGATGGTGTCATTGTTTCATGGATATGTTGGTGGCAGGTTTCCAGCACCAGCTCTTTTGTCACATCTCCAGCTCATCTTCTGATCTCTCCATTTTTTTTCCTGGAAGCAGTCCTCTTATCGTGCTTTGCTTTTTCCTTTTCTTCCATTGCTTTAATGCACTTTGTCAAATTGAGTATCTTGGAACCATAGCTTGGATTACAGAGCCCTTTAGGGCTTTTTTTTCTTCTTTCTAAAATGCCACTTTTACTGTTTTCCATCCTTTAACTATTTTTTTTATATCCTGCTTTAGTTTGTTCTTTTTCTTCAGAGATAATACGCCCATATTTCCCATAAGCCTCTTACGCCAAACCCTCACCTTCTCTGTGAACTTGCGATTCGAGCTTTAAAAAAAGATAGCATAACCCAGAGTAGGAGTCATTGCTAGGTCACTTGAAGAGTTTCTGTGTTTATGCACCCCTGGAATGTGTTGGAAGTGTCCGTCCTCTGGAGGATTTCTGTAACTGCCGTACACACTTATTAGTGGCCACACTTTCAGTAATCAACTTTGACAAGTAGAAGCACATCTCAAACACAATCTCTCCCTTTACTAAGCCAATAGCATCCCCAGTAGCCTTATGTGTGGGGTTAAAGTACAAAAATGAAGCAACAACTCAGCAGGGGTGGCCTACTTAAGCCAGCTGTTATGTGCTTCTGTGTGACTGATTTCACAACTGCCACTTCCATCAAGAGTTTGAAACTTCACTGAATGGTCTTGGGGGCTCAGACTTCACTAAAAGATCAACTAGATGGGCTTTTACCCGTAATGTTTTTTGTTTTGCTGTAACAATACATTTAAAATATTCATGAGGGAACCAAAAGCTACAGTTTGTATTTATGTTTCTGCAGCAGTGAATCCACTGAATTTTCTCTGTCATTCAAAGTGATGGGATTTGTAGCTTTCATTTTGTTTTCATTTGCAGCGGGCCTCTGAAAGAAATCACACACATAAGTTACAAAAAGAGAACTCTTTATGGTGTCTTATCTCAGTTGTAGAAGTTGATTAGTTGAGTGAGAGGGTGAACCACTGTCACTTTGATTTTGGCTTCAACTTCTTTTGGTCTCGGTGGGTAGCCGTGTTAATTTCTCACATATCTGCACAGGAAGGAGTGAGCTGTCAGGATGAGAAACCTTCTTCCGTCTTTTCCCCCCTATTCTCCCCCTCTCAGGCAGCTCAGCACCCCACAGAGTGGTGAGACTAAGCAGACGGCTGTCCAGACTCCCCAGATCATTACACAGGAATCACACTGGGAGAGGTGTGTGGGAAGTGGCTGTGACTCAGTGTGTGCACCAGTGTTTACTGACATTCATCTCCATATGTCACGACCTCGGCCAATCAGAAGTCACAGTTCTGCGTTGGGATATGGAGGGAATAAGTACACGACGCTGCCTCGGGGAGCGGCATGTTACACATTCATTATTGCACCAGATAAGATTGCATCTGCACATCTCCACAGACACAGTGCATTTATGTTCCCTGCAAGATAAGTCTGTGATTTCCACTTTGCATGCTGATCTGGGTGCGGGCAGGGTAAAACATACTGTTTAGATGATCCAGTTCCTGTGGAAAAAAAATAAAGGAAAATCTCAAACGAGCACCCTCAAATCTCAAATGAAAACGATCGACTCTTGTACCGACTCCAATTACATTTTGGCATATCAGTATGAGAATACACACTCCAGAGCAAATTAAGCCCCTTGCTTAACCAACCTCCCCCCAGCAATTCAATTCTATGCAGCTCTGAAATCACTTCCCTGACTGCACTGCCAATCTCTCCATATGAGGGGAAAGATTCACTCCAGTCTATTTCTGAAAGTCTAATAAGATGAACCCTCACACTTGCCATGCTCAGATAAGAAGTCGCTTGAGTGTGTTGAAGTGTTTACCAGGGCTCAAACTCAGTTTCCATACACACAATACCCCCTCCAAATGTCTTAACCATTTCATTTCCTCACAAAAGGGGCCACAGCTAAATTTTCACCAAACAGTATTAAACATTTATGGCTTTTTATTGAATATCGAACGATTCCCATTAACGACAGCACTCATTCTTTACAGAATGGATAATGTTTTATTCCCATCATAAGCTAATCATAGACAGGACATAAATGGTGATTCACTGTCACATTTGCCGAAGGAGCCAGGAGGAAATTGGCCACAGATGAATTTATGGATTATAAAGATGGTGAGCAATTAGTGTACCTCTGGTCTTGTTATTGACCTCATTATCAGCCTCTGGTCATGGAGCACTTTATTTAAATATCCTCTTAACCGTTTCTATACTTCTATACTGCCACTTTATCACAGCCTTCCAAATTGCAGAGTTGAAGGATAGCCCGTCCAATCAATGGGACTGTTGTGAATCCCTTTAGTGCGGCAGAAAATGTCACCCCAAGTGCGATTCTTGTGTCCTTTAAGAGGTTGGTTCCACCTCCTTTTTCAGATGCATCAGCTTCCCCTGCCCTCCAACACCCACGCCAGCACATAAGTTACCGTGCGATGGCTGGCATTTAGGTTGTTTTGAGGGGGCCGCTTAGAGCGCACAGGCAGAATGGAGCGTGGTAGTTATTCATTAATGAGATTACTCTTTCAAGTGAGCAGGGAGAGGTTTGCAAACATAACCTCTATCTGGGAATTTTTTTGCACACTCTCCCACACAGATGAACTAAATTGTCAAACAGTAGCTCCCCCTGACTGAATCTTAAAAATTCCTTGTTTGAGCTCTATGATTTATATACCACAAGAAGACCTCCACGAATGACTTTTTTTTTTTTTTCGAATGAAAACACCAGTGTCATCATTATATTTCTGAAAAGCTCTGAAATTCACTTGGGCAATGACCTATTTATACCCATTGATTACATGACCACCGGGGCACAGTCAGCGCTAACAATGGAGACGTAACAGAACTACCTTGTTTGATTGCTCTCTTTGAGCAATGGCCTCTCTTTGATTATTGCAGATTGATTTCTATAGCCGTTGCGGGCGGGTGGACGCCCAGCTGCCAGCAGAACTTGAATTCACTCCTTGTACTCTGTGACTTCTTCAGGATGTTTCCCTTTGTAATCAGTGTAATAGCTGTGCACGTTGATCTGAGTTGGGACGAAGGAAGGAGTTTAGTACAGTAGAGTCAGCCGCTGTTTAATCTACTTGGCTCCGAGGTTGTAATCCTCCTTCTTATATTCTGACCTCCGGGGTCTGGAACACAAGAGTGAACACACAAATCTGTTCAGATGATATAATAATAATCATCTCTCCTCCTTCTGTGTCTTGCCCCCATCTGCACTCTTGCCACAGTTGATCTTTATAATTATCCCAGTGCTGCAGATGGCAATATCTGAGGGAGAAAAAAGCCCTTCTGAAAGCTCTAGATACACATAGTTCTCAAAATCATGGAATGCAAAGCTACACCCGAATACCAATATTTTCAGTAGCTCCAAACAGACTTCTCAAAAGGCAGGTTTATCAAAGGAACTGGTGAACTTTACCATGGGCCAGGGTCTGGAATGGAAGGGAACAGATGTCTGTCTGAGCAAAATTTAGGTCACTGAGTTTCCTGCTGTACTACTGATCCCATCAGAGAAAGACATGTTTGTTTTTGCGGCCACTTTCCGCCATGACGACCTGTCTGATCTGCGGCCCCATCATACTTCCTGCGTTGGAGGAAAATCCATGTCTTCCGAGAGTGCTCGAGAGGCCAGGCCGGTGTAATTACCACTCTGTGATATCATCTACAAGCAGTAAAAAAGCAAAGTCTTCTGTGTTGCCGTGCTTCGTTTTCTGCGCTTTGCCCCTGAATTTCACATGTTTTTGCTTTCTATCCCATAAGGGGATCAAAACTAAGGGAACAAGCATGGCTGGTATATTGCAGTTTACACCTAATAATACGTCTATTATCCATTGTCTGGATTGTTTGGGGAAACTCCTGCCATACAACCCCCATCTAGGCATCTATCTTGATACTTTGGGGCTAACAAGCAGCTTAATGTTGTAATCTCCTGAGCTGCCAGGCTGGCCAACTGTCACCTTAGTGGCTTACGTTCTTGGCCGCAGGTCAAAGTGCACGGCCAAGAAAACGCACAAACACTCAAACAAAATCAAAGAAAACCACAGAAAGATGCATCTCGTGGTCATATTTTTTAAAAGGGGTTTGCAGGATGTTTCCCTGTGATCGCCGCGCAGCCATAACTTAAACGAACCCACTGCTGAGCTCCCCCTGCTCTCCACCTCACTCACAGTCTCCTCATCCTCGCCATTTCTTCGCGGATTTACGAGAGCGCCTCAGGGCAGGCTAACAGACTGGTTTCACTATCTGCCCGTGTGACCCACATCCCTCTTTCGGGGCTAATCTTATGGCTCCTGCTATCTCGGAACACCACGTCTAATCCTTTCTGCTTCTTTATTTCAGTGTTAGACTTGATCCCATTCGGGCATCTCCCCGATGAAACCCCCAGAAACTAATAATGTATATGAACTGAATCAATACCTGCCACATCAATACTAGCAGCTCTGCTAAATCTGAATTTCATCTCGTCCTGTAGCATCAGCCAAGAAGCCTTTCTCGACTTGTTGTTTAAAACAGAGTAACCGGACAATGATTTCACATCTCCGATGGCGACGCAAACCACAACTGTGAAATATCAATGCACTCACCAAAGTATTCACATGTGGTGGGAATGGGAGTCCCCTCAAGAAATAGGCTGTGCGGCCTTGAATAAATAAAGTGCTCCGCATCTATTATGCATGAACAGATGTATAGAGGAGACATAAACTTCTCTACATCATAAAACAGCTCAACTGAAAACCGGACTGTAGATCAGTTTATCATTTATGTTGGTAGGACATCAACTTCACACCATCCAGAAAGACCAGGTCACAAAAACACAGGTTCTTAAAAAAAAACTGCCATTGTATGCGGCATCCTCCCAAATCCACTTTTAGACAGAAATCAGTTCCTGGCATCATTAGTAACTGATATCTGATAGATCAAGTAAATCCTTGTTAGTCTCTGAAATGCCAAGCCAATGCAACCCTTATTTATCCTCAAGCATCTTTTCATGTCTTTTTACAGTCTCAAATTAGTGAAAGAGAAGTAACATAATACATACATGAAGTTACAAAACTCTCCACTCATCAGTCCGATTGTAGTTCCACCCACTGTACAATTCGCCTGTTTGACATGATCTGTCTCCTCTTAGGCATGTGCAGTTTCTTTTCCCACACCCTGACTGATTTATGATTTATTGATTGATACCTTTTCATTGTTGACAATGTGTAAATGTGCAGCCTTGGTCTATGACTTTGCTGGTACATCATTAGAAAAAAAATTGTATCTTGGACTGAGGATTAACCCGTGAGTTTTTTGCTCAGCAAACCTAAAAGAATCCCGGCTCTGTTGAGTCGCTGCTATTCTTAGCCTGGGACATGATGTGTGCAGCCAAACTGAAGCACATAAACATGCGGTTTTGCATCTCTGACTCTGGAATGTTACTCAAACATGAGCCCACCAGTGCTTGGAGGAATCCAAGGCCCGATCGGCATGCTGCAGACTGCCGCACATTGATTTGTTTGTTGTTTTGAGGGGTTTTTTTTATTAGAAGCTGTGTAAAAAGAAAGAGTTACAATTCATTATTTCAATCAATTGAAATTCATAACATTCAACTTGTTCAAATTTTTTCAAAACCCTCAATTTAGAACCTTTGCCTGAGGTGAGAGGAAAGATCTTTAAATCTTTGATGTCATGTGGAGACAGCTTTAGCATATGATTTATTCCCTCAGGAAGTCTTAGTGTCACAGCTCCATTTTACTCGTATAACCGAGAAGTTATGTCCTCCGTTCCATATATTGAGGGAGCATTTAACATAGAAGTTATAATCACTATATTTACTCTACTTTAACTGCACATGCCTACATTTACAACCAACACTCAAAGTATGCACTAAAAACCTCACAGGACACTTCAACGTTCAAAGGATTTTAAGCAATTTCCCCTTCAAGGTTGATTTTTTTTCAGTCTGTCCTTTTGTGCGCGAGTTGAGTTTTCACTGAACTCCTGCCTGAACAGGTGCAGCTCGGATTAAACCAGATACCAAACTAAAAAAGCAGAAATGTACTGTGTCATGAAAGGATTCGATTCGTTTACGGCCCAGTGGTGCAAAACACATCGATGCTAAACAAGGCATGGCGGCAAAATGTGACATAACTGAACAAGCGCAAAAACAAAAAGCAAGTAAAATTGTGACAAAAAGAACAACACTGGAACACACACACACAAATGTATTATTTTTTCTGCTGTTTTTTTTCTTTTAACAGTCTTCGTGTTTCTAGTAAACATTTCCTTTTTAAATATAATTTTCTGGTGCATTGTTAGAACTGTTGTGTTTTCTGAAATGGTGTTTGGTTGTATGAAGTCTTTCTCTAAATGTTTTAAGCTCTCTTTTCTCCTGTTTTTGTGAACTTTCAACTGTTGATTCCAGCTGTCGTGCTCTCCGAAATGTGTTTTGGGAAAATCTGTCGACTTACATCACGTCTTTATCAACTGAAGCCCTTCAGTGTTTTATTCATTTGTTTATTGGGTCTTAGAGGAATTGTTCAGCTTTCTATGTGGTCTCATGATAGAAAGCACATAACATTGCAACATAAAGAGGGATGGGCCACCTCACACACCATTTTCACCTGCTTCTTGAAGTCGAACACCACGAGTGCTGGACACGCCGCTGTAGGCCCACGTGTGCTGCGTCTCGGCATTCAAACGACAGCTCCGGATTGCTGATTAGGCAGTTTCTCCGGAGAGATCTGCTTGCACATGCAAGCAACATTCTCCGTGCAACAGCAGCAGCTGAGTAGGGAAACTGTGGAAATAATTGTCTGTCGATCCTCGTTGGCTGCTCTGACGTCTGGCGAATCCCTCTGCGGGGCGCTAACAGATCTGTTTGAAGTCTCTGTCAGCACAGTGGCATGCCACAAACGTGCGCTACATGCTAGTTCACATCTGCGCCGCATCCTGCAACTCACCCAGACTGGCTGGTGGGTAGGTGATGGCTGGAGGGGAGAGCGGGCTGCAGAGAACAGCTGCACGGCTGACCTCAGCAGATGGACACCACAGCCTCTGAATGGATTTTCGCCTTTTCTCCAGACATCTCCCTGGTTCTTTCTTTTCAAGAAAAATATCAAACCACGGTGGTCACACTGTGGTGATTTTTATAAGAAATACAGCAAAAGACCTGTATAACGAGGCTGAAGCTCTTTGGTATGATTGTTACATTTGAGTACAAATTATCTTCAGCATTAATTTAAACCTAAAGAAAGAAAAAACACTACCTCATTGCTCACCGTCAACCCTGAAAGCGGTGTAAAAGTCTTGTGTTTACTCGAGCACCGTCTGTGAGATATTAATTCCTGTGGTGCTTCCAATCAAATGTAAAAGATGGAATAACCGTAATCTACTTTTCATCAATCCTGCACCTGTAAGTGGGGAAATATAGTAATCAAATAAATACTTAGCCTTATAAAAACAAGAAAGCGTGCATGTTTTTCCCCACTGATCCTAATTAACTTGCTTAATTGGAAAGTTAGCTCTGGGTGAAACAATGCACAACAGAATGACAACTGAGGGGGGGAAACGTTCCCCGTGTGCCATCAGCTTTGGTGGGGTGTCACTCAATGAGGTAAAGGGATAGAGAAAAACGGTCCATTTTGTCCACTCAAGCGTCACTAAGTGATGGACGCCTCCGGAATGTGTCGGGCTGCAGTTGTGCCACAGCCTGCGGGGCAGATGTGAAAAAGCACCAAAGACTTTAGTGCTGCTTTTTACAGGCACAGCAGCGTTGCCATGCCAGGTCATGGAGGAGTAAATGCATCCCGAGGAGAGGGAGGGCCTCGCTCTGAGGACTTCACAGATTCGCTGTGCTCTTCGCATTCTGGAAAGGGGGAGCTCATTTTAACCTGGTGGGCCAAACGCAACAGTGGATTACAGGATTTTCTACCGTTGCAACGTAGAGATGTGTGTAGATGATGTGTGTAGATGATGCGTTCTGTCTGTTCCTGTCGGCGGTGGCAACAGGGATGACGTCCTTCTGCCGACGCTCTGCACCCTGCCTGGGCGAAGGAGCCGTGAGCGGTTATCACAATCGGTGCAAATGCCACCTAGTGTCATCTCTGACTTGCTAAACACTTATTACATCTTGTCTGACTCACAGCGCGCCATATGGCAAGTGATAAGATTTAAAGAACAAAATAACTCGGTGCTCCCTGCAGACGGCATGGGAAAAAAAAGAAAAAAAAAGAAAGAAGCACCGAGGAAAAGCATCGATTTTGAACAGATGTGCACATCAGGATATGATTCATTGGGCTGCGATGTGCAGTTGGCGCCAGCTTGAACGCTGCTACCGATCTGTGTGAACAGTGGCGGTCGTGTTGTGTTTGGTGAGAGTGAATGCAAACTTTGGCGGGTTAGCTTGCTGAATAAATGATTCGTATCATCCCTGCCCTGGGTGTCAACTAATGTGTCCAGGGAGATGAGGGCTGCAGAGTTCCTCATTCATCCAAGCAAGTCCCTCCGAGGCAAATGATAATGTGCATCTAAACTGCTGCACGGGTGGGTAATAGGATTGTGGTCTCTAGTCCCAGATAAGCCCCCCCCCGATAGTGGCCATGACCTCTTCTCTAGCAGGCAGGGACCGGGAGGCCCGATCTGTTGTGGGTCTTTAGGTGGGAATAATCATGTGTGTGGCACCAGGACAATGACAGGAGGTGAGTTAGAAGGTGGAAAAAGGAAGGACGTTAAAACCTTTACACAACCAGGGAGACTAGGCGAATAACAATTAAAGGTCGGGGGGGGGGGGGAAGAGAGCTGTGCTTAAAGACCTGCTCTGCTCCGGTTCAGCCTCTGTGAGCTTTTAATTCACTCAACGGGAGACAGATTCTGCGGAGGGTTCCTGATCTGGCCCGCAAACCAAGTAAACAACCAATGATGTTTTTCAATCACTGTAAAAAGTGAAGCCTTGTAATTACAAGCTGCAGTTTTTCCCGAGCCCTCTTTTTTCGTTCTCTTTGTGAAAGCAGCTTCTCTCAGCTGACTTTTGTTAAAAATGAAATTTCAGAGAGATTTCTTTTGTTTTGAATAAATAGAGTAATTCTGCCCCCTTCCCCCTCCCCCTCCTCCTGTTATACATTTGGGCTCATGATTGGAGCTCTGTTGGTTGTCTTAAGTACTTTTGAAAACATCCAAATCAAAGTGCTGATTGCGAGACCTCTTCTCTAGCTGGCACAATTTTAATTAGCATTCAAATAATTGTAATGCACTTGGAAAGTGGGGTTATTATGATTTTTAAAAAAAAGATTTTATTCAAAAAGGTCATGGAGAAAAGAGGAGCCGTGGCAGCAAACGCTCATTCGTCCCTTTTTGATGGTAAAACTGCACAGCGGGAGGAGGAACTCCACTTGGAAGCCCTGATCGCAGAGCAGAGCTCAGATGACAGCCGCCCAGAGGTGCAAAAGACGGCAAACAGAAGAGAGAAGAGCTCAGAAAGCCCACGAAACAAAAAAGGGACAAAACAAAAAAAGTTTTGTAAATGCATTTCCTTTTTTTTTTTTTTTTTTTAAACTCGTCTTTTTTTAGGAGCTTCTGTAAAAATGCGGTTCTCAAACGCAATTAAACAACCATCTTATATTCTGTAAATGTAATCTTTGCGTGCATCTCATTTGAAATTAAGCAGAAAATGTAGTTAAAACGGCTTTCTTTGGCTTTCTTGTCGCGCACACAAACAGCAGTTGATGTTGGACCAAAGTGTTTCACGGCATTTAGAAATAAAATAAAGGAAGGGGGAAAAGCATCGGAGCACTCTACAAATGAGATATAATAGATGGCAGCGCGACACGGCCATGTTGAAGAGATGTAAGCGGCCTGACAGGAACATTGCTTCTAGCAACTCCTGTGTTGCATTAGTGATGATTTTCCAGGAGGCGCTCACAAAGAGTCTTCAGAGCCTTCTCCTGAGCCCCAGCCAGACCCGGAAAAGCCCCAAAACAACGGGCCACGTGCTCCCTCACACAGCCTCGCACTCTCCTATTCACAACACAGCCTTAACACTCAGCAAATCTGTCCCCTCAACCCCTTTAAAAAAAGAATATGGGTCAGTCTGGTTCTAAAAATGGCTGCCTGTCCCCGAGGCTCGCCAGAGCATGAAATAGACTTTACATCACTTTACCCGAGCACCCGCAACCAGGAAACGTGTTTTTTTTTTTTTTCCAGCTCGTTTTTCATTCCCCTTTGTTGCCGTAATCAAACATATGGCGCTGCTCCCGCTCTGCTCTTCGTTCTCACGGTCGATGACCTGAATAAGATATCAGCAGTTTCGAAACCGACAGGCGAGGCTAAAGTCATGTAGAGATTTAGATAATATGGCGGCATATTAAACCCCCCCCCCACCTCGGTCTGCCTTTCAGACTCCCACCAGTCTGATAAGATGGAATTCGGGGAGGGGGGGGCACACGTCAAAATGCTGTGGATTCATGAAAAGGCGGCAAAAGGTGGTCACATGACCCATGGGTCGGTTATCTCAGCAGCATGCCTGCGCTGCTGCCCACCCTCCAGAGTGCGGGCAGATGAATTCTAACGGCTTCCTCCATGCCTGCTAGGTAGTGACTGCAAAGCTGCACGCATAAGTAAGCCGCTCCCGCTTCTATTTTAGCTTTGACAACTTTAGACAGCAATTTAAGCGAGCAAACTTGGCTTGCAGCAAACTGCATAATTCAGCTGAGATATTTCGCCGGTTCTATTAGCTGCAATTTCCGGTTCCTCTTCCTCCTCAACCATGTTTTTTTTTTTTTTCCCCTTTTCTCTCAACCCCCCCCCCCACTTTAGCTACCATTTCTTTATTCTTTCTCTCTGTCCAACGCGTTAAAAACCCCTACCGGCCGTGCCTTGGAACGGCCTCCTGTTCGTCTAAACCTGTTTGCTAAAGCCGAGTCCCCCGCCGCCTGCTTCCGCTTTTCTGCAGCCTCTTTCCGTTCATCAGCCGGGCTGAGAGCCGCCAGCACGCGCAGGCCTAAACGGGCACTCCACCACCACGAGCGCGACATCAGCTCTGCACACAAACCAGGGGGCGTATCAAAGAGGAGCACAATTACAGGGGAGGGGAAGGGAAGAGGTGACCGGGAGGAGTGAGACCAGAGGGGGAAAAAAAGAAAAAAGAAAGAAGTGAAACAGTTGCAAAAGAGTGTCAGTGATGGAGCTTCTAATTTTGGTTCTGGCTGTAGTGCCACTTAGTTCCACCGCAGGCTTTCAGGGTACAAGAGCGACTAGAGACGGCAAGCTGTTGAATAAGCAATGATCACACGCACCAAAATCACACGCCACAGCGTTCGTCTCGCCCCGTTCGACGTAAAGACCCCCTTCCCCCACCACAACCACCACCCAATTGTCGGCTTGTTGAATTTAATCCAATTTTGCGTAAAGGCAAAATAAAAGAAAAGAAAAGAGGAAAGTGTCGTGCACAATCAAAGTCAACACTTCCAACAACTCAAATATGGATAAGGGATGAGGCGTCCTAGTCGAGCACTACAAAAGACAGCTCAGGCTGGAATCTAAATTAAAGGAAAGATGAAGATATGAAAGATCAAAACCAAGAAGGAGGAAGGAGAGAAAAAAGGAAGAGGACTTGGCAAACGCTGACATCCAGCTGTGCCACTATGAATCAGATTTTAAAACATGAACTGAAACCCAGCCAAACTGACTGCAACTGAGTGGAAATAAGTGAGAGAAGATTAAGAAGAGACAGAATCAAGAAGAGTCCACACATAGTTTAAGTGTATATATATCTATATATATATATATATCTTCATTTATTTTAATATTTAATCCCACTAAAAGTTGTAAATACAACTTTTGAATGAAAGGCACAGGAAAAAATCAGACACCGCTGATATAATACTCGAAAGGAAAACTTACAGTACAAAATTGGACAGTTACACATGGACAAATCCCCTCCAGGCTGACCGTCCTCCGTCCGGAGGAAACAAATGTATCCGACACAACAAAGGACGTGGGTTCAAAACTCAGAAGTTCATTAGCCAAACTTGTTTTTATTGCTTTTCCTAGCTGGCAAAGGTCACATCAGCCCTGCAGGTCACACAGAAAACTTAGGAAAGAAAAAAAAGAAAAAGAAAAAAAAAAAGCAACTAATGTGCTCCCAGTTCCCCCGTAGATGGGAGTGGCTCATTTACTAGTTTATTCTTTTATTACCTGCGCTACAAAACACTCCACTGGGCTTTTAGCGTTTGATTCACAACATCGAAAACAGTACAAAAACATATGAAGCCAGAGATGGGATTTTTCTCTTTTTTTTATCAAGTTACTTAAGGAACATCTCTCATAATGCATAACTAAAAAGAGCCTATGTTAGTGATTATCCTTTTATTTGTTGGTCCACTGAGTGTAGAATCATCCCAACCTCTAAGTGGTGCGAAGCATTGAAATATTTAAACAGAAATTCCTGCGCTGCAGAATTTAAAAGTGCAGGCCAGAAGCCGCTTCTGGAGCAAGAAAGTAAATCAAGCCATTTTCCATTCCCTTTTATAACCAATGACTCTATGGAGCATATTGCATTCTGCACAGCGAGCTATCTGACAATGAGATTCATTCATCAATTCCAAACTTTTTAACAGAAACTGACACTAGGGGGCCAAAATACAATGGTTTTGATCAAGTTTTAAGGCTTTCTTTTGCAGATCCTACTGGGTTTGGGTTCTTTGGGGTCAGTTTTCAGTCTTATTGGCTCATATTAATCTGTGTTGTTGTTATCAGCTCTGGTGAGCGACCTCTGGAGGGAAAGATGTGGTCTCGGTGAAACTAAAGAGTTCCTATTACAAATAGCCTCTTTGGTATAGGCACATCTGTATCACAAAAATCCAATTGTCGCCTTCTTTTTCCTATGAGCAACTTTTTCTGTGGTTCCTATTACATAAGCGAAATGAAAGGGGAAAAAAATACGCCCAAAAAATAATGATTGCCACAGCCCTGGAACCTGGAAATTGAGTGATTGATTCGAAACTATGCTCAGACAGTCATTAAGGGGTTTTCCATTTTTCCCTGTGTAAACCAAACCCATGACTCCCTGCCTGTCCTTTACACCCACAGTCCCTAACAGCCCACCTTACGGTGAGACAGCAAGAGAGTTATGCCACCTTCAGCTTCCAGGCAGCAGTGCTACGGAAAAGAAATGCACAGCAAAACAATGTACATGTACCTGCCGACTCCAGCTCAGTCCAGCAGAACAGAACACGCAAGATCGTAGCAGGAAATTGAATTGGGCGTTCCGGTTCAATGTCAAGAAGCCCATAAAAGCAGTTGAGTGGATGGACGCGGTCAGGGCTGTGTGATGCTGTGGCCGGACGCTCTGGATCACCAGAGCCCTTTCTCTCCTCCCCCCCACCCCACTACCAGAGATGGCACACCACTCTATCCCTTCTCTCTTCTGGTTCTTGCAGAAATTTTGAGGAGCCACACTCTTTTTTTGCTTTTTTTTTTTTCATTCGTTTTTTCTTTTTTTTTTAAACAAAGGAGCAAAGTCAAGGTAAAAGCTAGGGCTTTCATAAATCCGCTTTGGTGTTTGATTCTTACACTTCCCGATGCAAGACCCAAACACCTTAACGCTCCAGCGCACAAAAGAGGATGTATGACATCATGTACAAGAACCACGGTCTCAGGAGTCCGGGGAAAAGGATCTCAGATCCAGTCCTGGTGCGTCGGGCTAACGCAGACTCCATTTATTACCTGGCCGTGGCGGATGAGGAGGAGGCAGCAGCTAGCTGTGTGAGGTACTCGCGCAGTTCCTTGGCCGCCTGGAAGCGGCCGTAGCGCTTTTTGGGTCTGGTGCACTCGTCCAACAGGGCCTCCAGCTGTCCGTCTTTGGCTATGTGGGCCGGCGGGTCGTGGAGGAGGCCTCCGGTGGTGCCCCGCCAGGTGGCGTAGCGCGACAGCAGGTTCTGGCACACCGCGTAGTAGTTGTGGTCCACGGTGACCCTGGAGCACAGCGAGTCCTTGGAGAACGACAGGCAGGCCTCTCTGTCGCACTCCTCGAAGCGGCTCTCGTACCACGCGTCGTAGTTCTCGGGCTTGTCTGCAGGGGGACGGACACAGCAAGGGAAAACATGCTCATCGGTTAAAAGCTGCACAGCAAAAATTATTCATTCAGTATTTTCTTAATCGTTACAGACGGTATTCGTTGGTTGGCTGTGGCTCGAGGCGACTGCCCACCACTGGGTGGGTGAGTGGTTCAGTCACTGAATAAGAACACACCTTTTTTTTTTAAGTCAGAAAAAAATCATGTCCCGATTCTTTACATCAGACTAAAGAGAACGACTGTTTACCGGCAGCTGAGGAACGAGGCGACACTAAAAGGAAATGTTTTAGCCAAGCACACAGCCAAACAACTCATCAACCGTTTCATTTGACACAAATGAAGCTTCTTGCTGATTTACCGGGGAAATAGAATTCTATCTTCGTCTCACTTCACACCGTTTTTTTTTCCTACTCTTTAGAGGACTGGTCTTGGAAAGAAGAAAGCTAAGAAAAGAAATCTGGAACGTTGAGACAGCTATTGGTTTGTGTATTAAAAAGCCGATCGATATCATTGTGAGGGGGAAGGTGGGGTTGGAGGGGGGGAGGGGGGGCCGTTGGTGGACCCAGAGGATGCAAACACATAATCAGTGTATCAGCGTTGTAATGCACTTCTGCTCTGGCTCATCAGAACAACTCAATCAAACATCCAGCGTTGCCCTGTTAGCGAGGGGCCCACTGTGGGCCGGCCAAAGGGGAGGGGCGCATCAACCTCAATCAGTGTGAATGATGAAGATGGATCTGTCTGCGAGCGCCGGCCGCCAGCGCACGCCAACACATCCAGAGACGCGCGGCAAAAAGCAGCAAGGTGAGGTGAAAGCAATTAATGTTTCAGCGGCTGCTCATGCATCACACCTCAGCACTGATTGACAGATGCTACCGGGAGAGGGTCCTGTTCTCTTTCGCCCGCGCTGACGAACAGACATACTAATGCACAAAGCAGTCAGAGTGCCTTTAAAGAAAATGAAAGGAGGAACAGGTTCGTGCTCAAGGACGAAGATGAGCGCAGCAAAAAAGTAATTTGAGACTCAACTAAAGGCTGTAGGAAAGTATGAGGTCTATTTCCTTGTACCTCGATCAGCCTCCGTCGCTCTCTTCCTGCAGGCTCGAAAATAACAAAGCTAGAACATTTCCAAAGCAAACCAAATGAAATAATTTCCAATTCAAATGAGCGGCGCCGCAGACGAGGTACGACTGTCTAGCCTCGCTCGTCTCCTGCGTAACTGGCACCTTCCATGTTAAGGGGCTCAGGTTGGACTTGTGTATATTCCTCTCACTCCTCTGCCTTCACAAGGCTACGCAGAGCCCGAAAATACTTGTTAGCGTGGCCTCACTGGTGGCATTCGAGAGAGCAGGCTGGTTTTAACAATGCTTGCCTGTGTTAGAGTGCATTATTGAATGTGAGAGGGAGAATCGGTGTGTGTGTGTGTGTGTGTGTGTGCGCTTTTCGAGTGCGGCTGGATGCTGGTGTGATCGAGTCTGGGAAGGGGAGGAGTGCCTTACATTATACAGCATGCATTGTCAAAAGGCAGTAGGGGTGAAACGATCCACAAATGCTGTAAGCTCAATGATGGAGAAAGGCTCCTTTCGGACCGTTGGACTGTACAAACAAAGGGGACGGCGCAGCTTGAACATGGCATGCGTTTTATCTCCCTGAAACCTTTCGCCTGCATATGGACGCCCCTAACAAGAGGGTGCAACAGACCGCGGCTTTCCACGCGTTTGATTTACAAATCAATTGGTTTCAGTTCAGGCCGATGACATTGGCGGGATGCACTCCAGCTTGCCTTCAATCTCAGCCTCTAATTGTGGGGATTGGATTCCCCGTTTGTGCAGCTTTGGGAAGTTGCTGTGCCCATTTCCCCATGTTCTCCACTGCTCTGCCGTGACCTCGTAATACTCATTACCGCTTTCATCCTGCTCCTTCCTGCTGCGGCGCAGCGCTTGGCACACGCACGCACACACAAACACACCGAGGCGCACAAACACGAAAGAAGCAAATAAACTTGAGGCTTATACTCTGAGAGGCCAGGATAAGCAGCTTGAGTTGTCAGGCTCTAAGTGTGTTGCCCAGACAAAGGGAGCCTCAACCTGGATTGCGCTTCAGTTCTGGTAAAGGGCTCCAGTGACAAGGTGGAAAATTGGACCATTTGGTTTCGAAGATCAATACACGCATCTCAGCATGGCACCAGCACACACCTTTATAACCACAAAGCAATGAGAGAAATAGTGAAGGGAACCAAAATCTACAAGGCAAAATGGAGTTCCTTGACTAGCTGAACCCCATTCTGTGTTCTTTTGGTTTTAAATGTCATGATTTACCAAAAGAAAACAAAAACAACAACAACTCTGTCTCAAGATAAATTCAGCCCCTTCTGGTCCCACAAGCACACACGCAGTCCCCTTTCTTTGACAAGAACCGTTCATATCTGTCAGGGCACACAATGGTGGATCCTCAACACTTAGCAGCACAGCAGTTTATCACTAATAGGATTTGTGCAGGAGGGGACAAACCAACAGCCTAACTTGGTGGTCGTCCCTTTTGCTGAAGTGGCCCCAGGAAGGGGGGCTGAGGGGAGGGAAAACAGCCTCACCGAGTGTGTGATGTGGGGCTTTTTCAGTCTTTGTTAGGAGGTTTATTCTGAGAGGCAAAAACTAGGGCAGCAGAGATGGCTCATTATCCGGACCATCTTTGCTTTGATGGGGACGTGTGTGTGTTGGAGGCAGAAGGGGTGCTGGAGGAGAGGATTCGAAGAAAAAGGAGGCTTCCAGCAAGTGCGGCTCTGCCTGGAGACGTCCGTCCCTGGAGGCCTTTCCTAAAAACCTTCATCGCCGTCTCGAGAGCCTCATTTCTCCAGAATCCAGACTGTGGTCAGTATTTGAATCTAATGACATGCTGCTCATTAAAACTGAGCAGCAGCTCTGGAGCTGTTGGGTGGAGAGGTTTTAGGAAGTGGGACGCGGGGATTCTAGCAAACAATGTGGCACTTTTAGGGAAAATGACCACATTGGGCTTCAGTCGCACACAGAGAGAGCCCGTCTTGTGGCGAGGGGGCGGATGCCGGCCGCTACTCACTCTGCTTGATCAGCCTTTTGTCGGCCACCAGAACGTTCTCCGCGTCCACGACGATGACCTTCCCGTCGCGCGGGCCCACCGCAAAGTTGTCGAAGCTGACGTCCAGCAGGTAGAGGGCGAAGTCGAAGTCGTTGTTGGTGAGCTGCTCGGCGATGTCCATCAGCTGCCGCGCCAGGTCCACCCTCTTCTCCCACGCCGCGTTGTAGAAGCTCCACAGCTCCTCGCCCACGTAGTTGACGGCTACCACGCGCCCACACGCTCCCAGGTACTTGGCGAACGGCCACCCTTCGTCTGACGGAAAGCTCTGGGAGGAGAGAGGAGCACACAGATGATTAAATAACAAATACAAGACCAGCCAGGCCACGTCACTGATGGAATAACAAATAACCCCCTGGCTCTGAAAGGCGAGGTCTAACCAGATGAATTCGGAGAAACTTCACAGCTTTGGAAAAAATATGGCTTTAATTCGCACAGAAATCCGTTTTATGTATACGGGGAAAGATCAAAGTCGAGAAAAAAAAAAGAAAAGGAAAAAAAAACAAGACGCCAAACACAAAGATGCTGTGAGCAGCCTGAGGTAATTTTTGATGTACAATGCTGAGCACAATAGCTGAAAATCTGCCAGAGGATCACGTGAAACAGTGCCAGCTTGGGCTATAATGGATTAAATTTAATAAAAGCAAAGAGACAGTTTGTGTTTAAGCCCTACAGCGATGAGCTGATGCTCGCTGCTATACTTGGCGCTTCCAGAGAACGGATAGGAGGTGATTTGTGGTACAGCAGTTAGCAGGAAAGCCTTATGTGTTGTGAAGCGGCAGCGGGGCGTTTAAAACGCCGGCGTGGTGCTTGCTAACAGAGTTACTGCAGTTTGGGCAGGCTGTCAACAAATCTCTACTCTCCACACTTTTCTGGGGTCAAATAAAACCAGGCACACCTGTATCATCATCATCATCACCATCATCAATCAATGGCGTCTTACCACTCCTTAAATCTTCCTCTCTCCTCTAAATCTACCTTATTGTCCCAGGTTGTTCTAGTGGAAGGACAAAAAATCAAAAGTTGATGAAGTGTTTTCTGCAAGCTAACGGTTTTGCTCCGTTATGTTACGACAAACCTGCTGCCTCAGGCCTCCGTCTTTTACACTAATCACCAAACATATGCTGGTTTAATGACAGCCTGCCACTGCTAAGTAACCAATTTCTCTTAGGCTCGTGTTTTTTTTGGCAGGCAGCCGGCGCGGAGATGCAGAGCGTCGTCAGGGCTCCGGTTTCGAATCGGCCCCGGAGGCCCTGCCTCCCCGAAACCCGACCGCATCCTGGACATGCCGGGGGGACGCGCCACAGACCTGCAGGTGAGGCGTGAAGCGCTCCCGCTGTTGCGTCTCGCTCTGCCCTCTAGCCAGTTCAGACCGTTTCCAGCTACCAGTTTCTGTCAAAGGGGTGGGGGTGAAACATACACGGCTTCTTTTGAAAGTTTAATGAAATACAATGCACTGGCCGCGCAGCTGGCGTGATACTGTGCCCGATGCAATGCGCTGAAATAAAGTTTAAGAACGGGCTCTAATTGCGTCACAGGGGTCACTTGAATGGGAGAACCTTGGAAAAGTCTTGAAGCTATTTTTATGCAGCACTTAATCATATCAAAACAAACCAACAGAGAAAAGCGGGCTTTTTCTGGCGTGCCGCAGTCACTTCTCACAAAAAGGGGAGGACGGGGAAGAGTTGCATGCAGTGTGGGCTGAGTCCGTTTCCCCCAGGTTACCCAATCAATTGTGTGCAAGACAACCGTCTGTCCGTGAAGCTGGCCTTGCTTCCTGCAGCCTGTCTGTCTGCGCCTGTCATCTGACTTGGCAATGACTCATCCCAACTTCTTTAAAACATCTTGCCTTGTTACCCATCCTCTACTTTTTCTGATGCAGCCACCTTGGCAGGAATGGAGAACTTACAGAAACAGACTTATGATAAAGAAAAAAAACAAAAAAAAACAACAACTAACTTTCCAACAGAGGCTGGAACGGAGACAATCCTTGAAAAGGCTACAAGCCAATGGTCATTCCTACGCAAGAGATTTTGGAATTAGAGACTTAATAGGCTATAAATCTAAAATGGCTTTCTAATTTTTTAAGTTGGTATAGACCGATTAAGCAGACAGTTGGTGGTACATCCCTATTAGGCCCTCCTCCCTTTGACCTACATTCAAACCTCGCATTACTTTTTGTTGCGGCAAATCCAAGCGGCTTGTTGACAGAATTTAGCCTGTCCGGCACTGTGGCTAAACCTGTGGACAGGCGGCCTTGTGCAACACCTCCCTCCCTCTCACCCCTGGCAGAGGCGCAGAGACAGAAATGGGGCGATGGGGGGGCGGACGGAGCCCGGGAGGGGAGTGAACACGATGGAGACGGCAAACAGAAGAGACAAACACGGTGTCTTTCCCGGCTCCGCTTCAGTAGACAGGAGGGCTAAACCGGGAAAGACCTGCCTGCTAAACACATCTCTCTCTTTGTTGTCAGGTTGCAGGCCTGAATGGGAGCAAAAGCAGAGCGACAGCAGATGGGCGGATGGCTGGTGGGGAGGGGTGCAGGATAGATGCCCTGAGGCTACTTTCAGACACCGTCAACGGCTGTTATGAAAAGGCCTTCATGTCGGTCTGGCCCTGGTCCGTGGTTCTTAACACAGCTGTAGCTCAGTCCCTCCGCTGACAGGCCCCTTCTCCACCAGGTTATTCTAGTCTTAACAATTCGTGCCTTGGTGCCATATTTTATGAGCGTCTTCAATTTGAGTCTTATTTGCAATCGGTCTAAAGGAGAGAACCACTGAGCAGTGTTGGCACGCACACCTGAGCTCTGGATTCAAAGCCGCCCAGCGCACAGGTTGATAAATACCCCACCAATCATTCTCCCTTTGCGCTCTTTAAATGGTTGCTCTGCATAAGTCATTAACGCCTGCAATGGGGCGTTTGGTGTGGGAAAGAGGACGGCGGGGATGTATATTGGAAAAACCGGTGTAATATAACTGCACTATGCCTGAGCAGGCCGATGAGGTACTGTGTGTGTGCGTGTGCTTAATGCACAGGTAGTGAATTTTTAGTCGTCTCCAAATTATGCTCCGGGCTGCGGGAAACTGCTGAGGGTGCAAGTCTGTCAATGACACATCCCAGCAACTTTAACTGCTTTAAAAGGTCTTATCACTTCTTGTTCCCGTCACCGGACAAAACCCTTTCATCTCCTGCTTAGCCGAGGCTTCAAACAGTAAAACACGGTACCAAATGCTGGCGATTGTTCTGTACGTTTTTGGTTTTTCATGCACCGTTCATAAATGACCACTGTGGCCGGAAGGACAACGCAAGAGAGGGCAGGAAAACAGACTCTTAAAGATGAACTCGCGGCGACTTCTAGGCTCAACTGTGGTTTGATATGATCTTTAAGGTAGTGTTGGTGC
>CAJRST010006668.1:12756768-12950064 GCA_907169785.1 Menidia menidia
GGGGGGGGGGGGGCTGCCTTTTGCTGCTTTTCCTGTCACACGGCAGACACAGGAGGGCCATCTCGGGGTGGGGTTGGCGGCGTTTGGCAGAGCGGGCCGAAAAGAAACGGGGCCACAGACGAATGTGCAGCCACCGGAGGAGGGGGATGAAACGGCTGGAGGGGGGGGCGCGGGGACGCGCACCTGCGCCCCGACATCTGCTGACAAAGACGTGCCCTTCCACCGGGCCACGCGGGGAGGGACGCGGGCGCATGCGCGGGAGGGGTCCCACAGACACTGCTCGTTTGTGCATGCACGCTGGCTTGTGTGTGCATTTGAAAACGTAACCAAGCAAATGTGAAAGAGCATGCGACGTGACCAGGGCCGATAACAAGCTCTATTCAGGGGCCGAGTAAACACCACTGGCTCCAAAGATATTGCTTTGGCTGGCCTGCAAAAAAACACCGGCTCATCAAACACACACACACACAAACACACACACATTTGCACACATACATAACATGATCCTGGTGGACATGGGGCTGTGCTTTATTATTTTGATATCCAAAAAAGTTGCCCTCATCCTGCAGCCACAACCACTGAGCAAGGTGTGGTGTACATTCTCAACATTTTCTGTCTTCAACAAAACCCCACAGCCGCAGAGCCAACAAGCTGAGACAGGACTCACAGAGTCCAGGCTTCAAATGGCAAAAGTCAGCATGGTGAATGGGCGCGTTCGTGGAGATAAAAACAAAACAATCACGCGTCATTAAAAAGAAAGCCCTCGCGTCGGAAAATGAAGATTGTTCTGCTCGATTATCTCAGGAGTTTAATGCTGAGAAGGAGTCTCGTCTGCTCTGCAAGGAAGGAAGATGCTGCCAAGCCGGACTGGAGAAAGCACATTGCTACTCTGTGCAGCTCTCCTGTTGACCTTGCGTGTCTGGAAGGAAGTGTGGCGAGCCCCGTCTGGCGTTTCGGTGGCCATTTAAGTCTAAAACGCAGTCTGTTAGTCGGCAGCAAACGCTCAGACCCCACAGGGGAACAGGCACTAACTCTTCAGCCAAGGCACACATGGCACGAGATCTTTCTCTTCCATCTCGCTCGTCTCATGTTGCTGCGGCTTCTCCTGCAAACCTTCTCTTCCTCCCTCCTCTTTTTATTCCACCCGACACAAACTCGACACGCAGTGCGAGGATTCGGTCTGTTCTGAACACGGAAGGCAGGACTGAGCTGAGGAATCTGATAGTAAATGAAACTGGATAGTAGCGACAAGGAATGTTAATTGTATGTCTGAATTTGGAAACGGCTCCTGTTTTCTTCTTTGTCAAGGCATGCACTTCCAATTACATGCAGGAGTCGTGAAAACCAAAAAATCAAAATATGAAGAAAACAGATTAAACAATTCTACAGACCATATGTTGCTTTTTTTGTTTTCTGTATGGAAAGTAAGAGATCATCTCCTGCGCGGCTCAGAGAAGAAATCTGAGGTGAGAGGTCAAACTAGAAACAGTAAGCTTGGAAAGCACACAAAGACCATGCACATGATTCAGTAAGCTCTGTTGAGCTTTTGTGGAAATGGGTTAGCTACTTCTTTGAATTTTGCAGGCCCCTGCTCTGTAGAGAAAAAAGGAGAACAGGATGAGAAATGAGTGCACAGGACAGTGCAGCTCGAGGTTGCCGGCTCACGCTGCGTCGCTGGCTGCCAGCTGAAGCCCTTTGTCGACCTGAACCTGAGCCACCGCACGTACCGCCACCTCATAAATCCCCCCGGCTGGAAGATGAGGAATGTATTAAGTCACAGTGGTGGTTGTTGACTCATTCTAGGTGGTATGGCCGCCCACGCAACAGAGGAAGAGCCCGAAAGAAACTTGGCCTCGGACCTGACGGCTGTGGGTCTGAGACCAAAACGCAGGGCAGTACATTTGACAGCGGGAAACCAATTATCCCGGGGGCAGCTGGGTGCCACAGTGAGCTGCGAGACCCCTGTCCCTGACCTTGCACTCAAACCTGCATGTCGAGCAGAGCGCCGGTAGAATTTCCCGCCAACAAAAAAACCAATTAAGTATCTCTCGTGCAAGCAAAGAGCTCAAACTTAATGAGGGGTGTCAGGCTGTGATCAGATCCAACAACATCCAGAGAGGAAGTTTGATTAAAGAAAGTCTTGTTGGCACCAATAAAAGGTGAAAATGCTAAAAAAACCTTGAGATACTACAGCACATTGCTGACCCCTCATAATTCCTGCAGCAGGAACCAGGTGCTTTGTGCTTTAATGCAGCGGGCGGTTTTATTACTGCCGGCGAGACGATGTGCTAAAAAGCATATTCTTGCTCTAACATTAGGCCGCGGGCTCTCCAGGGAGCCGAGCGCGGTGAAGAGCTGCTGGTTACCAATCCATACTGGCCGTCTTAAGGGGCCCAGTGAGAGCCGTGCATGACCCTCTTTCGTTGGCGAACTGTGCCTTCCTGAGCGCAGCGTTTGGTGGGTCGGGGTGTAGCGCTGCAGCAGCAGGAAGCTTTGGGGTTGAGGGACAAATCTAAAAAAAGGAGCCCATGGGTTGGGGGTGGGGGTAGCCACAGGCATTTACCTAACCAAACACAGCTGTCAGGCCGTGTGTGCTGGTGTGTGTGTGTGTGTGTGTGTGTGTGTGTGTGTGTGTGTGTGTGTGCAGAGAGAAGGGAGGAGAGAAAGGATTACGGTAACACAAGCAGTCTGGCTCATTCAAACGGGAGAAAACACCACAAGGCTCTGGCTTGTACAAGACGCACTCACACAAACCCTTCTGCTCCTCTCCTTCTCCGCTCTCCTTTCCACCGGGGCCCCCATCCAGCGAGGGCAGCCAAAAGAGAAGAGTCGGGCCCAGACAACTCCCTGTCTTATCCTAACAGGATTCAGTTGGCACACAAAGGCCTATAAGAATAATGAACGGAGGTTTGGGAGTACTTGAAGTAGGGTTAAGCTGCATGTACAACCTCCTCTCTTATGTGCTAAGAGCGTCGCAATCCCCCAGACCCTAAAAACAAAGGTACTAATCACAGGCTAGCAACTTGAATACCATTTACTTGCAGACCTCAGCCACTGAGTCAGTCAGAGACAGAAGGCTCTCGCTTAAGCCGGGTTAGCCTCCATTGTGTGACATTCAAGGAAAAGAAATAAATACAACTTTAAAAATGGAGTTTGATCCTCTTTGTAAAGAGACATGACCCAGAAAAGCAGACTAGAGTCTCTGCATTTTGCATAAATAGACAACAGAGGGGGGAAACTCTAGAATGTGAGCATGTGGCTGCTGTTTTCTACACTGCCATCGTATGAGCTTAGCTTTTCTCATTTTCGTATACGTTCAAATCGCTTTGTGCAGTCTTATGAGATTACTGATTCACTGCTTATACGAGCAGTCATGAATTATTCAATACGATTCATTTAAATTAAGTTTTCTTATTTGAAAAAAAGGGGGGGTCAATTAAGGTTCCAGAGGTCACTGCAGACGCACCACTTCTACACTGTTCACTTTTTTGTTGCTAATTTTGGAGAAACAACAACGTGACCGATTACAAATTCTGATGTTAATCAAGACCCCGAGGAGGGACGAGCCCTTTCAAAAAGATTCACACAGCCTACTGGTGTATATGCTCCAAGCACTGGAATGTTTGTGTCTCGCATTTGCATTAAAATGATGCCGTCAGGAAAATCTTTGAGACACGAGGAGGAAAGGTCATCCATCTAATCTCGCTTAACCTTCTCCGCTCCGATTTGGTATCAGTGTCAGGAGTCTCTGTTCTGGGAGAAACAACGCGAGAGGCTCATGCCATCTGATGAGCCCGTCTCCTTGTCAGGTGAGGCAAGCGTGCCGGATATGTGGACGGAAGGCAGAGGCGGGAATGAAAAGGGGGAGAGGAGTATTTGGGCCTGCAAAGAAATGAGTTCAGAGGAGATGAGAGTACCGCTGACTGAGTTAACCCCACAGGCCTGTCACATCCTATTCTCAGCCTCACTGAGCACGACAGGGCTGAGGACCAAAAAGGGTGTGAGTGCAGTCACATGCTTCTGGCTATCCCAACAAGCTTAATGATCTGGAAGGGAGGAATGGGCTAAATCGAACTAATTTAAAAGTTGGGCCAGATGTACTTTATCAAAGACAAGGATCACCTGATGAATCAGTGATTCGTGTAGCTGGAGGAGAGAATTTGAGGACAACAAATAAGATTCTTTCCATGGAAATGAGTCGAGCAAATTACGCAGTCCTCATGCCAACCAGGTTATTGTTGAATAAGGGTGGAAATTAAACGGGATCGTGTAATTCCTCTGGTTGGCAGGGGGGGGAAGCACGACAAAAGCTGATTTACACTGCAACAGAAAACATTTTCAGGCCAATTCAAAAGAATTGCCATAAGGAACCGAAAGGAAAAACAAAACATAAACAGATCATGTTGGATAAGGTGCCTCTTGCTGCACAAGGATTTTCTTGTTTAGCTATTGGCCGTCATTCCGTCTTCCCAAAATATTTATTCCCCAAAGCCAAATTGTCTTCCACGTGACAGAAAAGTGGGGGTGGTGCGTGTCTGCATGTACATGTGCACACAAAAAAACGCTTTGTTGGCCAGACCTTAAACAACAGAGCAGACTGTTTCTCGGTGACAAAGGAGGTCTGCTTTCTCATAGTGAATCAGGGCCGATTTACAGCCTGTGGCTTCAAAAGACTGGAAACAGAAGCCCCTCTAAGAGAGCGTGGCTCGCAGAGCAGACAGCTGAAACATTTCCTTTATTCAACAGTGTTCAGCGAGGGGCCGCACGACAAAAAAACAACCCATCTGACCATTAAAAAAAATATATAAATAATTACTCTTGACTATAACAGTGTTTAGGTATGACAGTGGGAAATGATTTATACTAATGCAAGCGTATGTTATACATTGAGTAATAGTGGCTGTATCAAACTTATGAGGCAGATGTTTGGCCACAAAAACAAAAAGTAGGGTTCATGACCTCACATGAAGCCACACTGATGGAGCTGATATAAGAATCAGGTTACGTTAAATATTGGCTTGTTCAAAACAGGAAAAAAACACACAAAAAAAAAGGAAAAAAAAGCCCCTCCAACCTGGAAAAAAAAGAAATAAAAAAGCAAGCCTTCTGTTCAAGAGCTACAACCGACATTAATTCTTTATGGTCTAGTGCTGCCCAGCCTTGTGTGTAGGGTCTTTCAGAAAATGTTATCTTTTGAGTTGAGTGATGCCTGCGAAACGTCAAGGTGCTCCTGTATATGCGAATTTATGAGATGTGTGGTACTTATTTGTGTACCCCATCCACAAGGCCTGCACGCCCCTAATGCGTTACCCCACAAGTCACAACTTAAGCATGACATAAACAATTCATGAGTCCTTGTAAACATGCGAGGGCTACAGAGAGCGGGTTGCGAGGAGAGCTGTGGACAATGTGTGCGCATGATGTGTTGGTGTGAGATGTCTGAGGCGGTGTGCGGGAAAAGGACGAGGAGGGGGTGATTCACCAAGCCTCTGAACTGATGCATAATGGCACTGAAAACACTGATGGCATTATCTGGAGCTTGCACAAGTGGAACAGAGAAGCAAGCAGCAACACAGATAGGATGAAAAAAGAAAAAGAGGAAGGAAAGGGGACAGCGAGCGGCCACACAGGGCTAATCAGATTTTATTGATTGACCAGGCTAAAAAGCTGATTTCGCCTTTTGTCCTCCAAAATGCCCGGAGGTGCCTGGTCCTGTATGTGAGGGGAGGGGAGGTCAGCACGCGTTATTGAATGTCTACACGGGCCAAGACCATTGTTGTTCTGTCCTCTCACGAAAACACGGTCAATGCCAGATTGAAATTGAAATTGATTGGCTGCCCGTAAATCTGGGAGGAGAAAAGGATGTGGACTGTCTTTATGTGGTGTGCAGGATGGCTGCTTTGACATAGAGGGTGACAGAAGATGGGGTATGATTTTAGTCTTAAGCGTGATGTCAAAGCACCAGCTGTTCATCCATTCTATCAGGTCAAAAGAAAGATTTTCTGATACTTAAGAATATTAATGAAGGATCAGTATTATTGCTGCTCATCCTACTTAGTAGCCCTCCACATATCTCCCCAGTCAGGCCGGTCACAACTGTCAAGTGTCTGGAAGACACAGCAGTACATTAAAATTAAAAACAACCATTTACAAATGCCTCCTTGAATAATTCAAAACTGCTCCACAGTTTGAGTTAAATATGCAATATTGCTGCCAGCCAAAATCTAATTTTCTTTTTCAGAGGCTACATCTTTTAAATTTGTCACCACTCCATACAAGGCCGATTCGTGCTCCTCGTGTGCACAGCCTTGATGATGAGAGTTTACGGAGAAAGGAATGGCATGTCTCAGATCTAAAGAAGAGGAAGGAAAACGATGATCCCCACCCTGTAATTTTCTGGGGGCTTTTTGTGGGCCAACACCCTGGCTTGCTTTGTTCCGATGCTCTGATCTTCCATGCGTAATCCAGTAACCATTGCCTTATGACCCACAAGGAAACCACCTGCTGCCAAAGATCAACTGAGCGACACCCCTCTCAAACCGTGAAGCATTTCCCCTTAAATGACTCTCAGGACACCTTTTCATTCCTCACATAACATGGGGTACACAGCTTAAAGTTGAAGATTGGCAGTACCTGAAGTACGAGGGGTTCTGGGTTGAATGCCAGAGTCATCAGCAGCTGCATTCTCTCCGTGTCCTTCAGGTTCTTCAGCAGGAAGCTGCCCGAGTCCTTGGTCTCAGCATACCTGCGGACCACCCGGTCCAGCAGCCGCTGTGAGGGGCAGTGCACAAGGTCTGACCATCCCTCCACAACCTCTGGAGTGAGCAGTCGAACGTCCCCGTTGATCCGGGCGAACTCAGTCTTGTACATGGCCTGGACGAGGTCGCAGCGCGGCCTGCCCGTGGCTCTCTTGCAGATTTTCTGGTCGATCTCGGCCAGCTCCTGGTTGGAGCCCAGCCGCTTGAGCACCACGCGCCGGGTGCCCTCTCTGGGCTCTCCGTACTGGGCGAAGTAAACATTCTTGACGTTGAACACATCTAGAAAGCGCAGGCGGCCCCACGTCTCGAAAGAAACCTGGCCGTTCATGAACTTGCGGCACCAGCTGGTGCCAAAGCAGGCGGGACACTTGTTGAGGTTGATGAATCGCCGGTCGGTGAGCTCATTCTTCTGAAAGGAGGCGAAGAGGGTGTGCGTGTTCATCAGCAGGATGACGGACAGCCCCACCAACAACAGGAGCTTCAGACAGCGGTACAAGCGGCCCAGTTTGAGGGGCAGGAAACGCAGCATGATGGGGATGGGCGGGGATGGGAGGTGGGGGGAGGGGGGGGGGGACGGGGTATTGAGGGACAGGGATGAGGTATTGAGATTGTGGTCAGGGAGTGAACCTCAATGCCTCTCCGCCATGGCGCAGAGGGGGGGCTTCTAAAGCGGCAGTGAGGGGCTCGGCTGGCACAGCTGTCCTGTGCCAGGTTCTGGCAGGTGCCAGCGCATCGTGTTCCCGCTTCCTGGTCTTGCAAACTCCAGCCAGCAGTCCTGAAATCAAGTAGAGACAGGAAGAGCACTTACTACCCTGGGAAACATAAAAAGAAAGTACATTTCATAAAATCAAAAATGGCCCCTTTGGTCATGGATAACAATTTGAAAAAGGCTTATTAAATTTTTCATCTCACCCCAATACCTAAAATGCGGGCCTCTAATAAAACACAACGGCACCTTTTCCAGCGTATGAAATTGTCTCACAAATTTGAATTGCCTGGGTCATTTAAGAGATTTCATTACTTTTTGAGACCAAATGAGATGGCCGGCAGCCAGCACAATAAAACTGCCTGCACCACGTCTTTTGGAGAAACAATACCAAACAAAGCCCTCCCGTGCCATCCCACCCCCGTCCCCAAAAGAAGGAAAATAAATAAAAGCAGAGATGAGAGCAAAACAAAGAGAAAGTGATCAAATTAACAGGGACAAACAACTTCCTCTTCGGGCATGAATAAAACATGTAGCAGAGAGAGAAAGTATCCATCACACCCCCCCTCCACCATGCTCCACAAAATCAGGCGGCATCTGCATACCTCAACAGTAACACCGCTCGGGAAAACTTGGAGGAACCTCACTTTGCATTGTGAAAAAAAGTCACGATGTGCAAAATTTAACCTTTGATCAGAGCTGCCCCGCTTTCCCTTTAAACGCGCTTTGAAGTCGCTTCTTTGAAAATAGCTAGTGCCATTGAAATAGCGTTTGTGATCCAGAGGAGAGATGGTGTGTGTGAGGACCCACGCCAGGCAAACCGATGAACCTCACAGTCTGCAACGGGATGAAGCCACGTCAGGCCTCCCAGTCGAGTGTCTTAGAAGGCACTTTAAGAAAGACAATGACTCAGGCCTCACAAATGAGCCAGTCTCAATTAGAGCTCATTAGGACACGCCTATTAAGACAACTGACTTGAGAGGGCATGACTAACAAGGAGGCCCACTAGTGCTATTAGTGCGTGTCAATGTGCTCCTTGGATTTAGCTTCAGATCGAAGTGGCTGAGATGTAGGACGACACGAAGGCTAAACGCGGCTAAGAGAGCAGCGGCTGTGAGAGACACGCGCCTGTGGTGTGTCAGATAAGAGCCGGATACACTCGTTCTTACCTCTCACTTCAGCCTGAAAATATCTTGAGCAGATCGGGCCAACATGACTGATGTAAAAATAGATCGGATCCAAAATAGTGAAGCGAAAAGACAGCTGCACTGCATATTTGTAAAGGAAAGGGGAAAAAAAAGAAAAAAGAAGAAATAATCAGTTTTTCTGTTTTCAGTATAAATATGCAACACCAAAGCAAGGTGAAACTTCAATTTATTCTCTGACCCGAAAATAAGGTGGGGATTAGGAGAGAGACAGTTTCTCTCCGTCTTTAGAGCAGAGACAACCTTTAAAAGAATGTCAAAACCGTTTAAAAGAGACTATGTTTTCTAAAGACAAGAGAGCACATTTGTTGACTTATTCCATCATTATAATTAATTACTCCAGCCTTTAGCGTTGAATCAGAGGAGACTACCTGAACACAGCCCCTCAGGCCCACTCCAAGTCTTCTGTATATTCAATGTGACACAGCGTTTCACTGAGTGAATCAAATGAAGGAGAAAACAAATGCCACATCTTAAAAAGTCCTCACAGTGATGAGTAATTCTGGAAAACGCGTTCAAATTCTTTCATATCGAGAAATTGGTAGAGGGTCTGCAGCAAACCAAAGCTCCAAAATCAAACCCAAAACAACAAAACACCATCTTCATTAAGATTTAAAGTTATGTGTGTGCCCTCAGCTGATGCCGGGAGTGAGAGAAGGCTGATTGCTTGAGAGGAAAACTAAGCGTCCTGCTGTTTCGAGAGCTCGATTCAAGCGCCGTTTACCAGCTGACACCGGCAGTCACGGCACAAACCTATCTGCAAGATTTGGGGAGCCGATATGCCATTTATCTGAGGTGAATGGAGGGCTTAGGGGCCACGTAACACAACCTGCACTGGGCCAAGAAGTAGTTAACCCTTGCAGCCCTTGTGAGAAAGCAACAGGTAGCCAGGCCAAGCTCGAACAAGACCCGAGCACAGCGGACTAATGACATGCACACAGACGGGGGGATACACAGCTGTATCTCACTTCCCTGACAGAGTTAGGACCACCGTTACAGCTACACTAACCGATTTCTCTGTTGCTGCTATATACAAACAAACAATTATGGTGTGAATGAGACATAAAACTCAGTTTATTGCAGGGACGACATGGTAATTTACGAGAGAGATATTTTCCCCGACTAATAACATGAGGAGACGGCTTTTGGGAATTCTGACACTTGTCCACAATTACATTAGTCGACCGCTGCATACTGCTCCAAGGATGAGACCAAAGAGAGGGACTCCACAGGCAAGGTTTTCTACTCAGGTTAAAGTTCACTCTAAACTCTTAAGTCAAACCAGATGCTTCTTACTCCAGCACAGATGTTACCAACTGGAATACAAGGCTAGGGAGATTTAAAGCAGTATTTTCTTTTGGACATGATTCTTTGTCACAGAAAAAGCTGCGTTATATATTAGGCCCTCTATTCTACTACTCCCCCATGGTGGTTGTGCACGAAGGAGGGAAGCACAAAATCAGGAAGCGCACTCTGTTTAGAATAAGCACCAAATTACCTTTCATCATGCACGACCGCTGCCAAAAGCCCGGAAAGAAAGTTTGTCAGCAAACTCGCCCGACAAAGAGTATTGGTGAGCGCTTCGGAAGAGAGAGCAAAGAAAACGGGGCAAATCAAAAGGATGCCTGACTTCTCATAGATGGGAGATGAGTCCCGCATGCAAAATGATCCAAGCCTGGCAGATGTGAGGAGCTGCAAAATGGCTCATTACTGAGACAGAACAGGCACACGATAAAGCAACAGGCTTAAAACAGAATGACAAAGGTCGAGACAGTGGAAGATGACATGGCACTATCCTTGTACTTCCACTATCATTAAAGTTAGATTTTAACAGCACTGTGTGACACTGATGAAAAAAGTGAAAGAAGACGGAGGCTGAAATGGAAATTTCTATTTTGAATAATCTTTTCTATAGCTCTTTATGTAAAGCTGATTTTAGATAATAGTGTACAAGGGCAAAGCTACTCCCAGCCTAAGCCATTTCCCTCACTGCACCTGAGGCTAAACTTCATTACGATGTAATGAAGTCAAGCCACACAAGAACACGCTTGATTAATTCCACTGGAAATGCAAAAGAGGGCAGAGTGGGAGAGGGGTGAAAAGGACTCAAAAACAGAGGATGACTGTGTAAAATAAACGGGACGAAAGAGACATGACAAGAGTCGGAGCTGGAAGACACAAAGATGAGAGAAACCCTGAATTCCTGCTCTTGTGATTGAAATGATTGAAAGCAGCTCACTTGAATACAGGGTGGCGGTTCTCAGTCTCTGACTGGATGAGTCTGCTCCCAAGTCCGCCGGCATTACCTCAAAGCCTGGGAAAAAGCATCATCTGCCCTCCCAACGTCAGCCCTGCCTGAATTGGAACGGGAGGTTCTTACTGAAGAGGAACTACTGCTGCCAAGGTTATTGACCAAGAAAGTCAATAATGTTTGATTACAAAAACATTTTTCAACCACAGCCGGTCAGCCTCAGAACAGCAACCACGTAGATGGTGAAAAATGGATACAAGTCCCAGCAACGTTCGCTCTGTTATTGAGTCCACGGAGTGGAAGTACCAATTAGCTGCATACCCTCAAGGAGCATACGTCCATTCATCTCTGGCCCAAACCAAACAGAGGTTTTAAAGGAAATGTCGATAGTATCTGCTTTGCGCCTAAATGACGCAGCTGTTCAGGAGGACGCATTGCAAAGACTCGCTCTGGACTCCCAAACAGATGTTTGTTTCATTAAAAATAATTCAACAGCTGCACTTTTTTTGACATCCCCCTGTTGGGAGTTTGAAAAGTGGTCGGTCATTTAAAGCCACACTGACGTGAATGCAAAACAAACATCTAAGTGAGGCTTCACTTGCACTGATTAAGACAAGCTGTCAAAACAAGCCGCAGCTTAAAATCGGGAGAAAGGTTTGGCGAGGATAGGAAATACTATCGATTACCTGACATTTCGGGACATTCCTCGTGTACCTCGACTGACAGAAGAAGCTGTTTAGTCGTAGAACAGACTTGCGAGTCTGGAGGTGAAAAAACAAAAAAACAAAACAAGCCCTCCCGTGGGAGCATTTAGGCTACAATTACAAGACGTTTCCCCTGCTGAGCAATCAAAAACATTCAAATCAACAACCAGCAGAATGTCTTAAAGTGAGTCAGGCTATTTTCATATTTTCCTTGTCAACCAACTGAGCAGAAAGGCACAGCATGTATTCTGCAGTTAAGGACATAGCATCCCCTTCTATTCATTAAGATTTTACAGAGTAATTACTTTGGACATATGAGCTTTGCGTTTTTTCTTTTCTTTTTGGTCTTGAAGACATCAAGGGTACAACTTTGCAATACGAACTTCATCTTTATTTTGCACAAATATCCCACATTCAACTCAATTTGGCCTGTTTTCTAAATTATACGTGTATTTTCTATGCTTGACCCTGATTAAGGTAGTAATAATAATAAAAAAAACTGAACAACTTTTTATAACCAAAAGCCACAATATCTAAAACAAATTGGCCGAGAGGAAATCTGTTGAGAAACAAACCCCCGAGTAATTTAGGAACTGTTGCACCGGTTTGGCGAGCAGCTCCAGTAAAATGTTAATGTGGCCTGGGGCTAATCACACCTGTGTTGTTGGCATAGTTTATAATACGACGTGCTTGCAAATGAGACGAAGCTGCACATCACCGGCAGTAAAACTACACCTGTCTATCTGTAGGCTAAATTCTAGGAAAGGCAACAGAGTTGAATCGGATGCAGTCAGTGCCGTGCACTATTTTTTCTTACTGGTCAATAAACTGCGTGAACGGACCTGCAGCCGGTGCGTTTCTATGTTCAAAAATAAGCCGAATGATACTAAAAAATAAAAAGGGTGGTGGGGGGTGAGTGGGGAAACGCGTCAATAACTCATTTTGAGTCAGCGCAGATAGTTCTGCTATAATATAAATAATGCCATGACCCTTTAATAGCAGCGGTAATAAAAAGCCTCCCGTCACCCCACGGCGGATGTGCACATCTGATAAGAGTTTGTGTATGAAAAGCGCTGTCGTGTAGAGTTGTATCTTATCCTTTAATCAAATCTGAGGTCGTAACAGTAACCTTCGAAGTATCAAGTGCCCGTGCTTCACTGAAACACAAAGAAACACGATATGAGCGTATCTGCCTCTTCCAAGTGATCGAGACGAGGTTTCGAGTAACAGCGTAAACGCGCCTGCTGACATTCACAATGAGCCTCCTCACGTTCCGAAAGGAGTTGGTTCGGTGTTCACGCGAACTGCAAAGAGAAGAAACAAATGTGGAACTAACCTGTGAGACTTTTCCCCCTCTCCTCGAGTCTAGAGTAGTGAAATGGTTAGCGCTCAGTTGATATCATTCTTCAAAGTTGAGGCTACTTAAAGGGCGAGCGTCGGAGCTTTAAACCACCACGGACGTTATCTGAGAGGAACCCGGCTCTTCAAAGCCCGGCGGAGACCTCTGTGAAGCGGACTCCCACTGGGTCCCCCTTCCCGAGCTCTTTAGATATCTAGCCAGCTAGCCTGCTAGCTCCTGAAATAAACAGTTAGGATATCGTCTTAACTCTTCATATTCCGGAGCTTTCCGACTGGACGACGCGGTCCTCCTCACAAAGCCCAACAGCGCCCGTGTTAGGCATTAACCTCCATGTCTGTCCGCTTCCACAGAGTCTCTTTGTGGTCAGAGAACTGCCTCCTCTCTTTTTCTCTCCGGCAGTGGTTCACTCCTCTTCACCACCACAATGGGTTCGGTTTTAAATCTTTTCAACACCAGCCTCTTAGCTCTTTACGACACTCGCTCTCTGTTTGCGACAGTGGTTGCTAAGCGATTATTCCAATATTGTCGTGTGCCCCCCCCACCCCACCCAGCGCAAACTTGTTCTATTTATTTTTCTCAATGTCCATGTTAGCCGAAAAAGGTGGGGGCAGAATAGAAAATAGCAACACATCTTGAATAAAGAATCAATTCCATATAGTCGATTTATGAGGAGGGAAACATATTTGGCTAATCTACAGAAACCTTTACGAAGACGGATACGATATAGTTTATAGTGTCACTTTGGGATTTATAAAACAAAAACGAACATAAAACAATTGAAAGACTGCTCCTCCAGCAGCATCATGGCTACAGACCTTGTTTAGTCTGTGATGGACGCACGAGCCCAGCCTGCTCTGGCCGGTATATAGTCTATTTCTCTAAATCACTGAGAATATGGTTAAGAAAATAAAAAAAAACTGATGTGAACATAAAATCGGTTTGGTATCAGCGAAAAGATAAGACTCAGTGAAAGGCTGGATTCAAAGAGGCTCGCAGTGAGGCTCCACTCACGAGCATTAGCGAGTATGTTGCGCCATCTGCTGAAAATGAGAGGGTGACAAACTATTTGAGATATTTCCAAATGCACTTAAAAAAAGGAATGCACAAACATGAAAGTCGATTGATGATTGTTCGTGTACGAGACAGACGGGACACAATTTGATTTGACTGTGGTCATCCAGTTTATATTCTACACCTTTTTTTTTTAAAAACTTGAATTTTACGAGCACCGTTACTCGTCATAATGATAAAAACGCACTTTTGGGGAATATATTTTTTAGGAGACAAAAAGCGACTACATATTTAGCTTACTCTAGTGATGGTACTGTTTTTTGGTTATTAATGTTTGCCACCAGCAGGGCAGAATTTGCACTCGTGGAAGAGAAAACACGGATGTCCAAGTAGTCTTGAATGCATCAGCGGCTGTCAACCGCTGCTCACACGGATGTTGCTGAGCACTGGCTGAGGTCGAGTTGACTCTGCAAAGTTTGAAGCAAATCTCTAAAGATGTCGGGCCCTGTGATGCACGGGCAAGATAGTGCAGCGTTATTTGCCCTTGCCGCTATTAGTTCAGCCCTTTTGACCATTCTCAGCGTTTGGAAGTTGAAACAGTTTAAATATAAGATCATAAATGAAAGTGGAGGTGCGTTGTTTTTTGGTAAGTAGCCTCACCACAGTGTGAAGAGATCAGAGCACGGAAGCCAGTTATTCAAGAACACTTCCTGGATGCACAGCTTAATTCGATTAAAAAACATTAGTGAAATGCAACAATGACCCAACAATTACTGATGATTTTAGGCCATTTTCTTCCAATGTTGAAATAGTATCAACGTGGTTATTTTATGTTAAATAAAATATGAATGCCCGCCTCCACTCAACTGATTTAGTTGACGTCATTAGTGGCCACAGCTAAGGCAGAAGAAGTTTTTTTTAAAGTATGATTTGCTTTTGACTGATTGTATGTGAACTTCCGGTAGGATTGTGGAACAAAAACCTGTCATAACCTTTACATTAAGTGGTGTATTTAATGGCATACACCACTAACACTGAGTTAAAAAAAAAACCCTGGCTCTGCCACAGACACCGTACTTTATGGATGTAAAGCCTATTTTTCTGTTACACCATAGCTCAAATTTTTAGTGTGGTTTTAAATGTTCTTTTTATTTCATTTTAAGCCATTGGAAAATCTAAACTTCAATGAATTTTGTCTTGCAGGCATGTTGCTGGGACTAGCAGTGAGGTGCCTCTGGTTTTTCCAAGGAGAACGTATGGAGAACATAGAGAATGTTTGCACTTGCAATGATCTAAACAGCGCTCCCCGCATCTTGATGATCAACAGCACAGCGCACGGGCACTGTTACCGGCACATTGGGAAAATGAGCCAAAGATGCTCGCCGGCCTCCTCCCCTCACATGGTAACTAATGCAATTTCATTTTTGTGCCTTCGATTGCAGAGCAAACACCCATTCTGAGTAAAACATTCACTTTGAAAAGACACGTAATTACCTTTTCAGCAGAATTGTATGAATACAAACATGAGTGTACAGGAAGAGCATGTACGTCAACAGGGTCCTTTTAATGGCTTTTAGTTATTAGCTTTTCGGGCCATTTTCGTGGTCTGTTATTTGAAAACCAAGGCAGTGGTGGATAGAAAAAGAAAACGGCAGAAGCCAATTTAATCCACATTAGAGTTTTATTAAGGATAAATAGGTGGGATTGGATTTTCAGGTATGCTTTGGGGGCCAAGTAAATTGGATTTAAAAGACTATGTACACAAAAACAATTGTTGCAGCACATGAAGCAGCACATAGGGTCTCATCAACGAGCAGCCAAATTATTAAAAAGATTTTCCTCTGAAATTGAAATTGAGTCAAAAGTTGATCCACGGCAACAACAAAACATGATATGTGAAAAATGTCCTTTCAAAGCAGGCTGTGTTTCCTTCCTATATTCCCATAATGGTATTCCTTTTGAAGGGATTATGGTGTGAGATTGCTCTGCACTGCAAAAAAGATGTGAAAGAGTGAGAAATCTCTGCAGGCACTGTAGCATTTTCCCCTTAAGTACCTCAACCTGTGGAACACAGCCCAGCAATATATATATAATTCTGTTATATGGGATTTGGCAAAAGCTGCAATATAGATTTGTAGGCTGGTTGTGGTTTCCGGGAAAATGATTTGTTTTCCTCCCAGCTAATAATTAGATGATGATTGAGACATCATAACTGGATTGGCTAGCTTAGAGGCCTGCGGTGGACGCTGGGCTGCCAAAAGTATTATTCTGGTTTGCTTTGATATTTTGGTAGTTTGATCAGAGAGGTTTGCCATATTAAACAGCACCCTTCAACAGCGCATTTGGAATGAGTGCATTTGAAAATATATTTTTAATCATGGAGTGATATTTCAACCCAGGAGAGATGAGCAGTGAACCTTGCAAATCAGCCAGGCCAAGTGTAACTTTTCACTAATGGCTTGGACTCTTTGGCCTCTGAAGAATGCCGGGGTCTCATTAGCAAACCAGTGGAAGCTACCACAAAGGCCATTACATCAGTCAGACCGTGTGTAGCTTTCAAGCCATTAGGCCTGATACATAAGGGGACCTAGCAGGGAGAGATAAGGATTTCATTGCATTACTGAGTCCATTATGTGCCACTGGGGAGCTCAGCACTAAAGTTTGTGGTCTGATTAAATTTAGTGCTGCTCAGCTGAAGAGGCAATTAGTGTATACAGCACACCTCGGCCAACCCTGTGGTGCAGGTGGCCCTTAGAATAAATCCACCGTCATATGCATAATTCATTGATTACAGTATCTTTATTCATCTCTGCCATGCAATTTTTCTGTTTATCATACATGGCCTTCATTGATTAACAAAATACAAATATATGGCGCTGTGTGCAGCCAAAAGGTTATATAAAGCATATATAGCTGTACCATGGTTGCTGAAAGATGGAAGCAATTTGTAGCTCAAGCAGCTACTTCAAGTATGAATTATTGAGAAAATTGTGGCTTTCAAATCTCTGAATGTGGGTCTCCAGCATTAGAATGATGTGGTCATTTGAAATAAAAACCCAATTTCCCCCATATTCACTCATGCACATGGCTAAATGTTGCTGAAATGCTGCATGTCCTGGAAATATTACATTTACAGATTTTACAGCTCCTCATTTTCCTCATTCAGATATGAAAGTTATTTAAGCTGTACCAACCCTTTGTATGGAGCAACATCTTGGCTTTGCTCAAAGGTCTGTAACCAAAGATTGTCACCAAAGCATCAAAGAAACTTTGGACTAGAATCAAATTGATATAAGATAAGATAAGATAAGATAAGATAAGATAAGAGCTTTATTGATCTCACAGTGGAGAAATTCACTGGTCACACATCGGTTAGAGTTCAAAAGGAGGAAAAGGTGCATAAAGTACAGCAAAAACAAACAAATATTCAAGGAAGCAACACAGCACAGAGATTTGAGTGACTAAAATATATACAATCATTGATGGCTCACACACAGTACACGTGTTCCACAGGTCAATAAATATAATACAATTGCACAGCAGTTGTTAAAGTGCAGCATTGTACAGTCTGGTAGCAGCAGGGATGAAAGACCTGCGGTATCGCTCTTTTTTTGCACACAGGGTGTCTAAGTCTTTTACTAAACGAGCTGTTCAGCACCTCTACAGTGTGATGCAGGGGGTCAGAGGTGTTTTCCATAATAGATCTCAGTTTGGACAACACTCTCCTCTCAGCCACTTCCTCCACTGAGTCCAGAGGACAGCCCAGGACAGAAGTGGCCTTCCTTACTAGCTTATTCAGCCTCTTCCTGTCCCGCTCTGCGCTGTTGTTGTTATGTTTTTATGTAGAAAAAAATTGCGTTATTGTGCTCTTACATATGTACACACAATAGACACAATAGGATTTGAAAATGGAGAACTCGAAAGGCAATCCTTCATCGAGGCTTCCATTGGGTCACATTGGCTCAGATGAGAGACAGAAAGCATGGAATGTACAAAAACGTATTTTGCTCTGGTTTCTGTTTGTGTTGGAGGTAATGCATGTTTCTCATGTTTTGAGGCTGGGATATTGTATACTTCTTTTAAAGAAGACACATTGTTGTAACTTTAGCATCCACAGGGAAAAGAAATTTACCTCTCTGCCAAAACAGGGCTGCTGAAGTGAACAATGTGTGTGCAGTCTGTCTGTCAGTCAGTCACTGTCAGTAAAAGGAGTTCTCCAGCTCCCAGTGGAGGTCTGACAGTCACCCATACAGCAGCTCCTTTTTTTTGACAGGGGACCTTTGATCCAGAGGTCCTTTTCAATGTGTTCCTGCCACCCATCATCTTCTATGGAGCTTACACTCTGAATCAGGTGAGACCACTGTCACATAGCTGTGCTCTGACATGAAATGAATGTCTAGTTTGTCATGGGAGTTTCTAATTTGATCTGCTTTGAATTGTAGAAACGATTCATTGAGAATCTGGGCTCTGTTCTGACCTATGCTTTTTTGGGAACCTTGATCAGCTGTATATGTATCGGGTAAGTATTTCTGATCTGCTCATCCACACAAATGAATTCTCTTTAGCCACCAAGGATACTCACTGATAAATAGGCACAATGTTATAAATAGGAGCAAGAGAGCGGATAATGCTTTGTTAAAGTTTTGTAAACAGAATTTGCAATTCTTATGGCACGTTTGCCAACAAGCACGGATGTTTAAATCTACCCATTCACCAATTTCCTTTCAGTTCAGTTCAAGTGCTTCATTACTTAATTACTGTCATTAAAAAGGGTGAGGTCATGCCCTTTGTTTTCCAGTAGAGCTGTGTGTGACCAACAAAACAGAAGAAAAAAAGATTTACATAGGACATATTTTTTACTGGATGGAAAATCCAGTGAACAAAGAAAAAACAAAAACATCAATACATCTCTACATCTTGAGCTATTGGTAACTTTAATTCTTTTTATTTATTGACTTGCAGGCATTTGTGTTTTGTTTTTCCAGTTAACAGCACTTTGTGTGTTTTTTTGGAGGAGAAGCACACTCAAATGCTAAAATAAAAACCCTACATGTTGAATTAACTTCTTTCATTCTCTTTATGACATGCTTTAGACTACACACGGTGCATGGAATTTGTTTACTATCTATGTTTTTCTGGTTGTGCTAACTTCTTTTTGCACAAAACATCGTAGTGCAATGTGCATGGATTTATGTCTTTAAAAAAAGTGTATCCAAAATCACAAGTAGCACTAATCAGTAAAGGTCTCTCTAAAGAAATAATGCCTTTGCCTGCAATTAGTCACATTGTACGTGCAATTAACACTTCCTTCTCCTTTTTTGTGCACTGGGCTCATAATTCGGTGGCTGTCTGCAGAGTTTTTTATCTGCTTGGCTGTACATGCCAATTTTTGAAGCAGGGACAGCACAGGTGCAGGTAACAACATTAATTAGTCTTCTGTGAGCGTTCCACTAAGCCGTCCACAGCGCCAGCAAGTGGGAGAGCAGGACCCCGGATCGGACTGGCTGGCTGAGATAATTAATTACACCTGACCTTTTTAAACAATGATAAATTACAGTGTCTATCGAGCTGTAATGTGGACCGAACTTATCAAAAGATGTTTTGAGAGCCTAGAACCCTTTTTGCTTATAGCTGGACTAGTAGAGTTGTATGTGGCACCAATATGAGACAGATGTAGTTTTGCTATTCTGGCCCAATAAAGCTAGATGGCACTCTAAGACTTTGGAGAAAATCCAGGACCAGTTTTAATGTTGCCTTCTTAGTAACTATAGCAGAATGAGATCAGTCATTTATTATTAAGAATATCATTTAAAAAAAAAAGTACACTGATATAAACTCTAATGCCAGTGTTGTTTTTAGGTTTTTGTGTCTATAAGCTCCCTTACTCATTGGGCTAGATTTCTCTTCATACACCACTGTACTTGATAGTTAGTGTATTTTGAATCATCTAGGGATTTTATGAAAAGATCATTTCCATCCCTATTAAGAGCAACTTAAGAATATTTGCATGTAAAGCCATGATTTTGGTGGTGAGCATGTTTTTCCTAAAATACCTGTGATTGTACTGGAATGACCATTTGCAAACTTTGATTCAGTACCACATATTTATAAAACCTAAATATTAAAATGTAATATTTGTTTATTTATAATGTAGGATTATATCTAACTAGAATCAGGCCACAGCTGCATATGTTGCAAAATGAATGTACTGCAGGTGCAACCTCATATGCTTTTATGTCACTGGTTTCTTAACCTCCTGTGATGAGAGTTAGGTTAGAAACAAATGTTTTGGTAGAAATTTCCCACTGTGAAGCTCATTTAATAGCCAGCAGCAAGTCAACCAGCTGGGGGTGTTTGATTGTATTAATTGGTCACATTTCATACTACTGAAATGATCAGCTCTCTCTCCAAACAACAGCGATAGGAAATTAAGAAAAGGGTGTAGGTGCTCATTTTCAAAGAGGGTGTAGCTTTTGGGACTTCAATAATCTTTCAAAGTCTTTCAAAATACATTTTTTACAGACAGTAAAGTCTTACTCTCTGAATAAGACTTTACTGTCAGTAAGTTTCAGCATTCTTAGTCCTGGTGTGAATAGCTGATGTCCACAGTCCTTTTCAGTTTAAAATAATAAATTACCCTCATTGTCTAAGACAGTTTACAAGTCTACTGTTTGGTTAGAAGTGTGTCGGCTGGCAGGTAGTGGACCAGCTCTATTTAAGTCTGAGCCTTCAGGACACGGGGGATAAAAAAATCCACAACTGGCAAATATAAGCTCCTCATGTGCGAAGGTTTATTTAGGAAAAAAGTTATATCCTAACTTTAGTCCTAAATCTTGTCTCGTCATTCTTAATTGCTTGTTTGACGAATGTGTCAAGACTGTAGGAGGGAAATAACCATCTCAACTGCCAAATCACATACTTTTGCTTTCTCTCTGTTTGAGTGCTTACTTGTAAGTAAGAGTCTTTCTTACTGTCTTTGTTTGTGACACACCTACATGTACGCACACACACACACCACCACCCTATCCTCAAATCTCCCTTTAAGATACATGAATAAGGCAGCTTAGTTGCTCAGTCTGAGGACAGTGATTTAAATCCTGGCCAAGGGAACAGGTTTTGTGCCGTCACTATGGTAGCGGAGTTCCCCAGAGGAGACTACACCATATTGATTATTATGGGATTTGCCTTCACTTGCTGCATTAACACTTTGATATACATGAGTTTTAACGAAGAGGCAGGTGTTGCAGTGCTGACTCCTGAATAGAAAAGTTTTTTTCTCATGAAGTGCTGCACTTTCATAAAGGAGATAATACAGTGGTGCATTCTGGGACACTTAGATTTCAGATTCAGTTTAGTGTTCGCCTCCACTGGTGATTAAAAAATATCACAATACCCTTCCCAAAGTTTGAACTTTGAACAATTGCTTGCACTCAAGATTCTTGTATACCTGTTTTATTGTGGTGTATACACTTTGGTGCCAGAAAAAGGAAATGAGAGACCAGGAATAGTTGTTTGTTTAAACCGTTTAACAAAGGAATTTGATAAGTCTACGAGCATGTTGGAATCCAGACATAAGTGAGGGGAAAGACTTGATACACCTATTCACTTAAATGTGGTTAGCCAGCACACTCAAATCTTTGATTGTTTATTTGTGTTGATGTTCCACGTCCTGGAAAAGAGCCCCACCTGCTCGTAGGGTCTGGAGCCTGTGCTTAGACTCTTATTGGGAAGGCCTGCTGGTTAGCGGAGCGCTGATAGAGTCATGCTGGCCTTGGACTCCCTAATGAGTGCGGTGTGTGTCCGTCTGTTTGTCTGCTCTCACGTGCAGGGCCTGCGTCTACGGCTGCACCAGGCTCATGGTGCTGTTGGGCCAAGCTGCCGACGGAGAATTCCTCCTCACCGACTGCCTCCTGTTTGGTGCGATAATGTCAGCCACTGACCCAGGTAGCTAAAAATCTACAAAACAGTGTTGATGTCTTTCAAATGCATAAAACGGATTAAAAAAGGTTATGAAATCATCTGTTAGCAGAGTTTCAACTCAAAGTTTATAGGCTGAAATCTGCTTTCAGTGCATTTGATTTTGACTGCTTTGAATGAAGTGTGTCTTTCTCCTTAGTTGAATGGCAACAATGAAATGGGTGTTCCTCAAGAGCAGTCAGGTCATTTTGTGATGACACCACTACCTCATTGATAATGACTTCACTGCTAATGAATTATTTACAGCAATAAGTGCTTGATCTTGGTAAGTGTAAAAGAGGGGCTGTAGATTATGGTTGAGCTGTCACACTGACTGCCTTTAGTTTGCCATGCCACGCTGAGCTCACCCCCGCTGACCCTAGTGCGCTTGTCACTATGATTAAAATCAAGCCGTAATACACTGAAAACCCAAAACACCAAGACCCCGGGGCTGCGTCTGTGTCGTGCTGACCAAATATAGCACTCTGATTTTCTGAAGGAAAGCCGTTGAAATCCTTTGCTCATTTATGTTCCTTTTAAAAAAAAAAAAAAATTCAAAGACTAACGCAGCATAACACTTCAGACACAGATAAGCGAGAGCCACCAAAGCACAGTGATTGTCTGAACAGAAAAGCTTAATCTGTTGCCGACCCAAGTGTGTCCAAGTAAAATGTTGAACAAGGCTTAAGGGACAACGAAACCCCAATGTCCAATTTTTACCTTTTATGTGTGTAGACTACTGAACTTAAGGGTAGAGGTAGCTTTAATGTCCTTTATGCCTGTAGCAGACAGCAGGCTACCAGGCATACAGAACTGTTTCCATACATAATGCTGAAAGGCCTGTGTTCACAACATTGTCCATCATACATTTATTTTAGGTAGGTCTTTAGTTCCAAATTCATGCTGCAGCGAGACAATGACCTTAGAGATATAGCCAAGCTCTGCTTTGAAAGAAAAGGTGCCGTTTTACAAAGCAGTGGGTGGATTGAATAGATCAAAGTCTTTTCTGTTTGTTGCATTTTGTATGAAGTAATGAATGAAAAAAAATGTATTATTGAAATGATCTTCTATTTACATTTAGTGCCTATGACATAGATACCGATTTTAGGTTATGAAGTAAAGTGCTCTTCACTGATGCCTGATATTCTTGAAATGCAAAATATTTCATGTATATATTCATAGTCCACAGTACAACTTACTTAGCTTTAACCGAAAATTGCAAGCGGCTGTTTATCAGATTGGGCTGGATATTTTTAGTTGCTAAGACTAACTAAAAAATGGGGAATGTCTTTTGTACCAGCAACGTGGGTAAGAACCTGAGTTTAATTCCCAGATTTGATCTAATTAAGGACAGTGTTTTTGTTTGCTTTGTTGAGTTTATTAATGGTGTTAAACTAACTGTCCCTGCTGCAAAGATCACGAGCATTAGATTAGTATTTTTGGCCTGTTCCAACTTATTTAGTTGAAATGGACTAGTGTTTTGAGGCCTTGAGTTTGTCATTTGGCCGTGAGCATCAAATACTGTTTATAAAAGATGAGCATATTCGTCTGGTATGAGAAATTAAACAAATTTGTATGTATTACAGCCAAACCATGGCTGAAAAAAGAGAGAGAGGGAGAATTATCCAAATTAATTCAGTCCGCTAGAAAGAAATAACTAGCCTGAATATTAGGGCCAACTTGAGATAGTGTGTGTAAAAGCCACACACAACGGCCAGATAGCTGCTCACTACATTCAATTGAACTTGGTTATGAAATTTGTGCAGAATTGGTTTTTGTTTCCTTGTTGTGTTTGGGATCAAGGAAACAACTTAAGTTGTTATGAATGGACCAGTATTGTAAGGGAGGAATTTAAACACAGAAAGGCCAAAATGACGGTGTTTACCATCCCCACGCAGATTTTTAAAATAAAATCAACAACTCTTACATTTCAATAGAAAAAAAGATCTCTTGAAATATATTGAAATATAACAGTTTGTTTTCCCTTAAGATGTTTTCTTTTTAGCTGAAAGTGGATAGATTAAATTGATTTTGTGCGAAGAGAGTCCAAGAGAAATGATGAATTAATGACCCCATGTTTGCAGAGAGATACAGTATTTGGGGGGAGGCTGATTCCCCTTAAGAAGGGATGTCATACATGCCTTCCAAATGAGGACTTCTTTACTCAAAGGACATTTTAAAAACTGCTGTACCGAAAACAGCTCAATACGGGCCAACAGCTATCAGTCCACCTGTAGGGGTTATAGTCATGCTGTCCCCTGTAGGCACCGTTGTACATTTTTTGACAGGAATAATAGATGGTGGAGGGAACAAATCTATCTGTGTTCATCTGGAATGATCATTGCTCAGGCCCACTCAACCCAGCCTTGACCTCCCCTCCCGTTATTTCATTATCTCATCTGTCACCAACATCTCACATGATGGTTAATCAACTTAACAACTCGTATGTGATTTAATTGATCTTAAGATGGCAAAGGTGGCTGCATGAGTTTAGAGCTAGACATCCAAAATGCAGCAGCCAACTGTTTTTTTTTCTGAATTCATCTGGAGGATTTGAATCAGTTAAATTATTCTGGTCATGAATTTAAGTTTTCTCTTCCACGAGGCTTCCTACCATGACAAAATTAAGTGATGGTTCACATGCATTGTAAAACTCATGCATTCATTTCTGTATCTTTTTTGGCGTTGTGTATTTGGCATGAACTCACATTTACATTGCTGCCAAGATTACCTGCGGTATCGTTTCGGGTGACTTTCTGTCTGGCTCTGTGAGCCTTGTGGCAGTTTCTGTGTGGAGAACAGTTTTATGGGAAGTTGTGTAAACACACTACAACCTGTTGAAACCACAAGCTGAAACGTCCTGGGGGAATGAATAAAAAATAGACGGGGGAAAAAAACAAAAACACCTTCACACAAACTATAGGGAGAAGCAGTCAAGGTTGTCAGTTGGAAAAATAAATCGCGGGCAAGTCCAAACAAAGCTCAACACGAGTTCAGCAGAGAGCAAAGGAACGTTGCCAGTGTTGTGGAGGAAACACTGAGCTATACTTATTAAAATAAAGAGAGAAAAACCACAACAAAGTCAAAACAAACATTTAATACACTGTGCTTATGACTAACATGCATCGCAGTGGTGATTAATGTCTGGCAGACATTTACCTGTTATTCTTGAACTTTTGTTTTCCCTGATCTTTTTAACTCTTTACTCACAGTAATTGCTGTGGGTGAGCACCTTGAGTGAATCTTGCAGATATTTAAGATCTTATCTAAGGTCCTGCTTTAACGTTTTACTCAAAGAAAATATTTGATATCTATCTGATATTTGAAACGATGATCATGAAGGTCAGTTTGAGCCCTCACAGGGAATGAACTTTGAATGAATGGACGTTCGGTCCTTAAATACCATAAAAACAACAAAAGTAAGGTGGAGAGTTTACACATATGGAACTTATTTTCCTAAGCTTGAATTCAGATTGTGAAAGCAGTTGGTCGGGGCAATTTCCCTCTGACTGTTATTTATTTTGTATCCCCTGGCATTTTATCTACCTGATTTGATCAAATCAGCGAGCAAATCCAATGCTTTCTTACTGAAATGGTCATGAGCTTTAGCTCAGCTAAAGTCCTGCCGCAGAATAATTTGACCTAATAAGGTTTCTATTCCATATTATGTCTTCAATAAATGTCTACTGTCTCTACCTTATGATGTTGCTGTGGAAACTGATGACTACATGACAGCTGTAGGATGGGGTTGCTATGGCAGCACAGCCAACCCTCACCCTTGTGGGGAAAGGATGATTTTTTTTCCTTTTTTTCCATCTTGTGAGTACTGCATGACATGCTGGCATCAGCCAGGCATTATGGGAGCAGGGAGATGGAACAATCCTGACTCCAGGGCCTAACTCCCCCTCTATAGATAAAGGATTTTCCCAAACCAGGAAGAGCTTTAAAGCTGTCAAAGACCAAAGAGCCATATCTGTCAAAACAAGTCCCGGGGCATTAATTGTGCAACCCCATCGTAACGCCAGTCTTCTCCATTCGTAGCTATCTTGCTCCTTGCTGGAATGGTATTTTCTGCTGGGCCAGACGTTGCTGTTAAGCCAATCATTATTCTTTATTAGAAATAAGAAGTCATTCCTAGATTCATTTGGATATTTTTGCCTTCTTGTCCTAGAAGAAAAAATATGCACCCACCAGCATCCTTCCTGCGCATGTCCATTTTTGTGAAACATGAGTCATATTTTATAGTGTTTTTGTCATAATCACTGTGGTTTTCTTGCCTGGAATTAATTCTGCTTTTTTGGGGGTGCTGTTGCAGTGAGCAGTCATAGCCATTACACAGCTATTATTATTTCATTAGACCTGATCCGCCATGTGCACGATTTTTGAATTTATATTTGATTTATATTATTAAGACTGTTGAAAGGTTTAAGTAGAATCCTACAGAAGACAGTGTTTGTTTTCTTTTTGTCTTTTTTTCAATACCTGCTGGATTTCTTACCATAAGCTTCTGCTCCTCATAACTTCTTACTCCCCTTAAGTGTGAACTTAAGCGAAAAAGTAAAAGAAAAGAAAATGTATGACAAATATTTGATTGAGTAAAAAAACAGCAACTTTTGCTCCACTCCCGGTTCCTCTGCAGTGCTCTCTCAGCTTTGCATTGTGCTGTTAATGCTGGATTAATCTTCCTCTTAGGAAGAATCATTTGTTAATTCCATCACTGTGCTCAGAGCTAAGTGGCAAGCTGTTGTCAGTGGAGCACCGACAGCTTGTTTTCTGGCCACCAGCTTTTGCCCAGAGGAGATTTTTATTGGGTAACATGGGACCAGCGGCGTCCCAGTCTCTGTTAAGATAAAGTTTTGAGTGACTTTTTGAGGGCACAGATGTTCAGTCACAGAAACCGCCCAACTATCTGTGGTTCATTAGGAACAGTCACTTTAGATGAGCGGGAATGATTTCAATAGCATGGACTGTAATTTGTGGTAAACAAGGCAGAGCTGATGACTATCGTACCTGTGGATTTGGATGATATGTAAACAAAACAGTGGGAAACTCATTTTTACCTGACAGTGTCACGCCAGAGGCGACCAGACTGTTAGCAAACAGTCAGTCAACAGCTGCATTCTCAGCCACAGTGGATTCCTAAATGCCTCCTAACAAAAATGAATTTGCATTTGAGGGCTCAGTGCAAACACTTGATCTACAGAGATGTGGGAGAATAGTGATCTGTGTATTTGTTACACAGAGGATGACGGATGAACATTATAAGTAGAAATGCTTGACCTATGCGGTGAAGTCTTCAAGCAACAATGACATCTCTGTGCTTTGAAATTCAATATTTCCAGTGGCTTGCACAATTTTTTGGCATATCTTTCCCGATCAAAACTCCACGGAAGGAAAACAAATGTAATAAAAGAGGAACTTCCTGGATGCCTGGGAACAATGGACTTTGAGTCTTTGGGGTGACATCAGGAGGAAAGCGCTTTACTTCCTCCTGGTTTTTCACTAAAGTGGGCTTTAGCGATGTGTTGTAGTCTTAGACTATCTCACCGAAGTGTAAAGTGTTTACCATTTGTTTGAAGTCATTGCCAGTCAGCTGGAGAATTAGACTTGAAACATAATCCAAAGAAGTTAATTTATTAATGATTGGAGGGAAACTGATTATCCCCAAATGAGGGTCTTTTGGAGTCAGAGATGCCCAGATTTCATATTCATAGAAAAATCTAGGGTTTTAGATGGCATTGTTTTTCAAACCGACCCTTTGTGCACTTCTTGGGTTCATTAAAAACGTATCAGATCTTCTGTGCCCAGAGATGAAGTCTGTCTGTTAAATCCCTTCATTTGTAAGTCGACAAGATGTAATTCAAAGGGAACAGGAGTGAGTCCTGCTGGGAGATTTTGTTGCCACTTTTGGTCTGTTCTCTGAACACAGCACTGACCCAAGCACCTGGTGCACCTTCATTCCAGTTCAGTTTGAAGGGTCACTGCAAATCAACCCAGTAGTGCTCAGGGCGATCACCTTCATCCTATGAGGAAACCTTTTTGTCCTGATGGGAGCAGTATCCTCCAGGATGACAATAGACCTTCCACACAGGGCGCATAGGGGTCACTGAGTAGTTTGATGAGTATGAAAATGATGTGACCCATATGCTAGGTCCTTTATGAGCACAAGATGGGAACCTAGTTGGACATTTTATGCTTAGTGTATGCACGAGGTTTTAGTTTCACCTTTTTAAAATGTCTTCAAATGGATAACTTTGGATTTCTTTTCATTGTTGACACTTTGACCTCGTGTTTTCTATCAAATCGCAGATTGTGTGCTTACAATCCTCGAGTGTAATTTTGTTCATAAACATGGTCTTACAGAGTTTGATTTGAGCTCATTAATTTGCCTCTGTGCTGCCCTTTGTTTGGGAGGCTGTAAACACTGAGTGGTATCTTTGCTGAGTTGCAGTTGTGGCATTCAGCGCCCACGTCTAAATAGCACACAGACCCACAGCTGCAAGTTCAGACTTCCATGTCTGCCAAACTTCATTATGCTAGGTGCACTTGTGTGAAGATTTGAAATATGTTTGGGATGAATTGGAAGCTCCAAGGGAGTCGTGTTATTCAAAGCATGGATCAGTTTGCCTGCAGCTCTTTAACATTAGGATGTAATTGGCTTCTTTTGGGTGTTTTAATCGGCTGAAATCATGGCCCCGATCTCTTCCTTCTTCATGCATATTCTCACATTCCAAGTACTCGAGATGTTATCTCCCTTCATTATAAAAACTGCAGCAGTGCCCCAAACTGAAGAGAGCATATATCATCCCGTTCAGTAAACGTTACCTGTGCATGAATCAGGAACACCTGCAGGTGCTCTGTTGTGAATGTAAATCAAATGAAGAATCTGACGTCATTGACAGATTTGAAAGGAATTGCAGCAGGAAAATGTTTTACTCTTGAATGCATCATCTCCTATTTTGTCAACAAAATGGTTTCCTGTTTTTGCCTGATGTTGTTTTTCAGCCACTTAACAATTCTGGGCTTGCTTTGTTATATTCCTGCTCTCATGATGTGTCAGATAGATGATCATTTTCTTCTTTAGCCTGGAGGGCTTTGGAACTCAATTTCCAAAGAGGAAATAAGGAAATTTGACTCATCAGACCACAGTAAAATATTATGCTTTGCATCTGTCCATACTAAATAGGCACAGGTTAAGATGAGAAAAACACAGAAATTTGGATTTGAGTATGTTTTTTTATTATGGTTTTCAATTTCTGTCACTTATTAAGAACACTTTATACGGTAATGCTGCCGTGAAGCCTGAAGATTATGAACATTTAGTACCAGTCTCCAGTCAGTTTCTCCCAATTCTGATGGATCCAGTCACGTTAGTGATTTGTTATAATAAGTCAAATTAAAATGCCAACGATTAACTGCTGCTAATAAGACAACACATCTGGGCTTTGATTAATTTGGTCTTGAATAGATTAGGCCTCCATTTTTAAGCTCTCAGTCATTTGAGAGCTTGTTTTTTTCTTGTTAGGTTATGCGTGTCTTACGTTTTAACTAAACATTATTGTTTTTTTAGAGAAAAATACTATTGTCTGCCCTGCGATGGACTGGTGGACCATCCAGGGTGTACCCTGCCTCTCGTCCACTGACAACTGGGATAGGCTCCAGTCCCCCACGGCCCCATTTGGGAATAAGCAGTTCAGAAAATGGATGGATGGATGTTTTTGTCCGTGTCCTTTCACAACACAAATGTGGACTTTTCTAGCAAGCTGTATTTGATTTATCTCGTCTTGAGCAAACATTTGCTTGGTTTGGTTATTCTTCCTTTTCTAAGTGTCAGAGGCCTCACTGGTGTTAGTGGTCTGACATTTGCTGTTAGCCTTCGCTGTTACCTTGTAACGCTGCTTTCTCTCCCCTGCTGTGTGCTACATCAGAGGTGATAAGTATTCAATGCCACCTGTGCCTTGCAAAAGGCAGAAAGGATGTTTTGTTTATTGTGATTTTGTTATGCCTGCCGCCGTGTTCTACATGAGTAACTTGGTTCTTTTATTTTTTAAGTCGCAGTTCTTGCCCTGTTGTCGGACCTACGTGTAGATTTGGACCTCCGCACCTTCCTGTTTGGCGAGAGTGTCCTTAACGATGCAGCGGCCATCGTTTTGACACAGTGAGTCCTGTTTTATTTGTCAAGGCCTTCAGAATTAAATGTATTTCATGGTTAAACTGTGTGGGAGCTTCTCCAGCTGGCGTTGTGGAGGCGGATATGTGGGGGAAGGCAGGCTGAATGGAAGCTGCCGATTTTAAGGAAAAGGTGTTATTGTCGAAAAAACATGAGCGGCTCGGACACTTCGCTGGTCTGTATAAGCAAGTTGCCTCTAGCACTGTCAGCATCTCATTAAGGTAGTCATTGGACAGGCACTCTGCCGTAGTAGATACACTCTCCCAGTACACTTAAAAAGTCTAACAAGCAATACTCTTCTGTCAAATTTAGGCAAAATACAGCACAAAATCCTCAGGCTCAGCAAAGAAGTCATCCATTGTCCATGCTTGTCAATTCAGTCATTCTTTTCTCTCTTCTTTTACCCCGAACCCTTCTCCAGCAGTGTCTTCAAATATGCATTCACACATTGCAGCCATTGTCTTTTTCTATTTATACAAAGCATGTGCACAAAGCCAGTCAAGTAGACGTGCGAACAGATGGCAAGTAGGAGACAGAGCAGGGACGGAACTCACACATCTTCGCAAGAAGATGAACCGAGTGCAAGAGAGATGACAGAAGTTAGAGATGTATCATTATATCATAGCTGTATTTGCAGTGACTTATCTTAAAACGCTATTACCTTTTCCTTTTACTACGTACTTCACGCTGCTGTCACTGTTTACACTTTACTCATCCTAGGCAACCGATCAGATAGTGCTACGTTTGTTTCTGGAGTGGCATGACCAGCCCTCATGCCATCGCTTGTCACTTGACTGCGTCACCCGCCTGCTGGTTGCCCGGGCACGACAAACAAAGCTGGCCCTTATTAGTGAGCCATGCGGGGTCCTGGCACTGGAATTTTAACGAGCTCCCAGAGCAGCTCAACCTTACGCTGGTGGGCCCTCTCACAGGCCCCAAACTTCCTGCTCTAGCAGCCCTGACCCAGCCACCACTCTAGCAGGTTCTACATTAACATCCTTGCATTGTGAATGGATGCTAACAGCCCCAAATGAGTGAATGCAGCCTTCAGAAGGTCGCTCTGACCGTCTGATTTGCAGCTGAATTAAGTGTGCTAACTTAACTAGAGTCTATTTCCACAGAGGGGATGATAGATTTCCCCTCTTCAGCTCTCAGAGCTCATTGGTGACAGCCTGATTGATTCTCCTCTCTCTGCTTTGGAGATTAAGACACATGGCAGTGTGTCACTAGTGTATCCTAACATATCAGAACAAAAAGCATTAGATAATTAGTCACTTTCTATTATATTGAAAGGAGCATTTTTTGTTAAAAGCACAGTAAAATGACGTTTAGCCTATCAGGTGCTATGTGCGGTGTTTTTCTGGATTTAGCTTTAGCCAGGACAATATGTGCCCTTAACTGAGGAAGACAGCAGTTACTTTGTCTTGCTGACTCAATTGGTTGAAATGAATTCGAAGCTCTCAAATTCCAGTGGGGTACACGGGATGGTCTTTGGTTAGAGAATTTAGACAGCCAACTTCATCAGGTACTCCAGTGAGTGCTTGTCTCTGCATATTTCACAGCAGTCTCGCCCTCCAGTAAAACATGCACACACACACACACACACACAAACACACACACACACATACAGATAATGTTTCCCCCTCCATCCTCCCCATGAGGCCTTTTCTGCACTCGACTTGCATGTCCAAATTTCCCCTCCCCCCCGAGTAAATATTGGCACCAGTGTGAACATGTGAAAAACATTGTGTCGTTATCTCCATTATCAAGAATAGAATTTCCCCCATTTTTTGTACGAGCTACTCGCAGAGGAAAATCATTTTTGACTGCATTGGTTCTCTGAAAGGCATTTGATTTCCTAAGATGGCCATGTTTTCTTATGAGTGACTCCCATAAATTTCACTGAGGGCTTACCTCAGCATAGTAAGCATGTGAATTTATGCCCACTGCACCAGACTGGTTCACACCAACAGGCAGGCTGGTCATATTTCTGATGCCTGCGCTTGGTTCAAAGCCATAAACAATGGTTTCTCTTTAATGTTTCCAGCATTCTCACAACTCACTTGTGCTATATTTGTGCCTCTGGCTCATTCTTTTTTTCTCTTTTTGTATTACTTCTTTTCTAGTGCCATCATCACTTACAGCCAGATGGGTGGAGGACACATCTTCGACCCACCTGCCTTCTTCCATTCTGTCGGTCTTTTCCTAGGAGTGCTCATCGGTTCCCTTCTCCTAGGATTCATATTCACAGTAATAACAGCTCTCATATCCTTTCATCTCCTCCCAACTCTCCGTCCCGGACTTAATTATCACCTCAGCATCCGCTGCGATATATCCACTTCCTCAACTTGGTAATTACTTATCTAACAAACCAGTACTGTTCCACTTATATCAACAAAAGAAACAGGGTTGAGTTTAAAGTGCTCCAGTTACATTCGTGGTCACAGAGGTGTTGCCAATCACAGCAATAGCTGATGATGACATTTCAACTTGTGCTGGTGTCCAGTGTTTCTCTCTGATCTTCTAGTAATTAAACTTAAGGATAAAGAATGAGGACCTCCATCGTGCATTGTTTGGAGCGGCACTCAGCTCTTATTTACTGTGACTAATCTCAGGGTACAAGCAACCCACACAGTGAGCGCTTATTAGATTTAGCTGAGACCAACCATAGTAAGTGACTGTTCTGTGGTGCTCACTCTGCAAATAGCAGTTTCCTTAGGGGTGCCTTTGGTGAATAACAGGCCATTAGTGCGCTCTTCTTGTGTTTTTTATGTGCTACATTACGATTTGAGGGAAGAGTCAGCAGTGTGACGGCCAGAGTTTCATACGTGAGGAACTTCTGGAACTACTGTTTGCAGGAGTGAAACTATCATTTAAGAGCTATGACTCAGAACGAGATTCCCCCTACACAAGACTTCAGGAAGGCATTATTAGCTGTTTGCTGACAGTCAAATACTAACCTGTTTTTCCATCTGACCTCAGTGGGAGCCGCTACAGAATCTTTGTCTTTGCCTTTAGTCATTTGTACATGTCTCATCAGCTCAAAGACTGTATTTGAACTTGTTTGGTATTTTCTCCACTAGTCTCTGCTGGGTGTATGTTTTCCCCCCTGACACATGCAGAGCTGCAGCTATGGTGCTGCTCGGTGTGCACTTTCCCCCGTAGCAGACTGAGTAAACTTCTATGCAGCAGACATACAAGGATCAGAGGGAGAAACAGCAGGAGAGAGACTGCAAAGTAAAGAGTAGTTAATCGAGCTGGTGACAACTTGTTGGGAAGCTTTTGTGATGTAACCCTTGTTCATCAAATGAAAGAGGATCCACTGTGTGTATTCATAGATCTCCAAATTCTAGCGATGGAAATTAATCAGAAAAATCTAACAAATTCAAAGATAATCTAATAATTGATCAAACTAAAATGATTCGATATTGATATGTAATATTTATTTTATTTTATATCCGCAAATCTCCCCAGAGCTATCACTGTCAAATCCTTGAATCCGAAACAAAAACAGTTTTAGACCTTGTTCATGCTAAGCTTAAAAAGTCAAAGCAACGGCATGGTGATTGAGGTCTCGCATGTTTTTAGTTGTTATGAAAGTGTTAATGGGCTTCATAATGCTAAAGGGAATACAATTAGCAAACCAAAAACTAAAACAGTTATACTTTAAACCCAGACTTTCTGACCTGTCATTAATGAAAAAGTCAAACCTGTGCCCATTTGCCTGGCACACAGTGTAAAATGGGACTTTGAATAAGCATTGCCATTGGGGATGTGGAAAATGTGATGTGAAGTGCTTGCAGGAAAAAGAAACTCATTAAGGTCCTGTGGTTACTCTATGTGTCAGTTCCCCAGGCTTATTGAGCACCCCTCTGCATTTGCTTTTTATTTGCATCTGCAGTACTGCAGTATTTCTTCATTTCCAGACTGTTTCACTGGAATACAAATGTGTACATTTGTATTGCAAATATAGCCCTGTGAGACAAAAAAAAAAGATGATTATTTTCTTGCAAATCTTTAACTCTTTCCACCTCACCAAATTCACACGACTGCATGAGAAGCCCCTGTTGGAAACATCAATCTTCTTTCTGCTGTCCTGGAGCAGCTTCCTCTCAGCCGAAGCCTCTGGACTCTCAGGTGAACACTGTGTGACTTATGTTTGTGTGTTTGGGGCCACATCACAAGTCTTTGTGGCTGGATCAGATTTAATACAAATCCTGTTTGTGAAACGCTGCCCTTATCCCCTCAAGCACACTTTCTCTGACTTTTTCTGACATGCACACGGCTCCCCACTATCAATGACAGGCAGTTTGGCTCTCAAGCGCAGATTCTGTGATGTGGATAACTTGCCTTTTACTTTTTGCAAGGCAAAGAAAGCACATTGAATAGAATGTTGTGAACCATTTTTGTTTTGCTTTGTCTGAGCAAATATCACTACCTGTTGCCATCTGAGCATGTTAGTGCCTGTAGCTTTTGATGATGCCACCACAGAAAGCAACGAGCAACAGCAAGATAACAACTCCTACCATGTTCATGTTTTTGCTGTTGAAAGAGACAATGAAAAAATTAAATAAGGGCTCTTTTGGTAATGAAACACAAAACTCTGGTTCTCTTGGAAGCTTGTTTTTTTAATCTCTCCCTATATCCACTGCTTACCTTAGCAAGGCTAAATCACTGACGATTGTGGTAAACTGCATTATAATTACATTGCAATTAAGCAAATTAAATAATAATATGATTGAATTCCGCTGCACTTGGCTGCAAGTGTCTTGGTATGACTTTTGAAGTTATTCGGTGCTGTTTCAATAGAAATTAATTAAATTGTGAAATGGAATTTTCTACCATTATATTCTGTATTTCGCTTCACTGATCAATAATCTTAGGTTGGTTGAATAAGGAGAATAGCAATTCTTGGCTTTGGTTTCTGATATTGCCTTCACCTGCTTCCTCACTGACCATTGTGATGCTAGGTTGAATTATTAATGTACTATTCTTATTCAAGGCCTTTTTTCCCATCCCTGTGTCAGAGGGATTCCACTCATATACCCGTAGAGCTCTCTCTTGCTTGGCAGTGCTTCCATTGGCCTGTGGAGGAGTAGAAGATGGTTTGTAATGGAATAGCTTGACCTTTGTCGGTTGCATCCAGATGCGCCGTCTATTAAATGCACCCTCAGATTGCTGCCAGTGTTGGAGTCATGCTATCTAAACCAATGTCAAGTCAGTTAGCTTTCTCCATCCATCCATTATCTGTACTGCATATTCCTTTTAGGGTTTTTGAGGGGGGTGGGGGCTGGACCCTATCCCAACAAACTTTGGGAGAGAGGCCGGGTACAACCTGAACAGGGCGCCAGTCAGTTAGCCTTTTGTTTTTTAAATTAAGATTGAACAAAATGCTTCATTTTAAGATGTTCGACTTTTCATATGTCATTGAATGCTGTCCATCTTCTTATACAGAGAGACGCGTTGAGAGCTCCTTTGTACCATTTTGTAACTGAAGCTCTTTCTGTATCCTCTGAGTTCAAACACGGAGGACGTTAAACCAACGATGAACTATGAGATTGACCATGCCTGTGTTGAATAAAAGTGGAAAAGACATTGTAAACAGAGATTCTTGGACTCAGCTTTGAGCAGGGAGAGGCCAGTGCATGATGTGAAGCCAGATGTTCCAGATGAAGCAACAGACTGCCTTCATTTACCCAATGGTGCTCCCTCTCCTCTACTGCTATGTTTATTACATATATCTTGTTCCTCTTACTATTGCATCCCCTTATAATGATTTCAAATTTTTTTTCTCCATTTATGCGATTTTTCTCTCAAAGTCTAGTCAGTAAGAAAATGTGAAATTGGATCTGTGCAACAAAGCAGACATGTCCTGAGAGGCAGCAACCCACCTTTTATGCTCTGTGCTTCAGCTGTCTGATCCAGCCAGCTTCCTTTGCAGCAGCAGGGGCTCTAATCACTCCCTCCACCCTGTTTTCCCTCTGAAGAGAAACCTTAGTTCTCTGCATTTCTCCTCTCTTTTGTTCTTTTCTTTTTTCTTTTGTTCATTTCTGCTTCTCCACATCTGTCACCATCAGCTGTAATTGCATTACCTTTTAGGATTAATTATTCTCATATGTTGATTTGTTCAGTTTTGGAAAGAAAGTGAAGGCTTTGGCAGGAAAGTCAGGGATGCTTAAGTGGGGTTGGACAGCATATTTTTATTTAAACCATTTGTTCAGCTGTTCTTGAAAACAGAACCGAGGGTGGACACAGGGTTGGGTCGGTCTGACCTGGTATAAGTAGCTGCACACAGGAGGATTTAGTTACATTCTTAGACTCTTGGACCATTGCTTGCGTGCAATATTCAGCTAAAACAACACCCAAAGTCTGTTTTCTCTTTGGCTTTAAGCCTTGGTTTAAAAATGCTAAGTCCATCCAAGCAGTTTCCAAACACGCAGAACTCAAATTAAATTTAGCCAGAACACAAACATAGACATTCTAAAACCCTGATATAAAGATGAATCCATACGTAATTAATTTTGTATTTTGCATGCTAATCAGGGACGGCTCACTGTTGAACCAAGGTTGATGCTCATATCTGGAGACCTTTTAGGAGTTTGATAAATGTCACTTGCATTTGCCTTTGTTTTGCAGGTATAGTAGCCGTTATGTTTTGTGGCCTTAGTCAGGCAAGGTACACAACCCTCAATTTATCACCTGAAGGCAGCACAAGGACTAAGCAGGTATGTTTGCATATGGCAACTGAAGCCTTTTTTCTTTGCCCTTTTGTTCTACATTATTTGTGCATATTTCTTTTGAAGCAAGTGTCTCTTCCCTTTTGTGTGTATGTAACTGCTCATTAATTGCCATTAGTTGTCTGCCTCTCTGGTGGGTGTATGTGTGGGAGACCAGTGTCTACTTGCTTAGAAAGCTGAGCACAGATGGAGGCCAGCACACTGTCACACTGTGCCGGCAAGTTACAGAAGAGAAAATAATTCAAAAGTATTCACATGTATTTATCTATGTATTTATTATTAATTTAGGTGCCACAGTGGAGAAGCCTTCTAAAAAGGCAGCTTGGTTGATTGGCTGGGCGGTAGTCACTGTATATATATGGCACAGCATGTTTTCTTGGCTGAATGTTTGTATCTACATTTATTTTATCTATACATGCTGCTCCAGCTCAAAGGAGAAGATGACATGACTTGCAAAGACATTGGATAAATAGATCATCTGACAAATAGTTTTCTCTGTAGCATATGTTGTCCTTGTGATATGAAATTCCAAAGGGAAAAATGTGCTTTAACTGAATTAGGTACATCTTTAATGGAAACTTTGAACCAAAGGTAGTTTTACTCATCACAATGGGGAGTTGATCAGAAAAATGATTAGACCCAATATCGATCTTAAAATACATTTGTTGAATCAGTTAAAATGGAAATGCCTCCATCCAGTTCTTCAGATTTTTTGTAACGTAAACAACACTGGCTTTTTTTGGTGTACATCAGATCACAAGGCTGAGGTACTGAGCAATACCAATCCTCTGTCATGATTCGGGAGGTGCCTTGAGTGGGTGGCTGCATGTTTTTTTTAGTGCAAAAATCTACCCTTGTATTTTTTATAAAATTCGACAGCCATCGAATTTCAAATAAGGTTCCTTTGTGAAAAAAAAAAACACGTGGCAAAAACAATTCAAACGAATGCAAGCACATTGTGCCCTTGAGCAGCAGGTGTCTACAGGTGCTTCCTCAAATAGAATAACATCCACAACAGGTTTGTTGTGTTTGTACTAATCTAAGCCTGTTTAACCATTCTGGTGAGGATCAGAGTCTTCTGCTTCCATTTTCCTCATCAGAGACACCTATACACCCACACACCGAGCATTAGAGCAGAGCTGTTAACTGCAGTCACAGATCTGATGAATTCAAACACTAATGATATCCAAAATGTCACTTTGACTCAACTGTAAGTAAAAGTTCTCTGAAATGAAGGTTCGGTGACTTATTGTCAGGAAGCGCATTGAAAGGTGGGTGGCAGCACTCGCCCATATGTGGGTTTAAGGGGGCTATTTTTGTGACTTGTGAGTATGCTGGCCAGTTATAAGAGTGATCTGGATTTGTACATTGTGGATTATAATTTCCCTTTTGGATAAATCAAGAACGTTTTCTTTTTTTTTATTCCTCTTCATAGATGTAGTTACAAACCAGACAAAGAATGAGTACAGTTATAATTTAATTGTCTTATATGGTGGCCAGATCTGATTTTTTATTACCTTAACCTTGCCCTGAGTTAAATTTTTTGTAGATGTTGACCTGCAAAGAGTTGTTGCTCCCCTTACCTTTCTTTGAGTTGAGATGCCAGTGACTCAGTTTGACATCCTGTTTCATGCATGACATCTTCATATGCCCAGCTTCACCTCACAGTTTAATGAATCTGCTCATAGAGACTTGTTTGTCTCTAAAAGAGGACTCAAGTCCCCTCAAAGTGAAGGCTTAAATACATTTATCATCCCAAAAGTAATACAAATTTACACACAGACAGATAAAACCTCACACACACGTAGACACACACCAGCTCTGAATCACATCCCTGTCTTTGATGACCTTCTCCCTCATGATCGTCTCAATTCCTTTTTGTAATTTTCAGTTCTTTGAAGTCCTCAACTTCCTGGGGGAGATTTTCATCTTCAGCTACATGGGATATATATTGTTGACGTCTACTCACCATGTCTTCAAAGCTCTCTTCATTCTTGGGGCATTTGTATCCTTTTCTGGTGCATGATGGAGCATTTTCACCACCTGCTGTGCACTCTTTGGATTTCAGTCAGAACCCACACTGTTTCATTTTGTTTGGACTATTTTACCTTAAGTCATAATCTTATCTTCACAATAACATGCCACTTATTACATAACAGTTGTTTTGCTGTTCTCAGTCTTTCTTCTTTGCTGCAGCATTCGTTTCTTCTCTCTCTAAAAATATGAACTTGTGCAAGTTTGAATTATTAAGTTGCATATGTAGAAATGACAGTAACAGTGTGCAATTCTTTTTTAATTTTGGTTATTTAAAGACACTGGCTCTCCTATCCAGTACTTCTTTTCTTTTTTTTATGTGCAGGATTGCAAGATGTTAGTTGTTGGTCCATGTGGTTCATTTGCAGAACAATAGACAGAGCCCCATGTTTTGAGCTCTCATTTGACAGCACAGCTGGTAAACTCCCTTTAGAATCTTCAACGTCTCTGCGTAAATGTGGCCAAAGTCATCATCGGAAATTCCTACAATTCCTCAAGTTGCCTCTAACGCTAACACTATTTATTCACAAACCTGGACAATAGCACTGTGCAAATAGCTGGTGACTGATTCATCTCTGAAACACAGAGACACTGATTGGCAAACTGAGCTCAGTGGGCTTGATTACCTCACCATGCATATTGATACCTGATTAGCCCCTGTTACACCCATGTCTACTTACCAAGACACAAAGCAAACTTTTTGGGGTGAGGTTTACAGAGCATAATTTTTTGACCAAGCGTTTTTCTGAACTTCCCAGAGATCTCCATTATCATGAAGCTTTTTCATACCTTAGTAGACGTACCTTTGGTCGGCTGTCTAACCCAGCAGCTGTAAAATGTAAAGGTAAAGACATACATGTGCCACTCATACACAAGTATGATTTATCTTTTTCCCATTAACTGAAATATGAAATATTCTATTCAGTCTCATCTGCTTTGTAAGGATTTTTTTAGGACTGTGTGGCAATCTGAGAATGTTTCAGGTTGAATTGCAGAAAATTAGAAAGGGTCTGAAATAGTTCAAATGTTGCTGTACACGATATTAAAAAGTCAAAAGCTACTAAATGATTCAGGTGAAAATCATACAGTCTCACACTCAAAGCTGCTGCTGTAGCCCTCAGCTTTTCGACACGAGGGAAACGAATAGGTAGTAAGCGACTTCTGGTTAGCCATTGTACAACTGTCCTTTCCAGGATCCTGTGGCTGCACTCCAAGGAGCTGTTCTTTCACAGTTCACTGCCCAGATGGCCAGCAATTATTATAACAATCCATCTTCCTCCAACCGGTCAAAGGGGCCGGAGAAAGCATTGACTGAGCGGTGTCTTTTTTCTCAAAGCTGTAATATTTAGCATTAAGGGCTGCCTGCGGAGAAAAAGTCTGACTTGAGACCATTTGTCCTCCATCCGGCTTCTGCTACGAAAGCCAGAAGTCCTTCAAATCTGGCAACCTACACCCACGGGAAGCTGACACGGATGTACAAACAGGAAAACTTGGGGTCAAAGTCATCTCTTTGAGCCGTGAAGATGTCTCTGTAAATGAAATAACCGTGGTGATTTAACCCCCTTAATCACTCTGTGGTTATTCAGTAGATTTTAATCGCTGTGGCTTGCAGTCTGAGCAATTGACAATGGAGATAGGGTTTATTGGAAATGAGGTTAAGATGAAAGTGCTTAATTACCTCCATTCAAATAGCTCAGAGGCCTTTGATAAAGAGAGATGGCTGCTTTTGGGAGCAGGATATTGCTTTTGAAAATCCATAGGGTGCATGAGATCTAATATTGACTGCAGGATGTGAGGGAGCTCTGTTTTAGTAATAGCCCTGTCAGACGAAGGTCCCCTGCGGAAGATATTGGTGCCTTTTAATATTTCTTGCATCACGTTAACATTTTCCTTGAGAAAATCAGAAATAATTTCTCTCTGTGAAGCTAAAGTGAAGTTACCTGTCTGCATAAATGCATGCCAATGAGGGTCTCAAAATGAGCATGATGTTCTTCTGCCTGCTCCTGCACCTTTACTCTGGACTAACTGTAGGTGCCAATAACATGAGCCAGAAAAACAACCTCAGGCTGCCTTTAGTTTAAATGAGGTTAGGAGGTTACAGAGGGCGAAAGTAACTTTTTCTAGAAGTGTGACAAAAGCTGTTAAGTGTATCTGGGATGGCAGCTATGACCCTGATAATTGCTCAGATATCCTCTTTCTTACTGCTGCCCGGGACACTTAGCATTCAGTCCCATCCTGTGTGACACATCAAAGTGTGTGTGCAGGGCAGAGACAGCTGGCAGTGCCTGATTGGCTTTATGCCTCGGCATGGTGCCACACCGTGGCGTTTGCATCCTAAGAACACAAATCTTCAAAAATCAAATGAAATTTTTCATGTGCATCTATGCACCCACGCTTGCAAATGCATGAAAATATAAGACAACATTAACAGCAACTTTGCATAAATACAGTGGCAATTTACTGTACCCAATTCTCAAAATAACCCAACAATTTAGAGTACAATCTCTGTGTTTTTGCAGTTTTTCTTCTTTTTGGAGATTTTGCATAAATACTGCATTTTTTTTTTTTTTTTGCGAGATGTGTCATGTTAAATTTTGTCATCCACAAAATGTTTTATTTAGAACTTTCTTTCCTCTGTTTGTGTGAACAGAGGGGTTTCTGGGATTTTTTTCCATTAAAACTTTTTATCTGTCAGCCTCTGATAATGCTAAAACCACATGAAGTGAACTCATTTGAAAACAATGAGCTTTCCCTCATTTTCATAGATATCTTTTCAAAACTGAAATAGATTGCCTCAAAAATGCTTATGGAACATGTTTTTTTCCATCCAGACCTGAAATATAAAATGGCACGCGTGTTGCTCCAGGTCACAGAAGATTAAAAATATTATTGTTTTTGTCTTTTGATTGTTTCCTTATCTGAAAGAGTTTTGTTGTTGTGTTGCCTCGTTTCTAGGCAAATTTCGCTGAGGTGAAGGGTTTTTGGGTTTTGTGAAATGTATTTTCTATTTGTTGGAGTAGTATGTGTTGATTCATTTTAAATGCTGTTGTTTATCATTCCTTAAATTCCCTAATTTGTACTGAATAATTACAGCTATCCATCTTTATTTCAAGAGCATGCAACATCTACCCTTTGTCTTTCCTGCTCAATCTGGGCCGTACAAACAGGATTCCGTACACCTTCCAGCACTTCATGATGTTTGCAGGTACTGTTCTTCAGATCATACCTGTACTGTAGTGATTCATTCTCCTGTTCATTGCTTTGCCTTCTGCGGCTGCGGCTGCTGGATGGATTAATGTTGGATTGATGATAGCATTGCCCTAAGAATAAAAGTGTTCTAGCTTTTCTCTGTGATTTATCCAATGGTTATTCCACTCTACTCCCCCTGCAGCTTTGTGTGAGTGAGGATGCTGAGAGAACGTGTCCCCTGTGGAACAAGTGTGAGAAGATGTGTGTGTGTGTGTGTGTGTGTGTGTGTGTGTGTGTGTGTGTGTGAAGTCACCAACCTTGCTACAGAAGTCCTTTCTGCATTAGTCAGTATCGACAGCTTAGCCTTTTCTATTCGGGTAGCCTTTATTTTCTACAAAGCTCGTAAAATGTGATTGAACCGTAATTCGTGGTTTACGTACGGAGTATTTTGATGGTGAAGAAGGAATGAAAGATTTTTTGATGGGTTTTGGAACAGTGCCACAATAGCATGCAACTGTAACGGCATGTAGCTGCCTGACCCACTTTACCTGTTATGCAAGAGACCTTTTTTTTTTTTTAAACACCTTGTATTTTTTTTCAGGAGCCCTCCACCACCCCCACAACCGACACCTCCCAAACTTTTTCCAATTGAATTGTTTTTGGCTCTCAGCATTGTGTTAACACTGTACAGTAGTCTAGTTTTTCTCTTTTTTGGTTTGTAGCTGGCCGGCAAATAAATAGTGTCGGTAAGAGTCAGATTGTCAGAAATGAGCTTTGGACAAGGTTAAGAAGTAGATTATATTTTCTGTGCAGCTTTTCTCAATAAATTGTGCTGGATTTGATTCCTGACATTATTACAGCTTTTTTTTAACAGAAACGGCCTTCTCTGCCCTCAGGTATGAGAGGGGCTGTTGCTTTTAGCCTGGCTGTGAGAGACTCGTCCACTGGAGCGAGGCGCACCATCCTCAGCACCACCCTGCTGCTGATTTGCTTCACTGTCTGGGTTCTGGGTGCAGGTGCCGATCTGCTGCTGCGAAGTCTGGACATCAGGTCAGTACAAGGCAGGACAGACTAGATCATGCTAACGTGTGTCATTGTGTTTTTTTGGCCAAATATGTAAAGACCTAAACATGATTGGCACGCCTATTAGACAATCCCGACTCTGCACAGCCGCTCTTTGCCAAATTATTCTGTGCATGTTTGGATTCTGTCCGTCCTTCTCAGCGCCGTTCAGCCCTGCAGGCTCTGTGCCTGAGCTCCAGCTCTGCCCTCCATTAGTGACTTCCACATGTGGTGCACAGACCAAAGGAGGCCGACAGGTCCCTGAAAACATATTACAGAGGATATAACACCGAAATGCAGCTCGATATTCCGCGCGCATAAATGAATTAATACAATACAAAACAAATCTGGAATATGATATAATGAGATATGTAATGAGGACACACATAGTGACTGCAGATTTTTCCTTTAAAGTCTGAGCACAGTCTGTGTTTCAAGGCCAGTTGGCGATAATGATTAAGGATTGCAGAAGAGGCGGGAAGGATGCAAGGCTGTAATTAGTTACTTATGTTATTAAAGTGTAATCTATGGCCTAGATCACTCTGGTATAATTAACTCCCACAGCCTTTGGAAACAGCTTGTGTGGTGTCTCTCTGTAAAGCTTGATGTAACTGTTTGAAACGTGTCAAAATCTGGTAAAATATAATAAAAGAACCAGCACTGAAAGGGATCTCATCATAATTAACCAACTTCTGAAAAGGATTTTTTGAGGACCTGTAGAAAAAGAAATAACTTTAATTGAAAAGCATTGAGCATAAAGATTTCAGAATACAAAGAAATGAATGCAGTGACACTTATATAAGATATATTTAACTAATTTAATAAATGATAAAAAGCACAAAAGCATTAATAAGATTTTTAAAATCCAAGTAAGTAAACGTAAGACATAATTCCAACACATCAATGGTAATTCATCAATATTAAAACGAGATGTCAGCGCCACATCACTGTGTGCACACGAACAGCAACTTGGCTGTGCAACATCGTTTTTCTGCTATTTCAGGTTACTAGTACGCACTTGATATTTTGGCTGTGACTACTTCTGTTGCTGAAACGGAGACATACTAGCTCTACCTCAACTTGAAACGTGATTAATCCTCTGTATTTTAACACGCGAGACAAGGCTTCATAGATTATGAAAACATTATCAGACCCATATTCAACACCCAGTTTGAGAAAGGTTTTGAAACACATTAATTGATTTCGTAGTGAAAGATGGAAATTGGTTAAACCACCTTGAGGAAGATAAGATTAAAAGTGTTTTTAAACTTGATTTCATGCTATTTTTGAATTGTCAGGTCGAGTGCAGTGACTCAAATATCCCTGAGTTTTCGCATTGAAAACATAAGAGCCCCCGTCCCCGAAAAAAAGGCAGTCAGGAACACAAGGTAGTTTGTTAAGTGAAGCAATATGTGGAGCTACCCTGTTTGTTTGTAATGAATAGCAGAGTGACTTTGGTAAGTGAGTCGGCCAAAGTGTTTGTTTGAGCTTTTACCTCCAAATACATTCCATTCATCTATTGTTAAGCAGACAAAGAACTGGTATCTGTATAAAATCAGGCAGGGTACGGGATTTATGTCTATAAATCCCTCCCTCTTGTTTGTTTTGTTTTTTTTATCAATTTGTTGTTCCTACACCTGATCTTATCATCATTTCCTGCACTGAAGGGTAGCGTTTACACTCAGCAGCTTTTTTTTGCATTTGTCCGCTTGAAAAAGATATGTGAAGGTGAATCAATGCTCATGACAAAATATAACACTGAATATTTTTCAACCAATAGTTTTAACTATTAGTAGATTGATAAAGTACACATACTGTATACATTTTTCTCTTTTCTTTCCTTGGCAGACACAACACTGTTACTATCCTCATGACACTGCTTTCTCTTTTCGTGCTTATTACACCTCTGGAGCTGAGCGCAGTACAGTGTTCTGGGCCTTCAAGGCTGTCATGTTAAAAAAAAAAGAACTTTGTTCTCTTCAGTTCAGCTCCCAAACTCCCCTATTGCTTCTCTTTCCTCATCTCCCATCCCTCATCCAACCCTCTGAAGCACAGGAACATATACAAAATTTGAAAGGTTTCAATTTTGGTGAATAATACATTACATTTCTGTACCTGGGGCAATTTCAAAAATCATTTCATCTTTGAAGCAGTTTGAAACTTGCGTGAAACAAGTTTTTTTTTGTTTGTGCCAGTTGTTTGGGTTCAGAAAGCCTGCACTTTCAAAGGATGCACACAAATTGCTCCGGACTGTGTGGTAACAAAGACGGGCATGGCCAAGATTGGACAGTGACATCTGACAACAATCTAGACTTCCAGCTTTGGTTAATATATTCAGCCTCAGGCTGTTGTTGTTCTTATATTCAAGTTCTAGTACGTGAAGTATGTAGAACTTCATGCAGTTAGTAGCAACCAAATTATCAAGTTGAATCTTTTATTGGCCAGTTCCGCTCAATGTGAACTTATAATCTACAGGAAATAGTTTGTAAAAACAAGGCAGACGAGAATTCAAGGTGCAGAAAAGTGAGATGATATAAATAGCAACATTATCTGTGCAGTATGCAAAGGTTTTAATGTTAGTTCTGCCTGCCGTCTGTGCAAACATAAGCAAATTTAGACTCTGAGAAATTTGCACTACAGGGATGAGTGGAGCTGGGAGGGGGAGAGCCATCTGTCTGGCTGGAATATAAAACTCACGTGTTTTGGTCGATGTTTCAAAGCTCAAACAAGTCAAACGCTTGCAGTAAGCTCACATTTATGAGACTGGACTTCCTTAGACAAAATGGCCTAACTTTCCCTCTCAACAGTCCTCTCTCTATGTGAGTCTCAATTTCAAGGTACTTTCTTGCCAATAGCTGAGTTTTATCACGCTGTTCAATCTACAAGACTGAAAGTTCTTTGCATTATGCAATCAATTATGTTTATTGGTATTTTTGAGCCCAGCTAGTCATGAAACTGGTTCCTGTTTTTCTCTCACACACCAGAGACACTATCACTTTCACAAATCCAGACACTTCACAATGAATACTTATATTATTCTGTGTTTTTCTCTGTGGTCCAAAGATGAATAGTTAACCTTAGAGCGATGGAGCACAATCTGGACACATGTTGATTGTTAGCCTGAGCCAACAGCCAATTGACATCATGACAGTTTTTTTTTATTCATATAGGTAAAGCTGGGAGGTTATAATTGATCCTTTCTCTGATACAAATATTGAGCCTTAAGTGCTTTCAGATCCTTGATTAGTTGGCACTAAACTGTATATAAACCCTTGCCATTGATTGCTTTATAGAGCAAATATTCTACCAAGGCTAATATGGTTATTTACACTATTTAATAAAATGATCTACATTCATCATAGTTTAAAAAAATTATTCCTTACTTTTTTCACGCTCAAATTGAAGGCCTCAAGAATGGCTTTTGATTAGACTAAGTAGGTGTTTTTGATAGTGTAGATGAATGCTGCAATTTCAGAATCATAGTTTCTGACTGACTGAAGGTTGTGCTCTTTGCTTTAGTGTGCTTCCCAGTGTCTGCATCTGTGTCTGTCTGTCTGTGTGTGTGTGTGTGTGTGCCCATGGAAATGAGCAGTCTTGAATATTTGGACACCACTACATAACAGCTGGAGCCTGGCTAATGACTGGCCTGTTTGCTTTGAGTGGACAGATGGATGGTTGGAAAACCATGTCTCTGATGCCACTTGCTCTCCTTCATGCCCCACTGACCTCTTGTCACTTTCACTCCCTCCCTTTGTGTCTTTGACACCCATCTGCATGTAGAGCTTTAATGAGAGCCGTGTTCGAACTATTTGCATAACACAACAGTTTGTATTTCTTATTTGTGAAGACACTCTTTTTCATTTACTCTTGTATTAGGCAAAAACGGGGCTCATATAAATGCGCACAATCTCCTTCTCTCTCGTGATATATAGGCAGACTGAAGGAGAGAAGAAAGTCACAAGCGCATACACACATCCTCAGATACACGAGCAAATACACATGGGACATAATAAAAAGATGTCAACCAGATCGAATGGAAGATACTTTAGAGAACTCCAATGATGAATAGTGTCTGCATAGGGTGCCCCCTCTGATAATGGAAGAAGACAAGAGAACAGAACGAGATATGCTTAAATCCCCGGTCTCTTCATAATTGGAATATTCTTTTTCCGGCCAAGGGAAATAGAAAAAAAATAATCAAAGAAAAGTGTAGGATGTACAGCAACCTCTGTATGTATGTATGTGTGTATATATATATATAAGCACACAAATTTCTCTGTCACTTTTTTCCTTGGGTGACTTTTCGCTCTCTTTCTCTGCTGAAAGTTAGATCTGGTTTTTCATTACATTGCTCTCAGCTTTGGTTGCCAGCAGGGCTTAGATGTGCAGCGCTGAGCTGCAGTGGAGCCCCACAGGTTCAGTCAGCTGCACCAACCATTGATTACGTCTCCTTTGAGTGTCCAAGATGCAAGTTTTGCTTTAACATTTCAAATGACTATCTCGGTCAGGGAAAAAAGCTCGGGTGTTGATATCCAGCATGGCCTTAACCAGCAGGGGGAGGAGCTTTGGGCATGCTCCATGTATTATTGTTTGGACATCATTTGTCATTTCTGTCTATGCGGGACAGCACGGTATTGTGAAGTCTCGAGTTATGTAACCTTCCTTTTTGTCTGAGTTCATTATATGTTTATGAAGGGGGGGAAGAGTCAAGTCAGTGAAGCTTGTACCATCGCAGGGTGTTGTGGACACCTCGGTGCTAATTTCAGAGTCTGAAAATGGCTAAATACTGGGCCAAGTGGGAGCCTAACAAGGGTGTTCCTCCTGGGAACATGAGTAAGACATGGAGGGTGGAAGAGGCCAGTGAGTTATGATTCTGACGCTGATCAAATGTGAAACGCTATCTCTTCTTATTAGCCTGCCAGCGCTAGTCTCTGCAGCAGCAGATACAGATAGGCCTCTCTCAGCTCAGCTATCAGCGCACAGAGGAGTGTTGATAGCTGAGCTCTGTGTGAGTGTGTGTGCAGACAATAAGCAGGAGCGAGTGTGAGGGATCACGGACGGCGTGTGTGCTACTGGAACGCAGCGCCCTCCCTCCTGACCCGCAGACCTCCCTCTCACAGCGGATTGATAGTCGTGACGGTGTCTGGAGAGACTGAACGCATCGCCGTGGTAACCACATCTGTCAGATGGGCAAAATTGGCAAGTTTATCAGGTGGAGATTTATTCTACAAGGAAGAGTCATACACTCGAGCCCCGTGCTCCTGAGTCCAGCCGCCACTAAAAAGGCCCAGAGGCAGGGCCTAATGGATATGACGTCAATATGAAGAGGGAGGAGATGGGCCATTAAAAAGAGCATCAGGGTAATAAAAGTGGCCACTTGTGTGTCTCTGTTGGTCTATTTGTGTTCATGTAGGAGGACATGGATGGGCATTTCACATGTATACTAAATGAAAATACACAACAAAATGAATACACGAGGGAACGGGGAGCAATTTGTTGGAGTGTATTGTTAAGGGACAAGAATTTTTCGGGAGAACATAATCTGCGTGTATCTCTGGCAGGTGTCTGTGAGCAGAAAGAGGATCCGCATTTGAGTATGAATAATAAAACAGAGGTGTCTCTGCCGCACACTCCCTCGCGCAGCGTAGAGCAAATGCGAACGCACACAAATGCACATGCATATTTTTCCGCTTGGCCTGCGGATGAAGAGTGCTTCTGTGCGGGGCGCTCCACAGGAATGGGAACGTTGTAAAAAGGGGTGGATGTGTAGTACTGATGGAGCACAAATTTGTAACACACCCCATAGCTGCAAAGGTGGAGATAAAAAGGGATTTTAAAGCCCTCTGCATCCCAGTGCTGCCTTTCTCCGTGTGTGCGCGTGTTGTTTATGAAGACGCTGTATTATACTCGTGTGTGGGAGAGTTGTGGGGGTTTCTCTTTGCAAGCGAAATAAGCTAATGAATTCAGCTTACCCAGCATCCCCAGCTGCCTAGCGACCTCACCTCTCAATCACTCTCAATGGGCAACCTTTATTTATAGAGCCATTATTTTTAGCCCTCTATAATTTCAGCCGTCTGCCTGTTGAAGAATTAGTAGAATGAACGGTGGAGCGATGGAGGATGAAAGAAAAGAAAAAAATCCTGATTCTTTTTCTATGGGTTTTGGCCTGAATTTTGATCATTTCTGAAAACATTTTTACTCAGTCAGTTCATATAGAAACTGAACGGTAGGTTTAGCAGAGCTCCTAAACCTGCGTTCTTTGGTTGGAGCCATTACTCAGTGCACAGTTTTTTTTATCCCAACCGGTTACACATGAGTCAGAAGAGTGGACAGCAGCACAGGAAAATCCCCAATACTCAGATGGGAGAAAGGAATTCAGTTCAGTAGAATGTGACCACGTGAACAACAAGAACATGCATCAGGGGGTGGTGGGTTAAGGCAGAAACTGAAATGGATGCATGCCAACATTTAAGACAATCAAGTGAAACGGGAGTGCTGGATTATGGCCATTTACCCAGGCCAGAGAGCCTCTGAGCACTGGCACCACATAAATCATGCCCATGGAGTGAAATATTAATCGAAGGGAACTATAAAAAAAAAAGAAATTGACTATCTGAGGGAAATATTGGTATGTGAGTTGGTCTGTTTTCAAACCAGTCTTTGAACGTTAGACCCCCTCCCTGAGGCAGAGCAGAACAGACTTGGCTTTTCTATGCCATCTGTTCCTATGGATGTGGTCACTCTGAACTAGACCCGTCTGTACCTCCTGCCTGCACACACAGAAACACACACACAGACGAACATCGTCTCTATGTAGGCTTTTTCACGCGCAGTGTTTTCTTCATGCCTCAAGCACTTGACTGGATGTCATGTGTCTAGATGTCTGTGTAAAGGGTTTGTGGTTTCAGGGAGGAGAGAAAGGGGGGGGCTATGGAGCCGCTGATGAGGTGGGTGTCGGGGAGGGCTCATATCGATTCAGACCCACTAGCAACACGCCAAGGAGCCGCTTTCATAATCCTCCCTGTTAAATAATTCAGCATTCACCCTCAAAATTTCATCAGAGCCTACATATAGAGAATCTCCCCCACAGCAGCAGCACAGTGAAGACACATTCAGGAGAGGGAGGGGACGATGAGGCAGCAGATGAATGAGCAGGTGGAAGATAGTTTGTTGATAATACCCTTGTCAAATCCCAAAATCAACGATGACAGACTACTTATGCAGCTGTAACACAGATTTCTGTGCTCTTCCTGAAATTATAGCCATCACAGACGGGTTTTTTCCCTTTTGCTTGATTAACTGCAAAACCAACTATTATGAGTGTTATTAGAAATATTTATCTCATCTCGAACCAAAGATCCTTTCCAGATCAGGTTAAATTTACTTGTGAATTTGAGGCTAGTATAATGGAAGGTGAAATAAAATGAGGGCAAAGTTTTTTTGAACATCTAAAACAGGAAGAAACAAAACAAATCACTCTAACATGGGAAAAATAAAAGAGGCTGATGTTAATTTAAGCAGAAAACATAGCTGTTTTACTTTTTTTCTGGTCATTCTCCTTTTCTTTCATCTGTTTTTGATATATGTTCCCTTTCTTAATGTAATTGTATGATTCTTTTATTAATTTATTTGCAGATTTAGGTGTGTTATATTTACATGTGCTTAAAATAGCTTCGTTTTCTGTAGGGTGCTGTGTGTCTTAGAGTTGGAGTTTCGGTTTTTCTTGTGCTTTGGGCTGTGATGTGTGTAGCATTTTAGGGCCACTGTACCTACCCCTACATAAAAGTAACTTTTATATTTTGGGGTCTCCTGATTTATTTAGCCTGTTGCCAGGAGACAACTGTCTTGATCCTCTGCCGGAAAGAGGTGGCCTCGCCCAAATCTAGAGACCAAAACCGGATCAAGACGTCCCTTAGAGGCAGCCATGAGAGAGTTTTACTACATTTCTATAGGAAGGATTTGTTCGTATACAGCATCTTTGGGGCAGTTTTGGCAGGAGTAAAGGAAAGGAAGAGGAAATAATGCTGTGCAAAAGGGTTTTCTTCAAACCCAAAGAGTTTAAATGAGGTTTGCAATTTGAGGAGTTGCTGACTCACTGAAGGGTAGAGATTTATATTCAAGGTGTAATGGAATTTATCTGGTAACTGGGAAACACTGTCTACAATGGACACACACAGTGAGTCATAATGCAACATAAAACCCTTTCATTTTAAGTCAAACACTTTGGAAGTCATTGACAATCATTTGAGGGTTTCTGTTTTTATTCCGTACATCAACACCAGCCCCAAGAGAAACTTAAAAATATCCATACCAATGCTCAGTATGCTCCTCCATGTGATCAAAAGTGGTTAATACTAATGGAAAATAAACATCTGACTATGGAAATAAAAGGTAAAAATCAAGTTAGAGGCAAAATGTCCGAATATTTTAGCTTTCCAAATACAGTGCATGGTGTTATGGACTTTAAAGGACTTTATTCATATTTTTAATGGGGTCAGGTCATATTAGAGTAAATATATTCTGTTTTCAGTGAATAAAACTGTGGTATAATGCAAATATAGCACCGTAGATTGAGAAACAGAGGAAATATTAAGTGTAAGGAAAATGAATAACTAAATGCACACATTATCTGGGTGTTAAACTTTATCCTCCATGCGTCATATCTTGATAATTCTTCTAAATTTAGGCCTTTTCCCTGTGACATGCGGAGATATCCAGGTGAATAGCCAGAAAGGAAATGAACTGCGTCTGATAAAAATACCTCTGACTCCTACAGCCTCCTTTGCTCCCCAGCTGTCCTTGGCTGAATCTTTCTGCTGAAGTGACGCAGTTTGAAACACTGACGGCTGTCAGCTTTGCTGTTGCAGAAAACATCTTTTTAGTCAGCGACTCAGACAGTGAGATTATGGGAGCGTGTCATCTTAGATAAAGATGCAGCACACGTTCTTGCCGTTTTATTGCTCTCCACCCTCAAACCTTGTTCTTTTGTAACACGTGCTGATACAACAATGGCCTGGTTCAGTGACTGACTTATCAATGAAGGTCAGTAGCAAAGGCAGGAAATGTATTATTGTTTGATGATGATTCTTTTTTTTGCCTCCACTGTGAGTATCTCATGGCGTAAATGGCTTGTTTTAGTCTGATAGCATGGAGGTTTGATAAGAAACACTAATAGATGGACTGGTGTAGTATAAACTATATACTATTCCCCCCATTTTTTCAGGCCTTTTTCACAATTAGCCTGGCTGCTGCCTGAGCCCTGCTTGTGTGCATTTCAAAGATGCAATTATGTAATTTCTTCCACTCTTCAATAATTCCTTTAAGATGCAAACATATAAATTATACCCATGTTTGTTACTGATGGGGGATTTGATGGGGTTTATTTCCAGCAGTATAGTCGTATCAGTCATTAAATAATTTACCGTCTGTTTCATGTTGAATCTGGGCCAAAACTATTTCAATTAAATGCAGTTGAATTATAGCGCAAGCTGAAATGAACTCACAAGAAAATAAATCTGTGACAAATGTATTACTATTCAAAAGCCGCAATCTTCAAGTTATGTTTCTGTTTCAATTTATTTCTGTCCTTCATTGTCTTTTAACTCACAAAAGAAATCCTGATTAAAGAGTTAGACATCTATTTAGTGGGTAAAGTGTTCAGAAATGTGCAGGATGTTTAAGCAGTTGATTGCTATAAAAATGGGGGGGGGCATTTTAATGGTATTTCACAATAAAAAGAAACTGGATAGATGACTTATATCTCCTCTCTTGTCCAAATTTGGAGTAAAGATGTGAGATTTTCATTGTCTTTCAGTTTAAAGACAATGGAAGTGTCCAGGATCCAGCCCCCACTGTAAGGCCTGTCCTCCATTCCGTCAGAGCAACAAAAGAAGCAGAGCAGGCACAGCTTAATTTAACCTGCGTATACAGGAGTTAACACTCCTGTGTCTCATATCCAAATGTTTGTTAACTTTAACTGAAGATTGCCATCCTCGGATTTCACTCCTTAATATATGTTGTTACCTACCAACTACCTGTGAACTCCCTATAAGGTGTGATATTAGAAGTGTGTCAGGATGGATTTCTTGCTTGTGTCACAGTCTGAGGTCTTATCTTCAGCCGGCTTTGTACTGTAAGCTTTGCTGTTAACAACACCCCACACACAATCGCACTCGTATTCCATTTCCTAGGAAAATACAATCTTTGCCCTCCCCTTGATATCAGGGATAATGAAAGAATAAACTTGTTAGGGGGAGGGGGGGTCTCGGTTTAGAAGGGCCGTGACTGCCTCAGTTTTAAAATTAAGTTTTGAGTGTTTTGAAAGATCTTCCCTGACAGATTTGAATTGAAATGATTAACACATTAAAAGTGATTGATTTGACAGAAATGTTGATGAGTCATCAGAGAAGGCCTTGTATAAATTGCTATGTTTAAAACAAGATACTACAAGATTTTATCAGCACATCAAATCTGGAGGGAGAAGCGGGAACTCTGGTTTTGGCTACTGCACTATGGCGGGATTGGTTTCACGAGCTTAGAAGCTTGTCAGATTGTGTGCGATTGAGTTACTCCCCTTGTGTATTTCTTTTTGTTCCAATTTCATTGTATAAGATGTGATTTCCTGTCAAAATTGAGGAACTGACCTTATTTAAGGAGGCAATTGGGTCATGGTAGGATCTCATTCTCTCTCAGAGGCATTGCAGTTGTTTTTACACTCACTTCCTGATATAGATAAAGATTTATGCAAAGTTATCTGTCTTTCCATCGCTTCCCTTCCTTGTCCTCTGCATGATTCTACTTGTCTGATTGAACTCTTTTACTGATTTTTCCAAGTACATTCAAAGTACATTCAAGTACATTCAAAGAAAAGTTTGGACTCCTCCCATCTTAAAAAATGAAAGAGAATTGAAGATAAGTAAAAGAGAATAAAAAATTCTTTTTAAAAAAAAAAAAAAAAAAAGATTTTAAAAACAAGACTGTGACCTGAACGGTGACAAATCTTGCTGCTGTCCACCTCACTCACACATTCTCTGCCTCCTCTCTTTGTTGCTGTCTTGCATCAACATGGAAAGAGATCTCTCCTCTGATGCCTCTCTCTCCTACTCTCTTTTATGTCTTATTCTCCGTCTCTCAGAATTTCTTGTCTCCTGGTCAATCTTTCACTCACACATTCAGCAGCACAGCGCCGACTCATTCCATCACTGTCATGTCAGCAGAGATTACCCTCCAGCTCGCTCAAGAAACTTTAACCTACTCTTTCGATTTGTCCTTAGTTTTTTTTGGTTTTTTCTCTACTCACAGCTTTCGTTTCTCTTTCATTCACACCTTATCTGCCCTGTTCTCTTTCCTCTTTCTGTCAAATTAGCCCAGCCTCAGAGCGTGTGGACACCCCACCAGCTGATGGTGATGCACAGTGCAATGCAGGCTTGTGGCCGTCACACAGCGCTGCACGCCAGTACACAACGGTGAATACTGTGCATAGGGATATACATCATTATAGCATATAACATATATAGGCATATAGGTTTTAACAAAATTTTGCCCACGTCGACTACTCTTTTGAATGGTGGTGTGAAAGAGGAAACATAATTAAATGGAAATGGGATCAGATCCAAAGGAGAGTCAAAGTCTTTATTGTGGTTGTACAACGTTCCCATTATGCAACAAAATTGTATCGAACGTCACCCTTTTTTTTTTTTTCCAGAAAACAAATACAGAGTAGAGGTACAACGTAAAAGTATTGCACATTGACTTGGACTTAATGTGCCTTTATGAGTCACCCGTAATGTACAGTATTGGGCATATTTCAGATTTTAGAGTCAGTCAATCAATAAACAAGTAGAGTCATGTTGTTGTCACACCACTGAGTCTGCAGAGTGCACCGGCTGGACTGGGCTGAATGCGGCACAGTTGAGAAAACTGACATTTTAGCAGCAAAATCAGGAGGAGGAGAGGCAACGCTCCGAGGGGAGTGAAATTGAAGTGCAGTAAAGGCAAACAGCGACAGGAGGATGGATTGTAGAGTGATGTCTGCCAAGACAGAAATGCGCATAGCCTTAAATAGTTGCAGCACTCTATTGGTCTGATGAGAATCTCAACTGCCGTCTCACTGCAGAGGGCTCTCGGTACAAGTATTTCTCATCAGCACATTCACAAACACACACAGTGGTGGGCAGTCTAGCTGTTCTGAACAGCAACTCTAAGCTATTAGACTTAACTGCTGACCTGTAGGAACAAGCATAGACAGCAATCTCACTCCCACCATCTGTTTAATCTCTTTGAGACCTTTCTCACCCACGTTCAGGCCTGTGCTGCTGTATTTGTTAGTTGTGTCAGTAGGTGATTTTACATGGAATTTCATTTAATCAATCATCGACACATGGATTCAGAAAAGGCTTCCTTTCGTGTTTAAAGCGCTGCAGAGCTCAGCAGACGTAAGGTCTTCATTTACAGTGACGGGCTCAATAAATGGTCCCCGCTGCTGCTGCTGAGTCACTGTTTCAATTCAGAGCGAGCCAGCAGCCGGATGGCCTTTTTTCACTGGCCTGCTGCTGCAAAGTGGGCTCCACACCTTGACAGAATAATAACAGCTGCCATGTAGAATATCAAGCGTAATTGTGCCACTGCTTTGTCATTTATCAAAGGTTTGTGCGGATGACATTTTCTTTGTGTGATGTGGAAGACGAGGATGATTTTGAAAGGTCACGCTCAGACTGAGCCATGTTATAAGCTGTCTTTCACCTTTCTCTGCCAAGTTATATGCAATACCAGACCGGCTGCTCAAATAGGTACCACGTCCCATGTGTTGGAGAGTGAACCCTTGGGGTTTGTCTTTGTTCCTTTATTGTTCTCTTGTAATGAGTCATGGATTGACTGTGCCATTTCATTCACCACAGAACTGGAGAGGAAGAAGACGAGCATCCACAGGACCTTTCCTCTGAGGTAAATTATAGAAAGTATTTTGATCCATTGTGTTGTAGTCCGTAGTGCTACAGCGTCTTTTGCATTTTTCAGAATAGGTCTTTTTTATTTCATACCGTTTCATCGGCCTCCATCTGGAGGCAAGCACGCAGTGTTGGGCAGCTCTGTAAGAAAAACAACTGTTCATATTGGGAGTGAAATGATTACATACACTGGAAAATCCTCTCAGATGAGATTTTAAAAAAAAAAAGAAAGAAAAAACAAAGGCAAACGTCTGTGCTAGTCAGATTTAACTCACAACACCAAGCGGCTTTATGGTCACTGAAGTTAACGGCATCATACACTGTTGTCACACAGATGTTCTTTACTCCCATTCTCTCTATAGAATGAGTCCTTCTGCATATTCATGAACTTGAACTTTAACATGATTGCAATCTGAAGCCTTAATTATTCCTTGACTAAGTTGGAATTGGATGCAGTATTTAGGGGGATATGACCAGAAACTGCATTATGACATTAATGTTGCCATAATCATGAATAACTGAATATTCTGTATGGTAATATCTTTATACATAAATCTGCATAAGTTCTGAGTATTTATGCAGTAGAGTCCATACTATTCTAAAGATCTGCACAATCCATACTTGGTGTTATCATATTTATTCTTCGGGATCCGGTGTAGTCTTTGGGAAAAGTTTTCCAGGCTTGATGGATAAACCTAAGGAATTGATTTATCTCTCAGGTCTTGCTTCAGGTCTTTGCTGTATGCTTTTGTAGGCCTCACTCTTCATCTTTTGTCCCCTACTTTTGTTTTTCTAACATATCTAATACAAACTTCCTTCATAGATATGTCAAGATTTTAGCTTCTCTTTGATAATCGCCCTGTTAGTAGTAAATACTAAAACTGTGCCATTTTTGTGACGTTGTTTTTCTATTTGCTTGTAACAAAGTGCTGAAAGATACAGTTCAGATATAGATTTTGTCAGCTTTAATGTTCAGACACATCACTGGTTTATCCTTGAGTTTGGGTCTTTTCTATATTTTTATGATTCATAGATCATTGTTAAAAAGATATACTCATCAGAAAATGGTCAGATGCAACTATTTGCTCGAGACTACTGTAAAATATTACAAGAAAATCTGACTCCTTTAAAGCTATATTAAAAGAAAACAAAGGATTCATCAAAAAGTTTGCATAGAAGTAAATGACACCCTTTTTCTTTCTGCGTGACATTAGCAGACTGAAGACAACAGCTTCCATTATTTACAGAGCCACACCAAGGCAGTATTGTTTTCTGTGGTGTATGCATGGAATACACTGTGCTCAACTTCCAGTAACAATAAACCTTTGGTTGGTCCTGACCTGTTACCACACAGCTATTCTTTGGCAGTGCTGGTTTGAATCTGATGCCTGTAAGTGTTTTGTCTCACTTTTTTTTTCTGCAAATCCCCAGTACATGCCTTTGCTTTTAGAAATACTGTACCGTGTAAAGAACGACAGTATTTTCTTGCTCTGTGTTCCAGCACATAATATGCTCCTCTCTATAAATCCTTTCTCTGTTGTTTCTTTTTACACGTCGCAAGGTCAATGTCAGGGGTAGTTCAGGAGGAGGAAATTCCCTTTCTTAAAAATCCGTCTATCCGAACCTTGCCAGCTTGTTTGAGTCTTTTTTTTGTTGTGCTGGCACATGGACCTCTACTCACCACTTTTTCCCCTCCATCACCTCTTTCCTGCAGTTCTCCATACCCTCGCTTTCATTCTATCCATCGAATAGCCTTATCTGAATGCCGTGAATGGATGAAGTCACAGGTCGCATTTCGCCTGCATTCAGAGGCCAAATAGACAAAGGAGATGGATCCCTCCAGAGAGTTTAGTCAAAGCTCCAGGGCTCTTTGTCATGTAAATAGATTCATGAAAGTTTGCCAGGGTGTGAGTCCAACCAGTTAAATCTGAGGATGTTGTCTGGGGAGTTTTGGGGACCAGGAATTTTTTATATGAACTATAAGCCTAAGATCCCCCTTGTTTAAAGAATAGGTCATTGGATATGGTCCCACAGGCCATTATTTCCATAAAGCAGTGTACAGATCCACCTCAAAGGGACTTTGTGTTTGAAAGAGTAACACTGGTTTTCTCATTGGCTACAGGTTCCATCAGGGGGGCCGGACACAACACAGGGCTTGTGGCACCGTCTTGACTACAAGTATCCTTTCACTGGACCTTTTTTTTTTTTCTTTTCAAAGGACTCCTATATCTGCTTGTACACTGTGGTTAATGCAGTGGTCTGTGGAGTAGTATGTTAATGGTAAGTTCAAGAGAAAATGGTACTTCCTATCATCGACTCTGAATGAAGACAGGCTGATGGACAAACAGAAGGTCTATGAAGCATTTGAGAAGTTTAGAACTGCAAACGGACAACATGATGTATGTGTGTCCTTTTTTCTGCGATCATAATCTCTAATCAGAGATATACTTTCAACTGTTTCTAAACGAAAAAGGTTCCCATTTTGGCTTAAAACAGGTGAATTGGTACTTTTCCCTAAGTCAAACATGATAACTACATCTTACACTGTGAACTTTCTCCTGCAGAGAAGACTGATAGAAAACAGACATGTCCAGCAATCCTGAGAGAAAAACTTTGTCTGGAGTGCTTTGACACCGGGGATAAAATTAGTGATTTCATTTCACTAAGAAAAAGACCTTAACCGCCCCTAAAACAAAAGAAAGAAGAAAAACAGAGTAGAGAGTCTCCAAAAACAATCAAATCCTTAATGTTGATATTTTTGACTAAGGAGTGAGGGAGATTTCTGGGAACAGAGATTTTATCTAGATCAGTTGATGGTATGAAAACAGTGGTGAGCCACTTAGTTGAAATTCACGTGGACTGCATTAACCAAGCAAATTTAATTCCACCACTTATTGGCCTCATGACTTGGACCAGTGTTTATTAAGGAGCACATCGTCTTACTGGTTTTTCATTTGTACCAACTAAGTCCGACTTGGCTCTACTCACCGTGCAAGAACTCGGTTTAGGTTTTTTTCCTTTAGAAATTAGATTCTCATTGAATGGGGGGGCTGACCGGTTCATGACCCCAGAACTAATGAAAGTGTTAATTTGTCGTCGCATAGGCCCATTTTTAAGATGGGCCTTGCTCACGGAAGCAGCTGCGTCTATGACTCTTTGAGTCATGTGACACCCTGCCCAATGGGCAGCAGGCAGTCTGCCGTGGGCTCGGCTCAGCCCACTTGGAACCACAGCCCAGTAGGTGCTAGAAAAGTATCTGTTAGGAGGCACCGGACCATAACAGGTATGCAAAAAAGCTGAGTGGTCAGCCAGGCAGCACCGTCTCCAACGACACAAGCTTCCGAAAAAAGAGAGACATTCCAGGCACCGATGAAATACATGAATGGGTTCTTGTTAAAAGAATTTGCACATTTAAAATTATCAACTATGAAAAATACATGAAAGGTTTTTGTCAAACCATGTTCATGATCATCTTTGTTCTTGGTGATATTTTTTTTCTTAGCTGTCAGGTTGTCTGATTTTCTTTCTATTAATGCAGTCTTACAGTCTTTTAGTGCTTATTTGCTGTTTCCCTCTGGTTGTGATAACCGCATGTTTTTCTGAACATTTTATCCTATTTGCACGTTTTGGATCTCTGTGTGGTTCATATCGCCCGTTTTGCGCTCTTTGAGATTATGGATTTCCTCAAATTTGTGGCCTCATTCAGTATTTTTCTGCTTTTTTGCACCTATTTGCATCCCAGGTGTGACTGTCTCCTTCCCTTCCCTTTGAGCATCTGTGCAGTGACTTTTTAGATTTCATGTCTTTCTGGAATGTTTTGGACACTCATAGCAAATTCAAACATTTCCCATCTATTTGAGTTAATGGCTGCCGATGTTGTTGCATCCTTAACGTCAAGCAATTCAGAATGGATATTTGTATCGCACTGTTGCTTTTTGTATCGCGCATCTCCATGTCCCCGGCACTGAAATGCCTCGTGACAATGTGATATTGTTGCCACGAACATTTTACACAGGATGGTGTGAAACAGATACACTTGACTGCCAAGTTCTGAAGCAACACTGCACCTCATCTTACAACTCAAGACATTAGCTGTAACGAACCTTAAACAAACCCATTTTAAGACTCAGTATTTGCCTTTTTTATTGAGGGTAATGTTACTGCAGGCACTGCGATGGGAAACAAAGTGAAGGTGACATACATGTTTGCATTTTAAAGAGAACATATCCTGTAAGCTAGATGAATTAGTTTGATATTTTGAGGAGCTACCTTAATAAAAAAAAAACTTAAATATCTTCCACAGTCGTGCCAAATGTTCCTCTCTCCACTGAGACTGCCAGGAAGTTAAACCATATAGTAGCTAGAGCATTGCCAACTTTCATATTCCATTTTGACGACACAGCACTGCTTTCTGTGTAACCATGGTAACTACACACTACCTGTGCCCTGTGGCTATAGTTAAATGTCTACATTGTGGGTTAATTTGCACATTTGACAGGGTGCATGTGTCCTCTTTACTTTGAAGTTGACCTGTGAATTCATGCTGCCTGCTAGTTTCAGTTTGGCTTGCAGGTTTCTTCTCCAAAACACATACTGCTGCTTTCTCTGTCATTTCCCCACCAGCCAGAATGTAGAGCTCAAGAAAAAAAAAAAACGTTTCACTCCTAAGTACTCATTTTGACCAACATCAAAGCCTGTGCAATGTTTGCAGCTGAAGTGGTCTACACCCTGTAATGATGGAGGCTGGCAGTGGATGTATTTGTTTTGAATCTGGCATCACAGAGGCCACCCATGTTCAAGAATTAGAAGGTAGAAGGTCACTTTTAATCCATAGTAGGGATGTACCTCTTTGGCAGATTATGAAGGCGACTTGAGATCACTGTGGAATAATGGAAGCGCTATGTTTTTAAGGGCTGTTGGGCTCTGGAGGTATTTGTTTTGGTAAGAATATTGGTTCTTGGTTGCATTTGGTAGTTTGTTGTCAGACTGACTCCCCTCCTGTTTTTGTTTTTGTTAGGATAATGGCATGGTGCTCTTTTGGCCCATGATTGTTTTAGGAGGTGTAGCACAGAGTTAGGTAGGTTATTGGAGTTCAGTTACCTTAGATGGGCTAAAACTGGAAAGAGACTTGAATGACTATGCCTACCTGTATTTTGCTGTTTGTTGTATTTGCACCAAATATAGCAAACATAATGAAGGTAGTGTTTGGTGTGGGATTTTTCCTGTTTTGTTTTCCATGTTACGTATAAAAATGTAAATGCCTCCAGGTAAAGTCCTAAAGAAGTCATTGGTGAAATAGGACACCTTGCAACAGATGGGCCGATTGCCCCTCTGCTCCCAGTGTCTGATGTAGACTGCCAGTCGTAACTTCACTTAGTTGGAAAGTTATGTGAGTAAGCTCCTTTAAAGTCATTCTCTGAAACAGGGTTTTTAAGTCATGCTTGGGTTAAAAAAAAAGAACCCAAACGCATGCATGAGAAAAGCAGGTCAATAAGAAATAAAAGACTTAAATTAAATACTTAAGACGCTGCAGGGCCAAGTATCCAAAGTAGTTCGGAATGAAATTCAAAATTAACTTGGCTGTGATAATGAACACAGCTACAGCTGAATGAGAAAAACAGGAAACAAATCAGCTTTTTTTTTATCGGAAGTGTGTTTTTGATTAGCTGTGTACAGTACTGAACAAAAATCTTGAACTACCTCACGTGCTATATTTAGCTGAAAGGGGCCAATGCATTCTTTTTAAAAAGCTGGAGGCTTTCTGAGGTCTTTTTAAAAGTTTTTCTTTCAAGGGTGCCTTTTTTTTACGTTCACTCCAGTTATTGTACCTGACCACTTTCAGTGGAACATGTTTTTTTTCTGATTGTTAGGCCAGTTAAACACTGACCTTTGAAACAGTCGAGCATGAGAAAGAAACAACTTCAAGGGTGGATTCATTATTTTTCTCCATGCTACAGACAACTTCATAAACATCCCAATTTTCCTGGCAATGTAAAAGGAAAAATGAGGGGTTGTACAAGACTTTTGCACAGTACTAAGGGGACTTTCTGTCCACCACCAAACATGAGCTCTGCCTACACTCTACCCCCCACCGGGTTCCACTGAATCAGTGCTACTTCTGCTTTGACTTTCATCTTGAAAGTAAAGTACAACTTTTTTAAAATATTTTTCTCCTATTGTTTTAGATGCACATTAGCATTAAGTAAATGTATACAGTAACTTTTGAATATGTAACAGCTGAAAATGGTAGTCTGCACTGCGGCCTAGACCTCAGGAAGAGGAGCCATGTGGAATATGCAGCGTGGGAAGGATGCTTGCTGTGGTGGCTGAAACAGAAGTTGGGTTTCTACCCACCAGAACCACTCAGCACATTTGCCTTCACACACAAACCAACATAATATGACACCAATGTGATGTGAAAGGATCTCTAGCAGTAATTACCGTCCCTGTCCAGGGTTATTCTATCATGCAGGACAGACTCAAAGTCAGCTCACCCCCACATGAGCTGAGGAAGTCATTATTCTTCTCTTTATTTAACCTCCTCAACCCCCAACATTTCTTTTATTTCTTCATTTAAAACATTTAAAAATAAACCCTGGATGCTGGGGGGTTAGGACCTGTTATTCCAACCTCTTGCATATTACTGATAATAAAGCCAGAATATAAGAATTGGAGCCAAATGAGAACCTTTCCTTTTGTTTTTATAAAAAATGTCAAGGGCTTTATGCATTGTCTTGGTCAGCCCTGAAGTCCTGCCTTATTTATTATAAACTCAGATGTGTGAAAGTTGCTTTTGTTCAAAAAGGATCTCACTGACCGGTTTTTGCCTGTATTTCAGGATGTAAACAGAACAAAGTATGTGCTCTCCCAGAAAAGTGCCCGTTAATGAAAACTATTACGACAGTCACAACTAAATGCCACCAAGTCATAACAAAACATTCAATCAAGTGTGTAACAGCAGGTGCTGCATTAAGACTGCTCTGATTACAGATGTTTGAAGGTGTAAAATACATTGTAGTTTCTATTATCGTATAGCCAAGCTTAAGTTGATTAGACTCCATTTACATCTTTTGGCACCTACTGATATGAAATGTGCTTGTGAGAAATACTTAGAAATCATTACTTCTGATTTCAATCAACTGCTTGACTGACCTGATTCCCTGAAAATAGATAATGACCCATTTATATACTCATTTGTAATGAGTAAATTATTTTTACCTCAAGCCAACCTCCTGCCACTCGGCTTTTTCACAGCTTTCCCTCCAGGAAAGAGTCTCATTGGTGTCTTCAGTTTCGCTTGAAGTTTTTTTCACAATAAACTAATTGTAGCACATCTATATTAAACACGCTGACAGTTTAGTGTTTGAGACAAAAGCAGCATGAGGACAAGTATTGCAGTCTTGGAAAAGTGGAGATCACTAGCCATCAATGACCTCACGAAGAAAATATTCTGCTTAATGGTTTAATGTCCATTCCAGGGAGAGACATGGGAAAACATTTGTTGGCATCCAGTCTTGTGCTTAGGGCAATATTGATAATAGTTTTTAAGTAAATGGTTGAGTATCAGATTTTGAACTGATGTAAAGAAAAAAATGTAAACTCATTACATAGCTAAATCAGTTTGTAGAAATGGCTTGTGCTGGATTACTGGATCAAATTTGAAGTAAGACCCAATAAAAGAGAACATCTAAAGGGTGAATGTGGCTGTGAGGTACATTATTTTAACATTGCATCATTTTAATTCAGTGCAGTGCTTTTTAGGAACTGTGTCTTTCCTTTTTTACCCTCACTGTGCATAGTTCAAACAAAGAGGGGAAAGGCTGATTAACTGCGTGCCATTAGTGATGTGATGAGTGTTGTGTGCAATGTCACATCCTAATGCCTTTGCAGGGACCGCCGTCCTTTAAGAAACAGCACATCATCAAAATAGCTAATGCCTTTCAGTCTAAACTTGGAACATGTTTATGGTATTAAATGTTGTTTTCTTCCAGAATTCATGTCGTCGTCCATATCTGGCATAAAACACTTGAATGTAACATTTTGACTCATTTGGACAAGGGTGATACTTTCCTGAGGAATTGCAGATGTAGATCTGTATTTCTGTACCTTGTGCAGATCCAGTTATGTAGATTTGGAGAATAATAAATGAGGCTTTATAGTTGCCCAATTTTATATGCAACCTGACGAAAGGAAAATACTGTTTTTGCTTCGGTTCTAACGACTGCAACTTTGATGTGGTACCTTAACAAAGTGTCAGATTTCTGCAGCCCCTGCTGACGCACAGTGGGCCTCCTTTGACTGACTCCTTACCGGAGTGGTGTGGCACATTCGCAGGAGTTTTCACTTCCCGTCGTACGCAGGAGGTAAAACTTCATCACGTTACCACACGCAAAGACTAAGAGGGACATTAGATTAATCGCTAATTATTTTCAGCTGGCCGTTCAGGACGAAGAGCAGCTCTGCGGGACGGAGCCGGAGGATTCCAACTTCAGTGTGGAGAAAAAAGAGCTTTCATCATCAGGAGGCAACTCAGAATCAGAGCACTGCGAGGACCTGTTGGAGGGAGATTTGGGTCTCGGCACTAGTCCAGCTGTGACTGTAGAGGCCTGACTCTCCTGGGAACTCTTCTACCCCCCCTCTTATCATCCTCCACTGCCCTAATGCTTACACCCACTCCCACAGAGAGAAAAGGGTCACTAGCCCGGCCATCTGAAAGCAATCGAGCGGAAGTTAAGAGTTACCCTGGATCCCAAAAGGTCACACATCCCCCGCGTGTTGACATGCATGCAGAGAAGTAGTCATACTGGGACTAAAAAAATAAATTACAGAGGCCAGTGCTCCTCCTGTTGCTCTGCTGATTATGCCTTTGCTTGCTTTGCTCCAGTGTCCTAGAGTTTAGTACCTAAAATAATGGTTTTATAGATACTTTTTTTTAATCATCAAACATCCTCATCAAAATGCAGTCCTGTGAAGTGATATTACCCAGGGAAGCTGTCTGGTAGCGTAATGTGTCAGGCTTTAAGGGCAACGGTACTTCTGCACATTCTGGAACTGAATGATAGAGTTTCCCTTAATCAGAGGTTTTCATGCCAACTTTTCCCCATTTTTTCCCTGTTTAGTGCTTCACTATTTTCAAGTGATCCAAATGTATTCCCCTGGATGTATTATTGTATTGCTTATTATTCCTTCGCTGCCCCCCTTGCCTTGGTTATCATTGTTCGGCATGCCAGAATATATCCATTGGTTTAAATATGTTTACAATACGTGTCTGTGTGTGTGTGTGTGTATATATATATATATATATAAAAACATGTAAAAATAAAAACATTCAAATTGGATCTCATTAGTCAAGCCTCTTAATGCCAAAGCCTATATTTTCATCATAATTTAGATTTACTGCTTACTCATACTCAGCTGTAACATTTCATGCCTTTATGTGAGGCTGAAGCCTGTTTTCGGGATTATGATTTTACACAAGTTTCTTTTAAAAACCAAGATTTATTTTAACTGTTTGCTTTGACAACCGCTGATATCTTCCTTTCATCACATTTATCTCTGCTCTGGCTGATGTGGCACCTTTTTTTTAAAATAGCTTTTTGGATTAGCCCTGTTTCTGTGGTGATACTGGCTGCATGTCAAGCTTTTCTAATGTCAATTTTGGTAACTTAAACAGCTAAAGTCAAACACCGTTTCCTGAATGGGACATAGTCTGCCTTCTATTAGCAAATTTGCAATTTTAGCTTTTAAGACAGCCGAATGTTGGACTGCCATCAAATGTCATTTGAAGGAACATTTTGTGGGTGTTAGTAACCTGTTGAGCAGATTTTTAAATGTACTCTGCAGAGTAATTCTATGACACAATATTGTTATGTCTCAGTCCCCATTATAATTATTTAGTTTTTTTAATCTTCGGGGGCAGACATGCAGATACATGCATATTTCTGTCATTTAGTCTCAAATGATCTACACTTAACGATCATGATCAACAATAGGATGTTTTTTTCCCCCAGTGCTTACACTGCATGCTTTTTTTCCTGTGTGTAAATGGTCTAAAGTTACAAATGCAGCACATGATAGTTATTATATTCCACAGAATGAAAATACTGTTCCCAAACTGAAACCCCTCCTTTGCAGCCACGGCTATTCTTTTTTCTTCTGTTTCTCTGGATCAGTGTACACATTTGCATAAAGTCTGTCCAGTGTATAATCTGGTATGCCCCCAGCAAAGAAAGAGCAGCTGCTCAACTAACCAATTTAACACTTAGCATTCCAGGAGGGGGTTGTTCTTAGTGTCGCCAAAGCATTTCAAACAAAAAGTGGCAAAATGTACTACAGCAACATGTTGTATGAGAAAAAGTTTGTGGTTCTGGGAAAAATAGCTAAAATAAACTGAGAGTCGATTGGAAAAAAAAATCTCCAGGACAGTAGTTCTGTTTACTAAACTCCATCAGGAACCTGTTTAGTTGTGTACCAAATAGAAACAATATGTTGTACACACAGGGGTTCTCCCAGGGCCGAGGAAGGCACAGAGGTGCTTCTGTGAGTCTGATCTTTGAATCGACTCACCGAATAGGAGGAAAGAAGTGCAGCTAAAATAATTAGTACAAAAAAAAACAGTTGGAACTTAGTACTTCACTCTTCTGTGAGTGTTTCCCCATGCAAAACACCTTACCCGGTCCAGTAAGGTGTCCCACCTTGTGTAGCTCAGCAATGATGCAATAAACTGTCTCATTTACTGTGAACTTTACTCAATGCAATATTCTCAGATCATGTGGTTTTCATAAGAGCAAGCAATTGTAAACATTTCAAATGGTAGAACAGACTGCTCACACTGACACTGAAAGAGACTTCTTAGACATTGTCCACAGTGTGTGATATAATCCCACAAGGAATCTGTGACAAAAGAACAAGAAAACAACCCCCCACCCCCTCTCCTGTTTCTTAAAATCTAGAAATAGCACTACTGCTGTTGTGAGGACACCTCTAGCTATGGCACATTAACAAACCAATCAACTGATTGTCTCTGACTTGAACCAGACCTAAAAAGAAAAGTTAGTGAGTTGTTTTGTTTTTCTTTTATCCACTATTTTTACTTTTACAGACAGTATGGAGACTTAAAAAACAACAATTTTTGTAAGATTTTGAACATTCAAAAATAACCCCAAAACACCCCCTCTGAGGTGTTATCATAAGATACATGAATTATACAGTTGCTATTTTTCATAGTTGCAGCTTCACTTTTCAAGTCAATGTTCACAGGCTTTGCATTGTCAAACACATCCAGTGTTTCAGTATAAAAGAAGTGGTCCGCTTCCAGAGTCAACTGCAGCTCCTCTGAGGGAAACGGGATACATTCCAAGTGTGGTCTGTTGAGCTCCTGGAACACTGAACATAAAGCTTTATTCCACAATATGAGGAAACGGCACTCAATGCAAAAATGAACATTTAAACTAAAAGGTCTTTGGAGGTGAGGATGTTTTCACAGTTTGGAGCGCGTCAGCAGAGATTTGCTCAAGTCCTTGGCCTCACCAGCTGTTCTCACTCTCTCATACCCAAGCACAGACATGGCGTGGTGGCAGTAGTCTTCCACTTGTTTGATCTGCTGAATGCTCAGCACTGTTCTCCACGCGCTAGCAGCCTGTGTGGCGTTCCTGGAGGAGACTATGAATGGCTTCGAGGAGGAGCTGGGGCCACTGGTCATGTTCAGTGCAAACGACTCAATGTCTTGGTTGGTGGTGAGGTTGGCAAAGCGGTAGATGTTTCTGAGGGTCTTGACGGGGTTTTCCACTAGGTCCTCGTACCGGACGGCCAAGTACTTCCCCTTCAGCCAGCTGGGTGGGTTTAAGGCAGTCCTCAAAGTCCTGGAGGTGCGGTCACAAATCACCTCCATGGCTCCGATGGAGTGATAGTCGGAGCCGTCCTTCTTGTTTGCTTTGTGACCGGGATCCACAAAGGGTATCCGACGAAGTTTAGGGTCCCTGCTGCGGACCACCTGTAAGTTCTCCCGTATCAGTCCGTGTCTGGACTTGATCCTGGAGTTGGCAACTGCCCGCGGGTCTCTGACCAAGTGGATCACCTTCAGATCCAAGGACGGATCCTCCATGAGAGGCGCCAGGACGTTTACGTCCAGGATCCGTACTCCTTTAATGACGACGGTGCTGTATTTTAGGCACTCCTCCTCCAACAGTCTGAGGCTCTGTGGGGGGCACTTTTTACACACCTTATCATCCACCATCCCCACCACCTCTTTCCTGTAGGCTGAGCAGAGGGGGTAGGAGCACACCACTTTATTCAGGGTGGCCCCAAATAGTCCTAAAGAGGTAAAATTCTTGCCTCCGGGGCTGTTGTAAAGTTGGAAAACAGACAGATCGCAGCGGTACAAGGAGCTGAGCATGTCTCGGGCCGCCCCTTGTAAAGACACTGCATCGCCTGGGTACAGCTTCTGCCAGATGTGCCACATAGGCTCATACAGAAAGAACACTTCAGGGTTTTGGTTAAAAAGCTCCCCAAAAAAGGAAGAGCCTGACCTCCAGGTGGTCAGAACATAGATCAGCTGTCTCTTTTTGGCCAGAGAGGGCCTGTACAGGAAGCGAATGTCAGATCTGCTCTGGTAAGAGGCGCTCCTCATCTGATGGTTACACTGCTGTGGCTCCTTAGTCCATTTATAATTGGCCAAATTAAGCATAGTGAGGACCAGCAGTAAGAAATAGGCCATAAACAACACGATCCTCTTCCTGCGGAGAACTTTCATCACGATCCCAGGCTGTGCTATTATCTTGGTATGATTCCTGTAGGTTTTGAGCTTCCTCCCGAACCCAGCATCCTTCTCCCAAGGCGCTGTCAACTTCGGTGGTTGATGATATTGTTTGCCTCTCATTTGTGCCCTTTGAGAGCGGCGCTCGCCACTGGACAAAGCTCTTTACATCCACACTGCACCGACGCACTGGGTTTTTGCGCGTATTAGGGCTGTGCTCGGAATCTCTACCCAGCCCGGTACCGGCTGATTAGGTAATATATTCAGCACCGAAGCAACAGCACGATGTACAGTTTTCACTGCACTGCGCAACGTTCTTCATCGGAGCAGTGGACGGCAGGAGGCTTTAGGGCGTCCGTAGCGAGCGTGGCGGTGATTCGGTGGGTGGCCCGCGTTCAAAACAAAAAGGAAGGAGCCTTCTTCATTGTAACAGACGCCCTGTTTGTCCATGTTCAGCGGAGGCATCCCTGCGCAGTTACCGTCTCGGGCATCCTTCCTAACGCCGCTGAGGAGGACTCACGCACCGCCAGAGACGAGGCAACGCTGCGGGATCCAATCTATCAGAAAAAAAAACAAGCGGCGATTGGTCTGCATCCGCAGTTCGGGCTCTCTCACGCGCTCCGGTGCTGCTCCTCCAGTCGCCCAACTGACACAAACGGAACAGATTTATTCACACCGCAAGGGGGAAAGAGCCGCCCACCGAGCCGCACCATTGGCGCGTTTCCGCCACCGCCGCTCCTGATTGGTTCTCCCGCCTGCCCGTCTGCTCCCGGGCTCAGCAGTCGGTCCCACAGATAACAGAAATGGTCGGCTGTGGATGTTGTTTTTATGTTTTAGACCACTTCACCGTCTACAGGCTTTTATGCATGCTCCACACACACACACGTTTGGAGCTCTTTAGTCCAGGGGAGCTCGCTCCACATTTTTATCGCAAATGTTCTATAGTCTTCTATCCGTTTTAACTTGTTATTCTACTACAAATATTGTCTTTATTCCCGAAACATCAGAGTTACTCAGTAGATGCAGTTGTTGTCCCTGTCGCATCCTCAAGAGGGTAGCCCAGCTCCGTGGGAAAGACAGGCGCCATGACGGGAAGTTTCCAAAATAAACACCAAGGATAACGAGTATAGGATCATGCCAAACATGCATTCTGAAAATACTTTAAAAACATTTTTATCTTAAATAGGAATCCAGAACACCGTGGTTTGTCCATTCAAACCGAAACAGAAATGCTGAGATACAGAATGATTCTAATCTGAGCAAACTACTGAATGTGAGGATTCACAGCTGTTTCCCAGAAACTGGCAAATGTCCTGGGAAGCTGTAAGTCAGTGTGTTTGAACAGATGAAATCAAATGCTCTGCAGATTGAAAATCATCCCTCTTAAAAGACTTGTCTGTTTGGGATTAAGCCCTGGCACAAGTGAAGAAAAGTAAAAAATGAAAAGAGATGAGTGAAAAAGATCAGTGACCCCAGAGAAAGATTTTCTATTTGATAGTCATATACGGATTGGTTGACTTTATGACCTTATTAATTGGTTAATCGTGACATTTTTCAAATTTGTACAACTTATTTCGCACGATGAACATTTTTTTATCAATAATATGCATTACAGTCAATCTTGCATTTGACAGCTGTCTCAATCTAAATCTGCATTTCTGAGAAAAGATTATATAAGATTATTAGGCTGAGCAGTTTCACTTTTTGCTCTGCATGTTCAGATGATCTCCATGTTTCAAACAGATGGTCATTTTAAAGTGTAAATTCCATGCGGATCTACCTGATATTAAAGCTGTGTGCAGATTGCCCTCTGCTGGAGGAAAGGCCTCCAAATCTCACATACAAAAATAAAAATGTTTTGCTGGTCTGTACTACATGTTGCATGAGTGTTTAAGTTGGAAATGTAATCACAAAAGACAGTAAAGTCACAACACCAGTCAGTACTGCAATGCAGCAATGTTCCACCACCTTTTGCCTTCTCAGTTTCTCATGCAGATCTAAAAATGTATCCTAGGAGATTGAAACAATGATCCACATACCCTTCTTGCATTGATTCACTGTTGACTGACTACGAGCCGTTGGTTAAGCTATAAGGCTGGATAATAGTGCAGCCACACAGGAACCTGTTTATTCTTCCTCAAGTACTTATGATCACCTACAACATAGTCATCTGAAAGATCCATCATTTTCTGTGCTGCCATAACATTTCTTATTCTTATCCATTCTTTTATAGTCCAAAGGCAACATGATTTTTACTGTTATCATCTTCCCCAGTCTAAAAGTGATAAAATATTGTTTTCTTTAGTAACAATTGAGACAGAAATCTCTACAATAAGTACAATACACCAAGAGGGAATTTATTCAATTGGCTCATAAAAGTAGAAAGAATGATTCTCCTGCCTTGTAATCATTCTAATTCCTCGTCTCACCATGTAATCATGCTGCACTGTGGCCTCTGTCCGTGGGATGTGATAGTTACAGCTCATCAAATTATTTTAAGGGCTTGATTAGCTTCATTGTTCTTTTAGGTCCATTATTTAATTGCTTTTGCCCAACACTGAGCATGCTGACTCACTGTCGACATCATGGTTCAGTTCTTTAGAATCTAAGCTTATATCGGATTATTTCCATTTAAAGTTACATTCTACTTTAGTTTATCTCACCACAGAATGCATGGATTTCTGTATCTTACACAGAGAAATGGTGCTGTGCCTTTTCTGTCTATATGTGCCCAGGTTTTATATCTTTGTGAGTTCTAGCAATGCTGCTGCATCTCAGAGCATTTAGCCTAATTACTCCTGTGCATGATACTTTGCTGGAGGGGATGTGTTTGCTTCTGTGTGAACTACTGTGCAGTAAGTGTCTGTTTGACGGAATATTACCCATATGGTGGATGTACAGCTGTCCTCCCTTGCTGGCAGCTGTGGGCCACATACAGACCCTCTGACTACCATTCCTTTGGTCATTTGCTGCAAACATCACCCATACAATATATGTCTGCAATGATTTCTGAACACAAACACGCATAGACATAAAGCCACAGATGATTCATTTTGGTCACGTTCATGTGATTTATTGAATCTATACTACCTAAATATGCTTCATCATCCCATCCCATAAATTATATATACTCTCTTATATGCATACGTTACGTAAGGGGATGCTATGCATAACATCTATTCCTGATGGGTGTCTGATTCTGTCCTATGTACAGTCCACGGTCAGCACAAAGCGCCTCTGTTATGTAATCGTGATTCACCAAGACTCTACGAAACTAATGCGCGTGCAGGTGGAGGAGCAAGCATGCGCAGTAGGATCCTCATCAGCAGCATCAGGACCAAAAAAGATAACCCAACGGAGACCCTCGATTCCTGCAGCAAGATGGGGCGTGTAAACACGGTGATGGACCAGACTGCGTCTCTTTGTCGATTTCTAGTCATCGCTCGCGTCGATTAATACGTTTGAAAATCGAAAATAAGCTACGAAGGGGTGACATTTATCCCCCCCCCAAAAAAAAAAACAGCAGCGAAAACGGAGGCGGCGGACACGCGGCTGTAGAGAAGCAGCGCTTTAGCCCGATGACGACGACGCTGTAAAACTTCCAAGGAAGAATTCCTCTCATGTCAGCGCTTTTGGTGAGCTTTCCCGTGTAGTGGTCGCGGTGGTCGTAGCGGGATTCGCGGCAGGGTTCGGCTGCGCTCGCTCCGCGTCGCAATGGCAGCTCTGTACCAGGGCACGGACGCCTCCTCCCCGGACAAATTCCTGGCCTTGAAGGATGTGAGAGAAGTGAAGGAGGAAACTACGCTGGATGAGAAGCTCTTTCTGCTTGCGTGCGAGAAAGGTTTGTCCTCCTCTTGTCTCGTTTATTGTTCAGAAATCGCATAATTCTTGTTCATTTCCTAGGTTTGTCGTAAGAGAAAAGCTCCGCACTGATTTGCAATATTTAGGCCTGAATGCTCAGAAAACGAGTGGAAGTCATCCTAACAGCTTACTACATGTTGGCTGCTGTGAAAATCTTAGTGGCTTAGGAACATTTCGCTCAGTCCTGCTGCCCTGAGAGTTTTCCTCCCTGCTCTCTTGACTCCTTACAACTCCTAACATGGAGAAATGAAGTAAAGGGAGTGAAAAGAAACGAGGCAAATGCACAGAGGCATCATGGGCATTCTCAACTGGTCAGGTGGGTGGAGAACATTTCATTGATAAGTTCAGAACACTGCTCTGGCAGAGCAGGCCAGTTCCTGCCGTGGTGACCATATAAAGCCTCTAAACCTGGAGCAGCAACAGAGGACTGTCCTTTGATGGAGATGTTTTTGTTATACAAGTGTAAGGGGGCTGCGTGGAGCTGATCCCGCCTCCTCCCCGACACACTGTGTGTCAGACTTTGTGAGTGTTCGGTAAAGTGGATTTCATCCTTGAGTGTTTTTTTTTTCTCCTTTGATGCACTTCCCAGGGGATTATTACATGGTGAAGAAACTGCTTGAGGAGAACCGTCACGGCGAACTCAACATCAACTGCGTGGACGTGCTGGGCCGAGACGCGGTGACCATCACCATCGAGAATGAAAACCTGGACATCCTTCAGCTCCTTCTGGAGCATGGTTGCCAGGTAACCCAGACATGGGACCTTTTCACGCTGCGTGTTCTCTTTCCACGTGGCGTCTCCTAAAATGATGCTTTTGTTCCTGTGAAGGCGACAGACGCCTTGTTGGTGGCTATAGACTCAGAGGTAGTGGGAGCTGTAGACATCCTTCTCAACCACAGACCAAGGCGATCTTCAAAGCCTTCGATTGCGGTGGGCAGCCTTTATTTCTGATGCATTTTCTGTCAAGGGATGTTTCCCATTCAGACTAATTTAATTATATTATTTGGCTTTTTTTTTTACTGATACTCAGCGATTTATTCTGTCTTTTTCAGAAACTAATGCAGCGGATCCAGAACCCGGAGTATTCCACCACCATGGACGTGGCCCCCGTCATCCTGGCAGCGCACAGAAACAACTACGAGATCCTGACCATGTTGCTCAAACAGGATATCTCTCTTCCCCGGCCTCATGCTGTAGGCTGCGAGTGCACGTTGTGCAATGCTAAAAACAAAAAGGACAGCTTACGACACTCCAGGTACAGGCCAGCTCAAATGGTATGAATGACACTATCCAGATGGTTGTTTTAAGTTCCCAGAGGATTAGTCAGGCTCTGAATTATCGTAACACGGAACAGTCAACCTCACCTCTGTCTCCCATTGCATACTTTGATTATGTTGGTCTTTACTCAGGAAAATGGAACATTTAAAACAGGTGAAAGAACTAGGATGCATCACAGTTCCTTGTAAATGTCTTCCACTGCAAAAAGAAGGAGATGATTTACGGGCATATTCAATGGCTATTTTAGGAATGCTTTTAGCCCGTGTGTGTTTTTTTTACTTGAATGGTTATACATTATCTCCCAGCCTCCACTGATAACTGCTATCTAATGATCTCTTTTACTTCTCAGTCCTACTCTAAACTAGCTGTGGTGATCCAGTATTAATGTTAATTTTCCTGCACATGGTAGATGCTTCACACTGAAATATCAAATCAATTCGGACTCTACTTTCAGGAAAAGAGGCTAAATAAGTAGCTTTTTCTTCTGAGAGCAGCGGATCTTTGCTTGTGATACCATCTCGGATTTGCAGATGAGAATTTGTTATTCTCTCAGCAGGGCAGTGTAACCGCCCACACAGCGCATTAAATGAATCAGGCTGCAGCTTCTCTGCCAAACAACACAGAGCTGGAAGTACTTACGAATGAATTAACCAAGGCTGTAGCTGTGTCTCCATTTTTTCTGCTCCCATTTATTCATCTCAGCAGCACACAAACAAAGCGAGTGCAGCCCAGTGCGATGTAAGGTAAAACTACCCTAGGGCCTATCCCAGCTGTCACTGGGGCGAGAAGAGGAGGCCACCCTGGACTAGTCCATCACAGGGCCACACAGAGATGGACAACCACACACACTCTCACTCACTCCTACAGTCCAGTTGGAGTGATCAGTTTACCTAACATGCATGGGTTTCTTTTTGGGATGGTTTGAGGAAGCTGTCATGCAAACTCCATGCAGAGAGGGACTCAAACCGGTTGACCTCTTCCCTGACTAAACTTTTCAATCCTGCTTTTATCGTCTTATCTCTGTTCAATTTCAGATTTCGCCTGGACATTTACCGCTGCCTCGCCAGCCCCTCTCTCATCATGCTGACCGAGGAGGATCCCATACTCAGAGCGTTCGAGCTGAGCACTGACCTGAGGGAGCTGAGCCTCGTAGAGGTGGAGTTCAGGTAAGGCTGCTGCTGACCCCCGGTCAGCTCCGTCCTGCTTTCCCAGCAGAGAAACATGTGCTTGCACACATATATTCACACAGAGATATTGTAAAATAATTTCCTTTAGGAGTCAGGAATAGATAGGGGACATTCTTTAACTCTGATCTGGTCTAATTTTTTTTAACTTCAGGAACGACTATGAGGAACTGGCACAGCAGTGTAAGACGTTTGCCAAGGACCTGCTGGCTCAAGCTCGGAACTCTCGAGAGCTTGAGGTGATCCTCAATCACACTTCCAGCGAGGATCACGTTGACAAGAGAGGCTTGATGGAAGAGCGCATGAACCTCAGCCGACTTAAACTTGCCATCAAGTACAACCAAAAAGAGGTTTGTCTGTCAAAATGAGCAATCTGGTGTGTATGTGGGATGATGATGCATCTGAATTGTCTCTGCTTTAGTTCAGCCATACCCAGAAATTCGTGGAGACAAAACAGTGACACAGATTGTTAATGTTCTCCTTTTTTTTTTTTTTTACTGTACCGGCTGTCACATTTAACAGCTGCTGAAAACATCACGTGGATGTCTTTAGGAAAGAAGTTTGGCAGCTCAAAGTACTTCCTCCAGGCTACAGGATTCAAAGATAAATTAAAGCTTTCAATTTGAAGCTGTTGGATAATTTATGGCTGTGATGGCTGTGTGTGTAAAGTTTGACTTACATATCAGCGCACAGCTCAAACTGTCTCTTGCTTAAAAAAAAAGAAGCAATTCATCTTACCTTTAAAAGCTCCTTCGGGACAAGATAAAACATTCCTTCTTCCTCATTTTACTCTAAAGTATACACAGTTGTATTGCATTTGCATAATTCTAACTTAAAATTTGGAGTTAATGAAAAGTTGAAATAGGATATTGTTGAATAAGCTGTTGAGGGTCTCCGAGAGTTCAGCTTTTACACACACACAGTTATTAGCTGTGTGGACAAGCAACTTATGAGGAGATTTCACTCATTTGGGGTTTTGCCTTTTTTACTTCTTAATTGTTATTTTCTATCTCAGAACAATCTGTCCAAATGCCCCTGACTTGCCTTAAATGCCTCTTTCCAGGCTTTTTAACAACATTGCCGCAAAACACATTCCCATAAATAATACTGTTGCCTCACCTACACAAAAAACAAGCAGCTACTTGTGCTTTCGATAGTTTGATCAGCTCTACTTTCACAGCTGTGGGACATGAAGAAAACTTGTTCCAGTAGACTTCAAAGTACTGTAGACTTAGATCGTGATAGACTGTGATTTAGTCACAAGGAAATAATTTTTTGGAAAGTCCTCTGTCTCACTGTTTTGTTGCAAAGCTGCATCAAAGCTCCCATCTCACATAGACCTTGCCAAGAAAATCAGTTAGCCAGCTCCACAAGTCATTTAACGTCACCAATGAGCTCTTTCTCTGGATTGTTTGTGTTACAGTTTGTGGCTCAATCCAATTGTCAGCAGTTCCTAAACACCGTTTGGTTTGGAGAGACAGCTAGCTACAGGCGCAAGCACACCTGTCTCAAGATAGCCACTGTTCTGAGCGTGGCCTTTCTTTGGCCGCTGCTCTCCGTCTGCTACCTGCTGGTGCCACGCTCCCGAGTCGGCCACATAATCCACACGCCCTTCGTAAAGTTCATCATCCATAGTGCCTCCTACCTCACCTTTCTGCTCCTGCTCAACTTGTACTCACTGGTCTACAATGAGGGCAAGAAAAACACAATGGGCCCCGCACTTGAGATGGTCGATTACCTCCTCATCCTCTGGATCATAGGTCAGCCTTTCACCCAATGAATGATGTTGTCTGTAATGCTATTGTGTCGCATGTTCCAGTGCTTGGAGATCAGATGTCTATCATTAAATGATTATGTATTTCCTAATGCAACAATAATCTGGCTAAAAGTAGAGGATATAAAAATAATTCAGTCCTATGAACCAAAATGTAATAAAGTACCTTTGCATGGTGGAGCTGAAATGTGAAACTCCTGCTGTGGTCAGCCTAAAGTCTAGTGCCTTGGATCTATAATAATATATTCTGTGCATGATAAATGACTGTTTCTGTACTAAATGTCAGAAAGCCTGGGTTTACTGGATTAAACCTGTCAGCTCAGCCTTCTAATTGAGTTCCACAGAAAGAAGCAGCAGCTTCTCGTTTTTCCCTTGTGGCCCTTCTGAGTACTGGCATCAATGAGCACCGCACACACTGCAACCATAGGCACATTAACACGCATGGACTCTGCCTCTGGAGAATGACCTCCCCTCTGCCAAAAACCTATCATCATGCCAGACATGGCAATGCCATGTGGTTTTAATGTCTTGTTTCTCGTCATGTCTTTGTTAATCTCTCACCACAAAAATGAAAAATCATTGCAATATATAACCTTGATAGGTTATGAAAGGATGTAGAAGCAATTAACTTCAAATGGAGCATGTTGTGAAAATGGCTTTGGGGTAAATTTATTGTGTATATTGTGGGAGGGACATCAGTATATGAGTCATTAGAGAAAAATGAAATTGGTTTTCCCTGGTACACTTTAGTTCAAGTGATTGCTTAAGTACTGCGAAACATCAAAGATGAGTTTCACTTCTTCAGCATTAATTTTTTTTTTTAAGCCAAAGTTGCCTCATTTCAAAACAGCTCCACTGCAAGATTCGCACCCCAGGGACCCTCCAACATCAACACATCATGCAAGATGAGAGCAGTGGGAAGGATGAGACTGCTAATGATTACCCTCTGCTGACATCCTCATGTTATCAGGATGTGAGCTGAAGCTATTACAGCCCCAACATTAGTTGAATGTTTACAGCCGACAATCACAATTTAAAGCGCCAGCTTTTATTCCTTTTATTTCTTTCGAGGTTGCTCATTTTTGTCCTGTTTTTTTTTTCCTGTTCCGTTATTCCCCTGTGCCAGACGCTTTGCATTGATGGGGAAATCAGATGGTGTGAAATTTCAAATTTAGATCTGCTCTTGACATCTACGTTTCTTGATGTGCTCCATGTTAGATCTCAATCAGAAATGGATCAGGAAGTAGGCTGTCTGAGGCAACCTTGGCTCCTATTTTTTTTATTTTTCTCTTCAAATCATGGAACAAATGAATGAATAATGTCTTGATAAAGTTGTTCAGTCACCACATCTTGGTGCCTCTTATACCATCTGCACTTATAGAATACCATTCGTCCAAATAAAGATGCCAGTGCTCATCTTTATTAAATTCCACATACATCCCTAAATCCCACAGATGACACATTTTCACAGCATTAGTCTCCAATTTTTGAGTCTCATGCATTCCTGTTTCCCCAGGGCTCACTCTGCAAGATGAGTTATGGCTGAATCTGGAAAAAGATTTTGAAATATTCCAGATGACAGCAAAATTCCTCTCTCCAGTAATATAACTGTGTACTGTATGTGTATAAGTGTGTGATGAGGAATTTCTGTCCCCCCTATAGGAATGGTGTGGTCAGACGTGAAGCGTCTGTGGTACGAAGGGCTGGAGGACTTTTTGGACGAGTCTCGGAACCAGCTGAGCTTTGTGATGAATTCACTCTACCTAGCCACCTTTGCCCTGAAAATTGTGGCTCACAGCAAGGTAAACACACACACTTCTCACGTTGAGTGGAAAGATAACTGCATAATCTTTCTGCAAGGTCTAAAGATTAAAATAAAATTGACAAATCCCAGACAAAATATTGGAAGGAATTAAACACTGTGAAGAAGCATATCCGTAGAATGACCAAAATTACACCACATAAAACTAGTTTTTGGTTGCATGTCGTCCAATGGGTGAAAGGTTTATTTGAACCGGAGATGAACAACACAGAGCATACTTCCCAGAAAAATTATCTGACTATTAATTTAGAAGACCTGCCATCAGCCATGCTCTAATGTTCAGGTTCAATACAAGACCAGGAGGCCAGGATGGCTGGCAACAGTGCAAATCTGTGAAAGAGTAGATCGTTTCAGATCATTCAGTATGTTTCTAACACCCCCCCCCCCCCCCCCCCAGTTCTAGCCAACGGCTGCAGTAGTAGCATCTATAAAACTTTGTATTGTAACAATGCTTTAAATACTTTACACAATAGAAAGGTAATAGTTAGACAACAGATATTACAAACTACACATGACATTCTGTATGACATTATCCCGTGACCCTACTAGGAATAAGCAGTGTGGATAATGGGTAGATGGATGGAAATAATAACATCTTTGTAGAGTTTTCTACACAGAGGCTGCAGATCTTACTTTTAAAATTGTTTTCTTACTTTGCAGTTCAAAAAAGAGCAGCAAGAGAGGAAGAACTGGGATGCCTTCCATCCCATCTTGGTGGCTGAGGGCCTGTTTGCTTTTGCCAATGTTTTAAGTTACTTGCGACTCTTCTTTATGTACACAACCAGCTCCATTTTGGGACCGCTACAGGTAAGTGAAGATATTGATTACCTCAAACTTACATAATGAATAGAAAACCTCTACCATTTTTTATACAATTTTCTCTACCATTTTCTTTTGCAAGACACAGAAGCACATACACAGATTCACACTGGCACTCTCACCACCCACTCTATTCCTTTCTGAATATGAAGATTCAAGGCAAGCCCACACAAATTATCCGACCAGCTGCACTTTGCTGTACACTTACACCGTCAGAGGCATTTAGTATCGGCACCTGGAAACTGAGCAATAGATAAATGGTCTCTGCTGATAAAATACTCATGATAGAGAGAAATCAAGATTACTAAGCTTTGCAATATGTTGCAATCCTCCACTCTAATTGCTTTTGCCTGTATATCATTGATTTCACCAAATAATTCTTCAGTTGTTCTAAAGCTGGAGGAGTATTTAAGTAAAAGCGTTTTTTCAAATTTATATATTTTTGTTTGTAGCAAATGAATATGGTTTGTTAGATGTGCAGAGATTTCATAGAGGTTTAGGTATGCTTTAACTTAAATAGTAGGGTATTATGTCCTTTTCCAGCAATTCTTAAAACATTTTCAAATAGACATTTTGGATATTGAATAAAGTAGAAAGGCTTGCCTGTGGGGGAAACATACAACTCAAACAAAAAACGCTCGGCAAATGTCACTGTGTTCTGGCATAAGTTGCTTTGAATTCACTTGAAATGTTTTAGAGTCCCCGTGACCCCATTGGGGAATAAGCGGTTACAAAAATGATGGATGGATGTTAAAATGATTGTCTCAATCACTTGTAGGCAAAAGTCAAATGGACATTTCTCTTCATTTTTTTTATTTTTATATAAGACAAGCCATAAATCTGGTTTGCCTTTTTCCACCGTAGGCCTTTCAAGCATTTGTGTGCCAAATGTGTCTCTTTTTATCAAATCATAATGTTTTGTATCATCGGCCAGTTGGCTTATCGAGACTGCAGAGCCAGCCAACATCTGACTTCCTGCTAGCAGTTTAGAATATTTCCCCCATGTGTGACCTGCATTACATAAAGCAGCCCTCAGGTATGCAGTGAGGTCAGTCTGTCTGCAGGGACGTCTTCCTGCCATTAAGCCCAGTACCGTTTGCGGTTGGCTTATAAAACACTAAGGGTGCACGGTAGATGGCTAATTAGCATTTCTCTGCTTAAATCTCCACAGTCTGCTTCCCTCTCTCTCTCCTCACTGCTCCACTCGTGCTGTGACATCAGCGTCTGGCTTGGCAGGATGGAAAAATGATTAGCTTTGGAAAGAGATGTGGCTTTGCGTTCGCTTGCACTCGCATGGCAGACACACCTCAAATGCACACTCACCCACACATTTCAGCACGCCCATGATATCTAAGGACGGCCAGTATCCCCACCAGTTGCACTGAGACAAGTTCCCACTGATGCATGGACAAACAGACCGTGAGTCAGGACTGTGGGGGCTTCGGTAATGAAGGTTCCTCTGAATATGGCTCATATGTCTGCGGGAAGTGGCCCCCGAAGGGTTTGGAAAGAGTGACTAAAAGTGTGTGTTGGCTTTTGTGTAGGCTTGACCTTGCTGATAGCATTAATTCTCCAAAACTAAAGGCGAGCCGAGTCTATTTGAAGAGAGAAGACATGGTTTGTGCTGCTGTCTGTTAGTAGTTACTCATTTAATAAGGTTTAATCATTAACAGTATGATTACCATCCGGTGTTTACTTATTTTTGGTTCATTTAGTCATTAGTCTGTGCCTGTTTGAGCTACCTTTAACACATTAGAAGTTCTATTGTAAATGTTGAAAGCTATTTTATTCATGCAGTATTTGTCCAGTAACTATGTTGGACTACCTATCACGCCTAGCATGTGGGAGACATACCTCAGCTCCTAAATCACATGTGCACCAAGCAGGAAAGGAATACACAGAGGGGATTTACACATGACAAGAGAATGAATCACCCCCACAGACCAACCCCTCTGCTCAAACAAGCTGCCTGGGTTACAGCACAAACACCCCAGTCGCCATTCACCCTGACATGCTGGGAGGGTGGTCACGTTTGGGCACAGTAAGCTTATGTTTTATAAAGGAACAAAGCGTCTTTTTTCAAAGATGAGCCATTAAGGTTTATTAATAGTATTTTTTTGGCCTCGGAAGAATTTCTCTGTCCCTATCAAGTCTCCGTTGTATCTGTCTGTCTTCCCTCAGGGACAGTTGGATGAGAGCTGCCCTCATACCAGATTGTTTCTTTTTCCACATCCCTATATGGTGACCCCTGCTCAGTATGAGTGTTCGTAAAACATGGGGGGAAAGGTTTCAGCCCTCACATTTAGGTAGCTCTGGAATTTTGCACGTTATTGCATTAATATTGCATATTATTTTTAAAGCATTTTTAAAAAATTGATAGGAAATAAAAATGTCCACATCTCTTAAAGGCCAGTGAAGAATATTGGGGGGGCTTTGTTGTCCAGTCTAAAAACTCATAAATAGAAAAATGTTAACTGCATCAAAAATTGAAGCAGGATTATAAAATAATTGAATTTGTTTATTTCTGTCATCTACTAACCCTAGTATTATTGCACCTTTACTCACCTTTGCAATAGAAACTAATCAAATGTTGTACTGTCGATTTTGTACTCTGGAGTTTGATCAGACAAAAAAGCGTTAGAGGAACTGTTAAATCTCTGTGTCTCTCAGATCTCCATGGGCCAGATGCTGCAGGAGTTTGGCAAGTTTCTGGGCCTCTTTCTACTTGTGTTATTTTCTTTCACCATTGGACTCACCCAGCTCTATGGAAAGGACCATAAAGACCCTTTCAAGAAGTCACCCAAGGACTGTGAGGGCATCTTCTGCCAGCAGCAGAGCAACGATGCATTCCACACGTACGAGCAAACTCCAAACTGTCACTTTGGACAGTGAGGACGTCAGTGACGAATGTTCAGAATGATTGTTCAGGAATCCAGATGGAAAAAGCCCATCGGATTGTGTGTTGTTTTAGTGGAGGGGAGCAGATGAAAATATTGAATCAAGGTTGAAATGATCCAGAAATAACTAAGCAGTAAAAAATGTTGACATGCTGAAGGATGAAAAGACAGGATACATATTTTCTGCTTATGTCAAAAAATTCTGGCAGATGCGACATCAGCTGCTATGTTAATGAGTCAGTTTTCTATGATTTGCAGGTTTATAGGGACCTGCTATGCCCTGTTCTGGTACATCTTCTCGTTGGCGCATGTTGCGCTCTTCGTCACCCGCATCAGTTACACAGAGGAGCTGCGCTCTTTCGTCGGGGCCATGATAATAGGGACCTACAACATTGTGGTTGTCATCGTGCTGACCAAGCTCCTGGTGGCCATGCTCCATAAAAGCTTCAGACAAATTGCTGTAAGTACCCGAAACCTTTTGGCTCAGATGTTTCTCCCTGATGTCAGAAGTAATATAGATCATCTTGGGTTCACTAAGGTAGCGAGTGGTTTTCATTAACTGTTTTCAACTACAGTTAAGTCACCCTAAAACGTTCCACAGATGTTAAAGGGTTTCTTTCTAATGAGTTGTTTATTTGAAAGTCATTTGAACAGCTGTTTGTTTTTGAGTCATTAGACTAAAATTGTCGTTTTTCTTTTTCAAGATTCCCTTGGTAATACTGGGTGTAAATGTTTCAGTGTGTCAGGGTGCCACATGTTCTTTATGTTTGGATGGGTTTTCAACCTCTGTAGAATCATGAGGATAAGGAGTGGAAGTTTGCGCGGGCCAAACTCTGGCTTAGCTACTTTGATGACAAGTGTACTCTGCCTCCACCGTTTAATATCCTCCCCTCGCCAAAGACTATTTGCTACTTGGTGACCAGCCTAAGCAAGTGGATCTGTTCACATACCTCTAAGGGCAAGATGAAAAGACAGAATAGCCTCAAGGTAAGAGAAAACTCTCACAACTTTTAATAGGACGTTACATTTTCAGAAATGCTGCACATATTTTAAAATGCATCAGATCTCTTATTGAGCTCGCCTTATTTCATATAACCAAATGCAAAGAAATGTTAGTCTTTTTTTGCATCTGATTCTGATCTTTGCCTTCATTTTAAACAAGTTACACAGCTTTCGCTGCTCTTTTCCATCCAGGAATGGAAGAACCTGAAGCAGAAGCATGACGAGAACTATCAGAAGATCATGTGCTGTCTGGTTCACCGCTACCTGACCTCTACGAGACAGAAGATGCAGAGCACTGACCAGGCCACAGTAGAAAATCTGAATGACCTGCGCCAAGACCTTTCCAAGTTCCGCAATGAGATGAGGGACCTGCTGGGATTCCGGACGTCCAAATACGCCATGTTCTACCCAAGGAGTTAGAAATAAAAACTTGTTCTCATTCCCATCTCTTCAAATCTTTGCTTCATGTTACCTGGGATACTATCTAACCCAAGCATGTACAAAAATTCTGCTCTTTTGAGTCACTGAGGCAACTTTAAAACTAGGACCTTTATTAGAAAAATATGTATTCACCACCAATACTTCCTGATCCAGCCCCCCATTAGTTACTCTGATATTTAATCTTTTTTTGTACATAAAGAAATTATTGTTTTCAGCGGAAATATAAATAAAGATTTGTGGAAAATCGTGACTCTCCTGGGGTTCCGTTGCATAATGGCAGAGAGCCTTAGCTGACTCTAACATAGGCTTTATTAATTTGTTACTAGAAAGCGGATTTGAATTCTAGAAAACACTCATCAGTATGTTTCTGGTATTCCAGTCCATGTGAGAGTCACATTACACACACCTGATTCATTCTCATGCTTAGCTGAGCATATCTGCCTGGGCTGCTCCAAACAGGCCAATTCAAATACCACTTTGCTGCTTGTAGGTGAAAGTTCCCCCAAAGAGAGAGAAGCAGAGGAAGATGTTGTATGAGATTTATTTGAGCATATGAAAATAAGTTTTTACCTTGAAGACAATGTCAGCAAATGAATGACATGCTCTGAAAGTGATGCTTTGCATATGTGACAAGTAAAAGGGCATCAGCTCATAAAGTTTCACATAAAGTCAGACAAATTACTCTAAAAAGAATTATGAACACATTAAATATTGCACTTTAATGACCACATTTGAAACTTCTAACCCTGCCCTTTAAAACAACACAAGACACTAACAGCAGATTGTTACACTCTCACAAAAACAGCAATAAATCCCCTCTGGATACTTGTCAGGCATGTCAATTCAGAAACAATTTTGCCACACGTATAATATTTTTTTCAGCATATCAATCCCGTATGTTTTCACATTTTATTCTGCAGATTTGTAGAGAAAAAAGAAAGACTTATGGAATAATTAGGTGAGTATAGGTAACACCAGGGGATGTTATAACAGATGTGTACAAAAAAAAAAAAGTGAAATTTCTCCAGCCAGCAAAAATTTGAATCCCTGGTAACAGTGTGAAAGGAATTTGTCAAAGCAAGAGGGGGAAACATTGACTAATGTCTATGCTCATTGATCTCAGTTTGAAAAACACACTGACAGGCTGCTCTTTTGACTGGATGAACAGACTGGAATGACTCAAAGCCTTGTGTTATCCAAAACTGTATACCGGTAATCTGCAGCGAAATTAAAAAAAATACATGGGAGACTCCCTTGATTGAATAAATCATGCGTATTCTACGTTGTTCTGGCAACTCTACTTTGGATTGTTTTTTCTGGCCTTTGGTGGTGTTGTTGAGAGGGAGATTTGTTTTCCTCTTAATAGTTTCCATCCACAGCTGAGCCGCGGGCAGGGCGGCTCAGAAGACGCTCCCGGCGCTCCAGGAAGTCAGCACTGCTTGTTTTTGAGAACATTGAGTCCTTTCTGGTTCTTCGACTTAAAGGCCATTACAAAGTGGTGTGGGGCGATTTTCCCCCGGCCCTCCTCATCCACCTGGCCCATGAAGACGTAGTTCAAGCCTAGTGAGGTCACACAAAATAAACCTGAATGCAGTGGCGGAACGGCAGAGACATTCAGGGAGGCCGAACGTGAGAATCCGCACGTGGCAGGTCTGTATGCCTTCTGTTTATATGCAGGCATAGAAACGTCTGAAATGTTTCATTGACTGTTTGGACAGTGAGTTCTGCCGCTCACCTAAAACTCTGGGCTGTACAGCTGAGCGTGACGGCACAGCAGAGGCAAACTCAGAGCCATTGGTCATTCAAAACAGTCAACTGGTCACTGTACTGTGATTGCCAACATTTCATAACTTTCATAACCATGTTTTTTAATAAATGCATAACATTATACGTAGTCTGTAAACTAGTCTGTGTACTCACCTCTTCTAATAAACGGGCACTTTTTGCACAGGACAATAATCTTGGTGCTCATGGTCTTCCCTGCCTGCTGGATTGCCAGATTGCCTTCCTTATACACGTTGATGATGGAGACCGTGGCATACATGCTCCCTCCTCGCATCACCGCAGTAATGACTGTCCCAGTTATCACTGTAACAGACACACAAAAAGGTTTAAAAAAATGTACACATCAATTTTTAATATGAAAACCTGAAGTGCATTTATGATTCCTTTGGGCACTGTATTCAATTTCAACTGGAATAAAAGTCTCATCTTTTTGACAGTTTTAGTATTTCCCAAAGGGTTAGGGTTTAGTGTTAGCAGCTATTCATGCATCCAACTATGTATTCAGAGAAAAAAAAGAAACAAAAAATAGCAAAGGATTTTTCATATGTAAGTATTAATGAATTCTTTGATATTTTTTTATAAATCAAACAGACAGAACTTTTACAGTTTTTTTCTCCTAGAGGCTAAACTAAAATAATGCATATCACATGTGTCTATGGTGGGTCATAAAATCCATGGCTCATCTATGAAATATGACAAGCTACCAACGCAGTGAAGAAAATCAGCTGCTTCATTATCAACATTAATGAGTTAAGAGAAATGTGTTTGTACAACATAATTCTTTGTCTTTGAAGTGCAGCGTGGTTGTAAAGATGTCATTGTGAATTAACAACGTAGTATAAACATTTCCCTCCAGACTATTTACACTGTCCTCCTAACCTTTTAAAGAGCTTTGCCACACATTGATGTGCAACAGATCCAAAGCATACACCAACAACATAACTTACTGTCTGACTGTTCATTTCAGCTACAACAGATATAATTTTCCAAAAACTGGATGAAAAAATCCTCCACTGTTCAGTAAAGAGAATTGCCACTTGTGCCCAGTTTTTACAACAATCCTTCAGTGCTAAACAGTGAAGGCAACTTTTCAGTCATTTCCTGTTTAGTCTGACTAAGCCTCCAAAAGTATAAAACATACAGTTGTGTTTTTTTTGGAACGCAGAGATTGAGCAGTTTCAGGGTTGTGGGAGTGGGGCCAGGTAAGTCAGGTGGAAACAGAGGTAATTCAGCATGAACAGGATTCTTTACACGGATGGTACCAATATGTCTGGGTCTCCCAAAGATTATGTTTAATTTCCTGACCGATATGAAAAAGCATGATGCTAGAGGAGTCCCTGTTTCAGTTATGTAAGCATACTGCATTTGCTGCTACTGTCCCACCAAGCAGCAAACTGCTTTTGACAGATTCAACTGCTAGGCTGAAAAAATATTAAAAGTCGCAACTTTATTGAGACTAACTGTAGTCAACCTGCTAGCTAACCACTTATATCACACCATGTGATGTTTTCCGGCAGATAACATGGGAGGTTTTTTCCAAATGCGCCATCATGTCATTTACCGTTCCACACACACTGGTGCCAGGCCAAAAAGAACTCTTTGAAATTCCAATCTGAACACATGCAGTAAACACCCCAGCCAAGAAAAAAACTCAGTTAGTGGCTGAGTTTAAAATGCAGGCAGTGTCTGAATCAACAGATCATTTAATGTAGTTCACCACAGTCAGTGGCAGCAAAAGTGTGTGTGTGTACACTGCAAGTGGAGGTAACTGTGTGCTACTGTATATAGTCCCTGGGTAGTTGGCCAGCTATCAAGAACGTCTTTCAGATACAGAAGTGAAAATGAGAGCAGCAAAGATAGGGACATGATCAGGACTTGAAATGGTTACTTAGCAGAGTTTTGGCAGACAAGAAGTCTGTCCATGTACAGTTCTGATCAAAGCTCCCCTCATTCATTTATATTTTATCTGGAAAACAGGAAATAGTTGCAGCGCTTTTTAAATATTTTTTTGTAGGTGCAGTTATTTCTTTGTGACTTGCCGGAAAGTGCTGTTAAGTCGTCTGTTGGTGACTTTTTTGGGGTTCTTTTTTAATGCTTAAATGTATAAGTTATGACTTGATAAATGATGAGAGGCCAAGTAAAAAGATTTAAACTCTGACCAAATCAAAGTCCCTCTGATTTTGGTTGAATAATGACAAGCTACCAGAACAATGTAAGAAAAATAACTTTGACAGTCTTTCAGCCTAGAGAATAAATATCAGATTGTCAGACTTTCTTCTTGGAAGCCAATGATAAAGAACTGAGATGTGGCTTAACATGTGCGAATTGAGGATTGGGACATTAGCTGGATTTCATCAGCGACTATGATTTAGGAGCTTTATATATGTTTAAAAAAGCATTGATTGTCTTACCGAAATTGCTGGAGCAGTAATTGCTCTCTAGTGTTCCTCGTCTTTTACATTTCTGCTGGCATAGGGCAACAGAGTACTTCAGAGCTGTGGAGGCACACACACACAGAAGAGAAAATTCACTCTGTAATTTTGTCCGCTATTGATGCAAGCATTTAAGTTTTGGTTACGTCTGTTTCTTTTGTGGTTAATTTACTGGATCTTCTCAGTACTCAGAGACTATGGAACTGGAGGACCTTTGGCTTCAGAAACAAATAACAAGACAATGAGAAATGAAAACATCTGTTTTTCAAATTACAGATAGTAAAGTGTCCAAGTGGGAAAAAGACGCAGCGTAAAGAAAATATAAAGAGTCAGACTAGATATTTGTTCTTACCAAGAAAGGAAAAGCTAAGAAACTTAAAGCCATATCACAGTATGACATCATGAGAGGAGTACCTAAACAGCTTGGCTTGACTAAGGGGAAAAAACACACTGTGTGGATCCAAGTTTGAATATGAAAATGAAGTATAAATGTGGTTGCAGACACACATCCCCACTGTGTGTCAACCTGTGTAGCATACAGTGTACTCAAGAGAAATGTAAGCAAGCTACATTCTTAGCAAATATTGTGCTTGAGCACATACTGGGCTCATCTCTAATGGGCGTTTCAGTGTCCAGAACTGTGTGTTCTGTGGACACAGTGCACAGAGGAAACTGCATATTACATTGTGAATGTTAACTACTTTTCACCCGCAAACCGAGTGTTTGCACTACTCATTTGCTTGTTCGGTTAAGTCATTTTATTTTAAGTTCCCAATTGTAAACAGTAAGAGTCCTTGGTTGATGGAGCTAATTGGAGCCACATTGCCTTATTACTTCAGCCTTTCTGGGTAGTTATTTCTGTTGTTGGTTAGATCTGCTATCACAACAGATGCCAGACCCCTAGCCTGTTTGATGCAAAAGATAAATCCCACATGTTAACAAGCCTTTCCAAAAGGACAGTAGCTGCATCCAAATACACACATGTATCAAATCTAATGCTTTTGAAGCAAATCAAGCTGCTACCTACGTATAGGTCTGGTTGTGACTGGCTGTAGGGTGGTGGTGGGCAGTATGGTGGTGGTGGGGAATTTCTTTGGTCTGAACTTGTAGTGTCCGATAAAGCCATCTGCTGTCAGGCTGAGATCTGAAAGGAACTGGATCAAGAGCTGATTCCCCTCTGAGAACACAGGCCTGGCGAGCAGCAAAGGAAAGCAGACTGAGAATAAGCTGAGCTGCTGTCAAAGAACGGCCGTTTAACTTAAGAAGTACCTGGTGCATGACAGAAATCACCTACGCTGGGGGACTGTCTCCACAGTATTTTCCGATCCTCTTTGCGTCGTTTATTTCCGCCCCGTTGAAAATGGAGACATGGTCGTAGCGGCAGTAGTTATCCCGCTCCACATCGAACTTCTCAAACTTTACTTCGATAATCTGCAGCGGCAGGCGAATTTGAAACATGTCAGTATCACCCAGACGATTATACCCCTTTTCCAATCATTCACTCCTGCTTTCGATTCAAACTATACTGGATATTTGACCTGGTTCTTTGGTGCCACTATATGCCAGGAACAGGTGACACCAGCCGGGTAGTCCCTCTCAGGCCAGTTGGGGGTTTTGAAAGTCCCAGAAGGCTTGACCAGTCGCCCCCCACAGTACTGATCTCCTGTGGAAACAGACAGCGAAACATAATCCCTGCTGTTAGAATCAATTATCCAGATCTCAACTGCCATCTCTTAGATCCTAAGTTTGTGAGTAATTCTAATCATTCTCGCAATTTGTAATCAGTGCTGCTGCTGCTCCTGTTTGACACACACAATATTCCACTAGTGATGTTAACCATCAGATAAACATCAGCTCAACAGTTGTGTAAGATATCAAGCTTTTTTTGCAATCCACATTTAATCTTTTGATGGTTTTCCAGTCCGACTGAAGAAGCCCAGTTTTGAGCACAGATGTTATACAAATAGAGGACACATTGTACTATTCAGACATAGCAATTTTTGGTCAAATTAAATCCCTCATCCATCTCTTATGATCAAATTTAAAAAGCCTGAGAAACTGGTTCATATTTAATACCCATTACAGATGTTTGACATTAGAAGTCAGCCATTAAAATTCCAGGAAAACAGTAAATGAGTCTACATACAAGGAAAGCCTAATTTAACTCTAAGTGATACCTCTGACTTGTGCTTTCAACTCAGATGCTCTGACAAGAAAAATAATTGGTGAGGAATTCCACGTCATGCTGTGAGTAAAGCTGGGATGCAGCTCTCTTTTTGTCTGCGTGAGGGAGGCTCAATTTTCCTGCCTGGGCACAGCCTCTGTGGCTCGGACAGAAACCCTCCTCAGCCAGTAAAAACCTGAGATGACTTAGTGAGCAAAAAATCATAAGAAGCATGCCAGTGCCCTTTTTCACAGCTTCCGGCCTACCTCGCTCATGAGGGTGGGCAGCAGAGAAGACAGCAAGGAAGCCACTTCCAGCAGTGTTGGCATCGGATACCATCTGTAGAAGCATCTTGTTGCCTGTGGAAACAAGGGCTCCTGGCTTGAACGTTCCACAGAAACGACCAAGTCTCTGCCCACTGACATGGCCACTGTAGACATCCACAAAGTCATAGCGACACAGGTTGTCGCTCTCCAGATCAATGGATCGGAATGACAGAACAACCACCCTGCCTTCAGGAACCTGGGTGGGATATAACACAAAATACAAGGGTCATCTTGACTGAGATGTTTACAATGAAGACAGTCTCTACAATAAAGATATCACACTAACTCTTTACGTTGTTTTTGGTGGGATGTGAAAAATGTTTGGGGCATTTTCAATTCTTCTTCTACACCCTGCCCTGTACTTTTAGACTTAGTTACAAGGGTAACCGTCACTCTACCACTACTTCAAAGTACCATAATGTAAAAGAGCCAAGCAAAAAAGATCGCCTTAAGCTAACTGCGGCTGGAAGAGTATTTTTAGAAAGAAACTGGTAGTTAGAGCTCAACCAGAGTGCCGTACCACTATACTGTGAAGCTTTTGGGTGTATTACCAACCAGTGTTATCAAGGTTAAGAATGAAAAACAGTTAGATATGAACTGGACTCACGGTGATTCTCCAAAGACATTTGGTATTTGGAGGGTAAACTCCTGGATACCCCTGGCTCCCGATCACTCCAGATTCCCCAGTGATGTTTCCGCCACATGTGAAGATAGGTCTGGAGAGGAAAAATGTTTTCTATAAATATGGTGAATATGCTTTCAAATGATGATGACATGCTCGCACAATTATAAAAAAAAAAAAAAAAAGGTAAACGACTATCTGCATTTGATTTAGCACATCTGTATCCTCGCCAATGCGCAAAATGTCCCAAGGCTGCCCAGACTGCAGAATATTCCTCTACAAACTCCAGTCCCCCTCAGCCTTCACAGGATCCTTGACACTGATTTCTCATAAATTGTTTAAATAAACGGGAAGGAAATGAAATAAAGATGTACCTCCGCTGAGACTGCGCACAGACTTCTGTCAAGAACAGCAGAGTCCATGCGCCAAAAATACCGCATGTTCTCCACATTGTTGGGTAAACGGAGCAGGCGCTTCGCCTGTTTTCGCTCCGTGGCATGAATGTCATTGTGCTCAAATGCCGAAACGGTTGGGAAAAAATACCCAGGAGTTCCTGCGGGGAGTTTGAGCAACTGCAAGCTCTAGCACATGAATATAGCGTTTGTTCTGAGCGGTAGGAGGGACGGAGCACCGGGGAAAAGGATGAAAGACGCACATGGAGGGTGTGGGGTCTCACATGGGCTTCAGACTTCACCTGCCTAGTGGAAAACCTTGAAAGAGGGGCATGATTAAACTTGACTGAAGAACTCATTCGTGCATGGTTTCACCTTAGAGCAAATATAATCCATTTGGACATAACACTCTATATGTGAGTTAGAAGTCAATGACAGGCTTCTACACGCAGTTTAAATGCACCACTTCTTTAACTGGCACATACATTTAACCCAAACTAAAACAGGCCTTCATAAAATTAGTGTTTGAATTTGTCATGGTTTGTCAGGTGAGATGCAGAGAATGGGGATGGGATGTGAGCGCCACCTACTGGATGACATAGATAGAGCAAGATTTGTGTGGAGCTTTTCTATTTGTAACACTGATAGAAAAAGAACACTATTCAGCTGAGCAATTTTCACACATTAGGCCATTAGGCTTATGACTATATAGCCCAGTCCGGCCCAGAGTGCTTGGAACTCCATAACTGTGCCAAAAGTAGCCCACACTGAGTCCAGATAAGCCTGCTTTCTGGGAAGCATCTCCAACTTGGTTTCCATTGTTTATTCGTTCGTATAAAAAGAAAATGCCCGTGTACAACGGAATAGAACTGTAAAAAACAACAACCTTAAGATAAAGAGAAAAAAAACTAAGACCTGCTGCTCCCAAAGCAAAACACCCATGTCTACATTCTTAAAGCGTATTTACTTCAGAAAAAGCTATGTCAGTGTCTAAATTTCACAGATGGCGTTAGGACACTCAACATTTTAATTTGTTTCACGCAAAAAATAAGTTATCAGTAGTTTGTCCTTATCTTTTTTATAATCAAACAAAAATATTTGTATGCCGATAAATGGACTCTTTCATCATGGACTCGGCAATTGACTGCGATGCCTAGAATTTCAAAGTTAGACTCTATCATGTGATCGATGATCGATTTTATTTTAGTTCCAGAAAAGATGGCGGACCGGACGCCTGGCTCTCAAAAAGCTAGCGCTAAGGTGAAATTAATTGTTTGTTTTTTGCACTGGCTACATTGTCCTAAATATTATCAGAGCGATGGAGTTTGTAATACACTGAGATGGTTGCTACTATTCGCTTATTAGCAGCCCGCTAGAAAACAGAATTCCAAGTGTGCGCAACCATGTTAGCAAAGTGCTGCCGCGCTAAAGCGAACCACACTAGCCTGTTTAGTAAGGGCTAAGCTAAGCTAGCGAGTAAACCACAGCAAGCAAGACTACCAGAAGAAAATTTATGCAGTTTGTTAAGTACTTGGGACGCAAACTTTTGATATTCAGATTTGAGTTTGTCTTCTATATATTTGAGGTTTGTAGCGATAACTAACAAATTAGTTGGCTGGGGCCTAACGTCATGTCAACGTTAGCCTGTTGTAACAACCACTAGCTGGTCGGCATGATGTTTTCAGTCAAAGGCGCCTTTGGGCCTTTGGTCAGATTGATTCAGCTGTCTGGTGTTAACTGCACAGAAAATGGGCTCTAAATCCATGCGAGTAAATGTCAAACAATGGTCAATGACGGTGAATTTAAAGCACACGCCAAGCTTTTTGTAACGTAGCGCAAGTCGAAGCTCCGTGAAAACTGCTGTGATCTGTCAACATGACAACGATCACGTCTTACATACCCGAGAGACTGAAACCGAGGCTGCCTCAAGTAATTGCTCTATTTCCATGTGCGGGTTCATGTAGATGGTATGCATAACACCGACTGGTTACATAATACCTGTTGATCGCTAACCATTATTTGTTTATGTCGACAGGCGCTGCTTGAGAGCAAACTCAAGTCTTTCAGCATTGGTAAAATGGCAGTGGCCAAAAGGACTTTAAGCAAGAAAGAACAAGATGAAATAAAGAAAAAGGCAAGATATAGTATACATTTTTTTACAACTCTTTATTAAGTGTGATATTTATGAGATGACACTGAAGTCTACTTGTTTTTGCTTTTTCTTTTCGCTGCCTTTCTGTGAACAGGAAGATGAGCGAGCTGCAGCAGAGATTTATGAGGAGTTTCTTGCTGCTTTTGAAGGAGGAGGAGATGGCAAAGTCAAGGCCTTTGTGCGTGGGGGCGTTGCAAATGCAACAAAAGGTACATTGGCAGAGTTTTTTAAAAGTTAAAGTATCACTATGCTTTAATTGAAAAATGATCATGCATATATCTTAGTGCATGTAGCACTGTAAAATGTCTATTTTGGGATGATCATAAAGAAAAAGAATGACGACATCAGCAAAACCTCCATTGCTGTCAAAATGCGTTTTTCTTAATTGTTGTAGAAATGATCTAATAAAAAAAAAAATCATAACTCTGTTCTACTTTGGCTGCCTTGTTTCTAATGTATTTGTCATTGTTTGGGAGGTGCACAAAATCTTAAGCTTTGTGTGAAATTCATGCCCAACATGCTTTTATTTTTTGTAGAGGAAGCAGCGTCTGATGAGAAAAAAGGAAAGTTATACAAGCCCAAGTCTCGTTTTGAATCCCAGAGTAAAAGCATCCTGCCTTTGGAGACCCCTCCTCAATTTTTAGCGTTAGACAAGAAAAATGTAAGTCATAGTCAACAATTTGCAACGTTTATTATCGCTGTAGCATGCTTTGTTTTCACCTCTAATTATGTTTCCTCTATGCGTGTCAGACATTGAAGAAAAGCTCTGAAAAGGAGAAGAAGAAAAGCAACTTAGAGCTCTTTAAAGAAGAACTTAAGCAGTATGTGTCAACTCTAAAATGCATATTTTCATACTTCTCCAAAGGGGGGGCATTTTTCATACTTAATATCATCTCTTCTAGAATCCAGGAAGAAAGGGATGAAAGGCACAAAATGAAAGGACGAGTTAGTCGTTTTGAACCTCTCCCAGGAATGGAGGGAAGACGCTCATGTGAGTACATCGTTGTTGGCTTAATGTCTTCAGCGCACAAACATTGCCTGAACATGGCCCTTCCCAGCAAGCCTCCCTCCACGTCCCAGCCCATTGCCCTCCTTCATCCTGAAACAAAATTTATACTGCTTTTCTGCTTCTTTTAGCGGATGGTTCTTCAAGAAGAAACCGTCCGTCCAGTGGTAATTTTGACTTAATATAGTGGCCGTGAATATCTTCAGCTTGCTAAGTAAATTGGCTGTACTGTCAGACAGCAGCAGGAAATTCTCTTCTCTTGTGTGTCTGCAGTTTTGGACGACTCTGCACCAGGTTCCCATGATGTTGGAGACCCGTCCACCACTAACTTGTATCTTGGAAATATCAATCCACAGGTAACTTTTTAAGAAGTGATGACACTAAAGTACTGATTCAGCTAGCTTTGTTCTGAAAAGGAGGTCAGCATAACCCTGTCAAACTGATTTTTAAGTACGGTGTATTGTGTTGCTTCATCCTGCTTTTTCAAGTTAGTTTCATATCCAAATATATCACCCACCTCCATCTTTTTTTTCTTTTTTTTTTTTTTTTAGATGAATGAGGAGATGTTGTGTCAAGAGTTTGGTCGCTATGGCCCCCTGGCCAGTGTGAAAATCATGTGGCCGAGGACAGATGAGGAGAGGGCTCGGGAGCGGAACTGTGGCTTTGTGGCTTTCATGAACAGGAGGGATGCTGAGCGAGCGCTCAAGAACCTAAACGGTACTTGTCCACATTATCTTTAAGGAGTTCTACATCAGGAACCATTCCAGTGATTGTATGTTTACATGTCTGTTTTGTCTTGAACTATAGGAAAGATGATCATGAACTTTGAGATGAAATTAGGATGGGGCAAAGGTGTGCCCATTCCACCCCATCCCATCTACATCCCTCCTTCCATGATGGAGCATACACTCCCACCTCCTCCCTCTGGCCTGCCCTTCAACGCACAGCCCCGGGAGAGGCTAAAGAACCCCAGTGCCCCCCTACTTCCTCCACCCAAAAACAAGGAGGAGTTTGAGAAGGTAATTCAATAAGCCAGCCAAAGATATTGTAATGCGATACAGCAGAGTGTTAAGTGTGCTGGTAAGATGTTAGCTTATGTAGCGAACAGTCAAAACAGGTTTTACACATTTCTGTAAGATTATGATTATATTCTTGTTGATTGAATTATTCTAGCTGCACTGTACATAAGTGTGCATTTGATGAAATAATAGCCTTTGTTGTAGTCAGGATATCAGGGGTTTTTGGCCCTTTAGTAAGGCTGACAGCAGTAAAGGAAAATTGTTGTCTTTTATGCACTTTGAAATGCATTTTTAAAATATTTTCACCTGTTGCCTTTTTAACAATACTCACATTCTATGTCTATTATCTGATGTGACTTCATATACAGACTCTGTCGCAAGCCATAGTCAAAGTGGTTATCCCAACAGAAAGGTACATGTTTTTTCTTTTTTTCAAATTGGTGTACAAACTTAGACAAAAAAAACATCCCATAATGAAGCTATAAGTTTGATCAGTTGATCACTGCATGCTACAGGGGGCTGATCAGTGTGGATGAGCAATGGTTGAGGCAGTTGTACACTGTTCTCATACCAGTACATAGAAAAATACTGAGAGTTTATCACTTTGCGCCTTCATATCCCACCTTCATACATTTCGTACTTAAAAAGGTAGTAAAACATCATGACAGGGCTAATTAAATACGCAGTGTAGAGGCAATGACCATCACAGTTCCACTCCTTACATGAAATGACATTGTGCTGCTCCTCTTCGGTGACATGGTATTCAGCTGCCTACGAGGTTTGCTGACTTTTGATCTGTAGTTGTGAAAGCCTGCTCTCTGGTCATTGCTCACTCAGACTGTCTCCCCCCTTTGGCCTCTGTCATTCTACGGGAGCTCAGTAAGTCTGGCTACCTGCCAACAAATCCAAACCTGTCAGCAGTAGTCTATTATGACCTTTGACATTGGCCTTGGTGAGCAGCACAAGTTGAACTGTCTGCAGCCGCGAGGGACCAGAAAAGCATCATGGGATGGATTGGGAAAGTATACAGAATTTTACCCCGTCATTGGTACGATCGGCTCCAATACAAGTAAATGTGATCTGTGTTGTCAAATGGAAGACATCCTCTGTCTTGTTGGCCACTTTAGGCTACTTGTATGCAGCCTGCGCCACAAGTTTTCTTTGAAACATGCTACTGCAGAATTTAAGTGATTCTGTTTGCACCATACTCAGTCAGTCCATCAGTAGATAATCTATTATCCTTCACTGTTACCTTCAATTTGGTGACATTCGTGAGGATTGAAAGGCATTGTGCTGGCAAATCGTTCTGCCAATGCTGTGTCTTGTCGATGCTGCCCACCTTTTTAAACACGGGCATATCTTTAATTCAGGAACTAAGAAGTGCAATGGAATTAAAAAATTGTTGCACTGTAGCTTCAAATAACACAGACATGAACTCAGTTAAGTTTTCAATCATTTAGACACAAAATATTGTATTGATATTGTCACCAGATTTTATCATATGTTTTGACTTTTGGCATTTTTTCATTAATGCTATACATAGGCTCCAAAGTGTAGTCACAGTTTGCTTAATTTATTCTTGGTAACATCACGCTTGACAGTTGTCTGAGGTGTCTCCATCAAGTCCTTTATTTAATCTGCGTCAGTAATGAATGAGTAATGACATATTTGAGTATGTTATTTACATTACACAGCTCTGTTAGCTAAACATCTGGTTGTATCCGAACATCTTGGATACTTTTGATTCTTTTGGCAATGTGTCCATTTAAAACCTGCGCGATCTGTTTTGTTCAAGGCAACTGACTCGGGTGTCAAACCGCCAAGCATAAATTAAGCTTTGATGAATAGGCTGGAAGTAGTGCTGAAGGGTCAGTTCAGTCTGAAACCGTTTGCTTTAACTGTGTTTTTCTTGTAGGAATTTGCTCTCTCTCATCCACCGCATGATCGAGTTTGTGGTGCGTGAAGGCCCAATGTTTGAAGCCATGATCATGAACAGAGAAATCAACAACCCCATGTACAGGTCGGTCTGAAGCCTTCCAAACGTTCACGCTGTGGTCATTTAAAGGGTGTGGTGCTGATGGTTTTCCTCCATTTGCAGATTTTTGTTTGAGAACCAGAGCCCAGCGCACGTTTATTACCGGTGGAAGCTCTACACTATTCTACAGGTTAGTTCAGTTAAACAGGGTGTGTTTTAGCTGCTCGAAATATTGCGTTTTACGACCACAACTGCGGGTATTTCTCGACATTTAAGATGAACGATTTCCTTGTCAGGGAGAATCACCAGCCAAGTGGAGAACAGAGGACTTCAGGATGTTCAAAAATGGCTCCCTGTGGCGCCCGCCCCCTCTTAATCCATACCTCCACGGCCCGTACGATGATGGTGACGAAGAGGAGGAAGAAGAAGAGGGAAACAAGAAAGGCTGCTTGAAAGAGGAGTAAGATTGTGCCCTTGTGGATTCCTGTCTACTCAGAATGAATGGCACTGTGAGGGTAAATGCTCTGTGAGGGTAAAGCCCTGCTCAGCTCAGCCTGATGCCTCTGTGACTGCAGTGAGCGGGACAAACTGGAAGAGATGCTTCGGGGTTTGACCCCCAGGAGGGGGGACATCGCAGAAGCCATGCTGTTCTGTCTGAGCCACGCTGAGGCGGCCGAGGAGATCGTGGAGTGTATTACAGAGTCTCTCTCCATTCTAAAGACACCTCTGCCAAAGAAGGTATGGCCGCCGCCCCCTTCTGTTGTTTCACAGTTCACTTCAAGGAGCGCAGAGTGAGCTTCTGCCCTCTCCCGTTTCAGATAGCACGGTTATATCTGGTTTCTGATGTACTGTACAACTCTTCTGCTAAAGTGTCCAATGCGTCGTACTACAGGAAATAGTAAGTGTTCTCTCCGTTTGCTTGAACCAAATCACACCTTTGTCTCATTTTTCATTTTCTTAGTAATTCTAAATATCTGTGGTTTTATTAGTTTTGAGACGAAGCTCTGCCAGATTTTTTCTGACCTCAACTCCACATATAAGACGATACAAGGCCATCTTCAGAGTGAGAACTTCAAGGTACGAATCTCCCCGCTCAGCAAACTTTACAAGATGCGGAACATATTCAGCGAATGTGACTGTTTTCCCTGTATTCCCATGTGCCACAGCAACGGGTGATGGCTTGTTTCCGGGCGTGGGAGGACTGGGCCGTGTACCCAGACCCCTTCCTCATCAAGCTGCAGAACATCTTCCTGGGGCTTGTTAATCTCTCCGCAGAAAAAGAGCCTCCGAGCGTTGTAGTGGAGGTAAATGATGTCAGTCCTATTTCCTTCCGCATCACATTCAGAATTCATTATCACTGACCCCCCCCCACATGATTCATAGCCTACAATTCTCTTTGCTGTTAATCAGCCCGAGCCAACGGAGGACATTGATGGGGCCCCCATAGGGGAATACGTGGACAGTGCTCTGCTGGAGGATGTGGACGGAGTGCCCATCGACGCAGGTCCCATCGATGGGGCGCCCATCGACGGAGCCCCTCTGGATGACCTAGATGGCATTCCTATCAAAGCTATGGAAGAAGACATAGACGGAATACCTTGTGAGTAATAGAGAGACTGACACAGGGAGTTCTGTGTTGCTGTTTGGATCCACGTGCTCGGTAATGAACCAGTCATGTTTCTATTCTTACAGTCGATCAGTCCAAAGAAGCAACGTTCAAGGTAGCTCCCTCAAAATGGGAAGCAGTGGATGAGGCAGAGCTGGAGGCTCAGGGTAAGATTTAATGTTTAAGAATGCTTTTTTTTTTCTTCCTTTTTTGTGTGCGCCTGAGTCAACATAGCATGGTTGTTAGATGTTTCCATGATATTTATGTCCTCCGTTTCCTCCTCAGCTGTTACAACATCAAAATGGGAGATATTCGAACAACCAGAAGAAAGGAAAAAGTGAGTTTTGCAGAAGAAAAAAAAATCCGACATGTACATTCTTTACATGTTTATTTATTGACTTAATCTTCCTCTAAAGGCTTGAGGACAGCGATGATGACGACAGGAGCCCTAACTCGGAGTATAACCAGGGCTACTCAAACCCCAGCAGAGATGACTCTGATGTTAAGGCCAAGATGTCTGAGATGAATGAGGAGAAACGCACCAAGCTCAGAGAGATTGAGGTCATTTGCAATCCCATAGTGCACACAGCAGCATTGGCATCATGCTTTATTTTTATTAATATTTAGCTTTTACTTGGTTAATTAGGTTAAAGTAATGAAGTTCCAGGATGAGCTGGAATTGGGGAAAAGGCCCAAAAAGCCTGGTCAGAGTATTCTGGAGCAGGTGGAGCACTACAGGGACAAACTACTACAAAAGGTACTGAATGAAGCAGAAAAGATTCTAGCTGTTGTACATAGAAATGGGTTGACTCCTTGTGTTCCCTTTCCTTAGGAAAAAGAAAAGGAAAAACTTGAACGGGAGAAAGAGAAGGAGAAAAAGGAGAAGGAGAAAGCCGAGGCCCGGTTAAAAGAACTGAAAAAGGAGAAAGAGAAGGATGACACACCAACCAGGAAGGAAAGGTGAGAGTGCTTTAGTGGTTTTTCAGTGAAAAAAAGATGTGGTTTTGGATTTGCAAGTGGGCATGACAAAAGGCTTTGAACCTCCGGGTTAAACAGGAAGCGGCACCACAGTGGATCTCCCAGTCCCACCCGGAGCAGCAGCAGGCGAGGCCGGTCGTCATCACCACGCTCAGAAAGATCAGAACGCTCCGACCGGTCCTATTCTAAAGACACATCCTCACGCTCCTCCCATAAAGACTCTCCTCGGTCCAGCAACAAAAAGTCATCCAAGAGGTCAGTCAGTCTGGACATGTTCTCTGGTCTCAAATCACTAAAAAGGCTCTGATGTAAATGTTTCCCACATGACATTTTCTCCTTTCAGATCTCCCTCATCACCTCGCACACCTAAACGATCCAGGAGATCACGCTCCAGATCTCCCAAGAAATCAACCAAGAAGTCCCGCTCCAGATCCAGATCTCCACATCGATCTCACAAAAAATCAAAGAAGAGTAAACACTGACGTCTTCACCGCCGACTCTCAGACCAGCCTCTCCGATTCTCCCCTTCTCTGTATAAAGGATAGACTGATTTGGCAGCTGGAGATCTACGCCCCAACGTGGATGTAAGGACAATGACGAGGGGAGGGTGCTGCATGGGTTACCATCCGCTGTATCAAAATAGATGGGGCCACTGCTGTTGTATATTGTAAAAGAAGAAAAGAAAACAATGTGTTTGTGTGTCCTAATCCCCCGTCACCTCCCTATGGAATTCATCCATGCGGTAGACCACACCTGTACTGAGTGTGATAAGTCTTACATTCATGCTGTCATTTTCTGTTTTTGTAGTTCACATTAAAGAATTCCTAATAAACACGTTTCATTTTTATTAAACGGCTGAGCAGAGGGAGTTACTCTAACCTGAATATGATATGATTTAAACCATGCTTACAAACTTGATGTACCGAATCTTGGTAGATTTAACACTGAAAAATCTATTCATGATTTTTTAATTGCGTTAGAATGTTAAACACTGATTTTGAGCTATAAGTCAACAGTTAACTGGCCCCCTCATAGCTTTGCCTGAGCCTTCTTGAGCTGATCTTTGAGCTCTAGGCGTGCTATGGAGGAAAGATGCACTTCATCTGGTCCATCAGCGATGCGCAGAGTCCGTGCGTATGCATACCTAAAGACAAGGGGTTTTTTCTGCCATTACAAAAGCCCAGTGTGTTACTCCTCATTTTTATAAGAAGAGTGAACTTACATCTGTGCAAGAGGGAAGTCTCCTGACAAACCTGCCCCTCCGTGCACCTGGATGGAGCAGTCCACCACCTTACAGGCCATCCTGGCTGCGGCCACCTTGATCAGAGCGATCTATTGTTCAGGAACAGCAGAATTAAGTCAGATGCTGCAAAAAAAAAAAACAGACAGGCCAGTATTCTGCCAGTGTGCTCACGTTTTCTACAATGAAATATTCAGAACCAGCACTAAAGAAGCTGACAGTGTTTGGTAATAGGATAAAGTTTGTGATAACAGATTTGGGAGGGAAAGCCCAGACATATGTCTCTCTCTGCAGCTCCTCCTGGGAGGCAGGCGGGAGGCATCCTAACCAGAGGCCCAACCCCCCACCGGCTGACTCCTACGATGTGGAGGAGTGGCAGCTCTACTCTGACTTCCTCCTGAGTGTTGAGCTATCTTCTGTCTCTGAGGTCTAATCCAGCTCCCCTCTGTGGGAAACCCATTTTAGCCATGTGTGTCTACAGTGTTATTCTGTCACTATTCTTGACCACGGGTGAGGGTTGGGACTGAGATGCCAGTAGAGCAGCTACGGTTAGCTGGTGAGTGGTGAGCTTCACCACAGCAGACCAAAGCAACGCCCTCGTTACAACCGAAAAATCCCCAATCCCTCTGTCCAGCGCCAAACTGCCACCACTCATCAACAAGCGCCCCAGATATTTAAACTATTTTGCCTGGGACAGGGACTCTTCCTCAGTCCAGAGAGAGCATTCCAGATTTTTCCGGTTGAGAGCCATGACCTCAGATTTGGAAGAGCTGACCTTTATCTCGGCTTCCTCAAAACTGCAGTACCTCATCCTCCCTCAGCATTCCCGCACAGAATACCTTATGGAAAACAGTCATGAACTTTTTCCAAGTCTACAAAACACATGCACACCGGATTCTCAAACTTCCACGATTCCCTCAGAGCAATGGAGTTATTGAACATGGTCCATGTCCCCACCCTCCCAACGGTCAAAGTCCATCATCGACCTTTGGCCTAAGGAGGCCTGGTTCACTTAAGAGCCACCTTTAGCCCAAACACGGTGTGTATAATAAACAACCCATGGCTATAGAACCCCAAACACCAGAGATCAGGGAGGCCACCCACCCAACACCTCACTCACACTGAAAGAAAGCTGCAAGTTAATGTAAAAAAAGAAAAGAAAACGGGACACTTTTTACCTGCTTGCGAGCAGCCTGACTGCCCAGAGTGTCCAGAGCGTGTGCAGCACAGAGGGTCAACAGGCGGGTCTGCTCTATACTGAGTCGACATTCAGCTATCCAGTGAGCGACAACTTCCTAGACACAACACATAGCACAAGACACAGAGAGGGTTTACTGGAGTTGTACTAACAATGCCACCACTAGATGTCAGTTATTAAAAGCTTCGACTTCTATGATGACTAAGGTCGTAAGAATCTGTAACGCTCACATGCTGGTACAGCTTTTTTCCAAATGTGTGCCTGGAAGCAGCCCGCTGGCACAGCAGCTCTAAGGCCAACTCGGCTAAGCCCACAGCTCTCATACAGTGATGCAGCCTGCCCGGACCCAGCCGACCCTGAGCGATCTCAAATCCTCTGCCCTCTCCTGGAAACAAGGCCACAGGTGCAGATACCATGAATGCTCACAGAAGGAAAAAAAACAAACATGTTTCTGTCCAACAACTCTCTGAAAAGTTCAATCCAGTATAGCATTCTTGTAAACTTTCTCAGACTTCATTTTTTAATCGTAGCTTGTGTGTTAACAGTGTGAGCACATATGTGGCTTTTACCCAGAATAATGCTGGAGACGGGTACACGGACATCTTCAAAGTGCACCTCAAAGTGGCCGCCATGGATGGCATCTGAGCTCAAAATAAAGGAGACAGAGTTCAGTGAATTTAGGAAAGCCTAATCTCAGCGTGTGCATCTCCGTCCGTGTTTTACCGTCCTGTCCGAACACGGTCAGCGGTCGGATGAGCTTCACACCTGCTGTGTCCATTGGCACCAGGACCACACTGTGCTGGCCGTGTCTGACAAGCAAGGACACACAAACATTTTACACTGGTCACTTTTTTTTCTTTCTTGTTTGCGTTCTATTCTTTGTCTTCAAAGGGCAGTTTGTATAAAACACACTGTGGCTTTTGGGTGTGGCTTTTGCTTCAGTTTATTTATCTTCAAACTGCATGGAACTGATGAGTAATACAGATTAGTGCCAACGGCCGGTCAACACGCAACCCGGCCAGATTTATTTTCATTACAAACATGCAGGCAAACACAAGATCAGTTAAGATCAAGCTCACGCAGTGTAGTAAACGGCCAAGAGTCAAAGTCTGTTTGAGTAGAATTGCAGTGCTGTGGAAATCTCATAGGAAAATGAGCTGTAAACTAAAGTGCACAGCAACAAAAACAAGCCCAGATAATGTACATAAATGCCAAATAGTGACACTTAAAAGCAATGTTCACAACAATCCTGGAACAATAATAATAATTAAAAAAACATAGGTAAAAATATTGAAGTAAAGGCTGGATGTCTGACAATAAGAGATCAGAAACACCTCTGACCTGGCCTCTGCTGACCGGCTGCCCACGTCCTCAGAGTGGCTCCTGCACATGACGAGGGCGACTTTACACTGGGGGTTGCCTGCACCTGTGGGGATGAGGCACAAATCCTGTGGTTGACGGACATCTATGTTCAGCTGCTGAGTGCTGGTGTCCTTAACCATTCCATAACCCCGATATGCTCGGAAACTGTGTGGGTTGCTGCCTGGAATTCCTATATGCGGAAGGAGCTGATGACGCATTAATGACATGACAGCATTTCCTGAGATGGAATCTTTTTTTTTTTAATTCCGAAAACAAATCAGTTTGAAAAAGTAAGAAAAAAGGCTTTTTTGTTACAAAAAAGATTTGAATGCTTAAAAGACAAAGACAGCCACTAGAGGGCAATGTCACATAGATGCAATCTTTTTTAAATAAAAATCAAGAAATCTTGAGAAAAAAGAAACCCACAGAGATTAAATTATGTTGTTGAATGAATAATGACAAAATTACAGAGTCCAATAGGCGCAAAAAATACAGCTATAAAATGGAAAACATAATAAACTAAAACGGAAAAATGCACTCTGCCATAAAACACAACAACGGGTTTGTTTTGTTGCACTTTCTGTTCCATTGTTACTTATTTGTAATCTGTTCCCTTTATATTCTCTTGAAGTGATTGTCTTTGAGAATTGTGTTATATTTAATGCCTATACTTTTGTGTTTTCTGTTTTTTCTATTGAAAAATTGACACATAAGTGTTATGAAATTACAATAAAAAACATTATTAATACTTGTATTTTCAAAATTTTTGTATTTTTGCCCATAATATTGCCCCTCATGGCTAAAGGACAAAATAAGCTAATTTAAAAAAGCAAACTGTTTGTTATCTCCTTGGTTGGTGGTCCATTTCAAGACAAACCGTTAAGCCTAAAGGTAAACACAGGATGACCAATGATCCGCCGTCCTGTTTAAACTACTGTCCAGCTGGAAAAGCCGTCTCCTGAGGATGAGCATATGGACACCAGACACCAACACGCAAGGTAGTCTCAGAACTTTCGCGGCACATGGACCGGGCCACGAGTGCATGTGAACACCAGCAAACTCAGCGTGACAGATGTTTTTCCTTTAAATCCCACTGCGCTCAAATAAACAGTAACTTAATGTGACAACAACGTAACAAAGAGCACCACATTTACGGGCTGCTCCACCCTTGAGTCACATCTAGGAAAGCCTGTTTGAGTGACGAGCAGGTTTGGTTTTCCTGTGAACTCTTATGCAATTCACGGCGTCTGTGACAAGGTGAGCCCTGGTGTCGTGCCTTTACATGTCCCATCACAAGTGGAATGAAAATAAACCTCCTCCAAGAATTTCTGTGACATCTCATGTTGCAGATAGTTGAAAACAAACAAAAAATAAACAAATGAGCAATACCCTGTATTAAAGAAAGAAAATCCCAATATTTGGGGCAGGCTTTTTCTATTTATTTATTCATTCATTTATTTATTCATTCAGTTTCTTTTACTAAACCTACTTGTTTGTTTTATCTGAGTATATTTACAAACAGGAAGAGAAACTATGGAAATACTAAGGAAATAAAGACGTTCAAAACCACTTAAGATTTTCCAAAGAAACGGAACAAAAGAAAAAAGGTGACTGAGTCACGTTTTAAGGAAATTTCTATTCAAAATTATCTAAATCAGAACCACATCTGCACGAACATTAGAAAGGATGGTAAACAGTGTAAATAACTCCATGTTTTTAGACCAGTAATGACTGCATTCTTACAAACCACACCAAATACTGGAAGCTTTGTGAATGGGAAAGACAGATTATCCATATCAGATGTTGTTTAAAACCCTCTCTCTACCCCACATACAAAGCAAAGGGCACTCCGTGGATGACCGGCCCCCAAAGAAAAAGACACAGACATTTGATCTAAAAAGCAAGTCATATTTTAAGGGCACTTTTTAAAAGTAAACTACAGCCAATTACCTTTTTCATTCATCAAAACAATGCTGGAAATGCCCAACACAAACGTGCGCGCGCACAACCACAAAGCACAAATGCACTCAGAGCTACGTGGGGAAAGGACATGCTCTGAGCGTCGAGGGAAGTGGGCCGGGCTGAAGCTCAGATTAGTCACTCCAGTCCTGGAGCACCAACGTTTCTGCTCAGGACTCATAACAGCAGTTTGGGAGGGATACACAAAGGATTAATTGAATCTTTACACATCTCAGCAGAGGAGTGGAACAGAGGTAGGAAACTTTGTACATTATACATTATTTCATACCAAACACTTTAACACAATAGTTGTGCTGTGTGTGAAATAGTGTTCTTACTCTCTACTTTTAAAAATATATATTTAAGACTTGACTCTAAATGGGACTTGTCGGTCCCTACATGTTACATGACAAGTATTTTTCCCTGTTAGTTTTTTTTTAAATTAAGTCATAGACTTACTTTAGACTGCAGTCAAAGTCCTGCAGTGGATATTTTTTTATGACATTATCATGACTTAAGTGCGGTAATGATAACAACTTTGTCCCGCCAAGACTGCTGTGTAGACTCCCCTGTGATACGAGTGACCTATAACACAACGAAACGCACTCATTTTACACTTTTCTGTCAGCGACTCAGCTGGAAACTTATTAACACACTTATTAATACTTATCAATTCACACTCCCTATTTCACTGTGGATATGCAACTACAAATGTGACACTTTGCAATGGATCAAAATGGAATTATATGAATATGTAATGCATTATTTGTATGTATTTTGCATGTGAATACTAAAAAATGGTGAAAACACATAAGCGTGTAAAAACCTGCTTCACTTGAAGCAGCTGTTGACAATGGTGAATACTTGGCATATTTCTGACCGACTTCCCACAGAACATCTGTTTGAATTTTTGCTGCTCCTCCCAATCGAAAGATAATGGCTCATTACATAACAAACCTGGACATTTTTCATAAAATTCCTCACTTGTCAATCTGGAAACAAATGTCATCGGCTAAAAGGCTCCTAAAGTGCAAATACTTCTGGGATGTTATTCTGCTGTCCAGCCAGGAATTTTTGCCATTAATCACGTAACGTATTTTGCTGGTGATTTCTCAGCTCCACTTTCTTAAGGGAATTATGAACAAAAACCCCTATATATTTCACAGTACAACGTGAGCTCTGGTTTCAGGGTGAACACAACGCTGTCTGGAAGGATAAGTCAGGGAGCGGATGTGGACATCAGAGTCTGCATCAAAGTCAGTGGGATGTCCTGTTAAACCAGCACATACCACAAACTAACATCCTGGATCTGAACAGACCAGGCACTTGCGTGTCATCTTCATCCCAGCTAAAGCTTATTTCCTGTAGCAGAATTATATTCAAACATGAAGGGACAACAATTTTGAACTGTGAGGTTTTCACTAAGCATGTCAGAAAAGATGACAGAGTTCTCAGGAAGTTCTTAGTCTGGCTCCTGCGATTAAAGGCTTTACAAATCAGGAGTAGCAATTTCCTGAAGTCTGTGCATCACTTAGCATCTTACAGCATACAAACTAGCTCGATTCAATAGGTCAGTAGAGGCTTTCCAAGTCCATTCCCCCTTTATTGTATTCGCTATGGTTACTCGGACACACACACATTTAGACAGGGCTTAATTCACAAGGGAAGTCATGCAGGAGACATTCCTTTGCTAAAACACAGATAACGCTGGCCCATCTCTTTGTGTAAAATCCAATCAAAGCCTATTTTGTTCACTTTTTTCTGTACAGACAAAAATGGAGGACTTCTATTACCACGAGGAAGACGACTCCAGCATCAATGATAGCTACGATTACAACTACGACCACGGCATCTGTGACAAAGAAGCGGTGCGCTCCTTCGGTGGCACCTTCCTCCCCATCATCTATGCCCTGGCTCTGGTGGTGGGGCTGGCAGGCAATACTCTGGTCGTGGTGGTCTACACGTCACGCCTGAGACTACGGACCCTCACAGATATGTGCATCCTGAACCTGGCCATTTCAGACCTGCTGCTTCTCTTGACCCTCCCGTTCTGGGCGGCTGACGCCGTCCACGGCTGGATGTTGGGCTCTGCAGCCTGTAAGCTCAACTCCTTTCTCTACAGTACTAACTTCAGCTGTGGCATGCTGCTGCTGGCCTGCATCAGCGTGGACCGCTATCGGGCCGTAACCCAAAACCCAGCAGGCAGAACAGGGACGACTGCGCGGCTGCGGCGCCAGTGGATCCTGGTATGTGTGGGTCTGTGGGCTTTAGCCAGTTTTCTTGGCCTTCCTGAACTCATCTTCTCCACAGTGAAAGTGTCCCACCACAGAATTGGCTGCACAGCCGTCTATCCGACCATCATGGCCCGACCTGCAAAGGCCGCTCTAGAGCTGCTGGAAGTGATTCTTAGGTTCCTTCTCCCTTTCTTGGTCATGGTCGTGTGCTACTGCTCGGTGGGGAGGAAGCTTAGTAAAGCTGTGGGGGTGCGGAGGGAACGGAAGTGGCGTGCCCTGCGGGTCCTCCTGGCCGTGGTGGCTGTGTTCCTCCTTACCCAGCTGCCCTACAACGTGGTCAAGCTGTGCCGAGCGTTGGACATCATTTATGTCCTCGTCACAGATTGCGAAGTCAGCAAGGGGCTGGATCATGCTCGCCAGGTGACAGAGAGCCTGGCACTCACTCACGCCTGCATTAACCCGGTGCTGTACGCCTTCGTCGGGTCCTCGTTCAGAGGCCACGTACTCAAGGCTGCTAAGCACCTTGGACAGCGACTTGGGAGACACTCAAGGCAAATCAATGAGGAGCCAGCAGTGGAGATCGCACTCCACGCACAGAACCAGTCTCAGTCCGGTTCAGAAGACCAAGATACCAGCACCTTCACTATCTAAACCTCCGACGTGTAACCATAATGAAAACCTTATGATATTGCATGTCTGTGTAATTTTGCCTTAACATACACTCACCACTATAGCAGATTGATACCAGTATCCATACATAAATTCTTGAGATGAAAAACATGTATGTTGACTTTATAAACCCTAAGTATTTTGTACAAATGATGTATTTTCTTAAATAAAAAAAACCAAAGCCTTTCAGCGACATAGATCTGTTTCAGCTGAACCTCAAGCTGTTCAGAGCATCCTTTCGGTTCTTCACAACAAATCTAACTCAACTTTACAATCCGCACTGTCTTCCAAGAGCTCATCTGCATCTCATTTCGTTACATCCCGTGGCTTTGGGTTGGGATGACGGATGCCTTGATTGCACAGTGGGTGACCCATTGAGTCGAAAAACATTTGGCAAAGAAAGACAAGACGGCACACAGCAGGAAGGAGCGCTCCATGCTATCAGACATGAAAACAGCAAAGCTGCATGTTCCTTGGAGATCTTTAAAACATAACCGACATTTTTCACAGACTTCTTATTGTTTGTTTCAATAATATGGGCTTCAAAGAAACAATCATTTACACTAAAGGGTTTTCTTCAGATCTGTTGTCCCCCTTTAAATGATTAAATACCATTAAATAATATTATGCCAAGCTAACCCTCATAGACTCAGAGCACATCAAATCTTGGCTCAGTTGGATGGCCTCTTTCCAACAGTTTACCCTTCACACTGTGACAAAGAGGATTCAGCCTGCTTTTAAAAGACCTTAAAACCTGTTGCCCCACAGATACAATCTAAACACCTTTGTGAAACAAAAAGAATCTCCCCCTGTAACATGTTTTTAAAGCGCAGAAAGAAAAATGTCATGACTGTAAACCAGGTGTTTGTGAATGGAAAAACAAACGCTTAGAACCCCAAACAATCCCACACAAGGACAAGAAAAGCCTTCACACCAAATGTGAAAAGATATAAAAAAAACAGGCTACGAGAAAAAAACATTTTAGTAGCACCCAGATAAGTTCTAAGGACTTGAGCTGTGTTAACAATGCAGTGTAACACTTTTATTATGAATCTTCAGTTAACTATGAACATCGATTCCCAAATTTATGTGACACTGTTTTAAACATGAAACCATAAGACAATTATCAGAATTAAACCCATATTTCAAATTCAAGCATAACATGAAGTCACATGATCCGCTTTCACTCTTGAAATCTTTCTTCAGTCGAAAAAAACTAGAGGAAAATTCGCAAGAATCATATGATTCCACTTTAAACTACTGATAATGGTTACCATCTTTTTACTGGTTTACATATGTGAGAGTGGGAGAACAGCACAAATGCCTAAAGGACAAAGATAAAAGATAGCAGGTCTGGGAGTAATTTCCGTGCATTATCATGCCCATGGGATAGGCTTATATAGCCTCCACACCACAGAGCTGCACTGGCAAGGTCGACACACCCTCTCATTTAGCAACGGGGTCTTTGCAGCAGCTCTGCAGTGAGTGGGACGGGTGAGGGAGAAACTGCATCATTCTTTGCTCTTTGTGGATTTCAAGTTTTGGTTATCCCATTGGAAGTAGCAGTTAATCAAAAAGAAATAATCTATAATTACATACCAACTGTGTCAATATAATCACATTCAGTATTAAAATAAAAGTAAATCAGAAATAAGTAAGCCTGTCACAGATATTGCATAACGGCCAACATCGTTGGCCTAAATTGTCAAAAATGGCGGATGTGTATGGACAGCAAAATCTGTTTGTGTGATTTATGCTACTTCTCCTCCGTGGGCATTCCATGACACCCGTGAGGAAAATCTCTGACACAAACTTTTTAAAATCTTTTATATGATATATGAACTTGATCTCGGATTTGAAAAAACAAAGTCTGTATAAAGGGCCTTTTGAACCAGAGGTGAATCCCATCAGAGAGAGGGTTCTGCACACGGTTCTTCGGAAAATCGTTTGCATCACTCGGGTACAAAGCTCTGCTTCAACTTCTAAATTTACTAAACTACATTTCATGTGTTGCTTTTCCTCCTTTTTGACCTGATCAAAAAAACTGTGGACTAAATGACAGATGCAGAGGAATGACAAATACTAAGCATAACTGTTTAAATTCTTACAGTACATGTCTGGCTCTTCTTATTTTGATTAAGAACATGTTAAAAAAGTAGTAAGACACCTACTGCTAGCAGGAGTGTGAAATAAACATATGTTACTATTATTTGCAAAGCATGTATTTAAAATCAAACTTCAGTTGTGGAAGTTTGATTTGTGGAGTTCAGTTGTGGAAACTTTGGTTTCTGCATCAGAGTGGCAAAGCATTCTCCAGAAATATTTTTTCTTAAATAAAAAAGCAACATCCATATGAATTCCAAGCATCTTAAGACAGTGTACAGGGAAACACCCGAAACACATGTGGGGAACATGACATTTAATGAAATGGAACAAATTACTTTCTCATAGCAACGTTACCCCTGAAATTATTATTACCAAAACAACCCTGTCAGGTTTCACTTCTCCTCTTACTTCAGTGAAATTGAACTGTATGGGTCTGGATTTTGTGAGTCACAGCAACAACAAAAAAGGAAAAAGAAAACATTTGATTACCACTCTTGAATAACACTGTTTGCTATGACAGCAACGGCCGGTCACCGAAAATATGAAAATGGCCATCAACCCACCCACATTCTTTCCAAGCACAAAGTTATACGCATACTGGCACAGGGTTATTCTCCCAGCCCAGAGATTTCCTCCTACTCCTGGAAATTTCACTCTCAGCGAGAAGACAACTCTTAGGAAAGTAGCGTGTTGCTACACATGTGTGACAGACAAAACCATGAACCGCACAACAACTTGAAAGCCGAAATTAGGCAGTAAGAAAGAACTCCAGCCAAGCATTTCCTAGAAATTTTTGTTTAAATTGGGAGGATATACATATGTGAAAAAGAGTACAAAAAAATATTCGAGCTCAACTGAAACTGATGTGTGGCATACTAATCCTTGAAAAAAGAAACTCTGAATATTTATAGTTTACTATCAAATCATCTGTAAGCACTGGTGCTTCACCTGTACATGTGAAAAACATGTTTGTGTGCTGCTTTGTATTGCTCTGTTTTTTATGAGAATATAGGTCAGGTTGTCAGGTACTCAAGTTGAAACTTAATCAAAGACGCACTAAAAGACAGTTTTATGATTTTGAGATCATTCAAACGTAGATGCAATTGCATTTATTCTGTTGACTTTTAGATACTTTGTCCAACTTTGTATCATCTGTAAATTCTTACGCTGGAGGTAAAATATCAGTTTACTGACATACAGTGATTATGTGTTGTGGCTGAAATCTCTGACTTTATACTGGTTCAATGAGCTGGAAAACCAATGCCAGAATTTCCTGAATGAAATACATTCAAGATCATTAAAAAGTGTTTACGTTACATCAAGCTTATTGTATGACTCATCTGCACTTTTATATAGCCCATATGCTGGCTGTTTGGGTTCGAAGGCATCTCTTTAGGGCTTTAGCTACACTAACATCTTGTTTGTATATAAACTCAACCTTTTCAGAAAAAGGCTTTGGCTAGACAAGAGCATTATCAGATTTACTCTTTCAAAAACATTCCACAGTTTATGAGGTTTTCCTCAGTTATTGCAAATAAAACTTCTTTAAAGTTTATAGAGTCTCAAGCTCTTTGAGGGCAATTTAAATCTTAAATTAACCAGAGAATCAGTTTCTGCTCAGGACTGGATGACGTTTTTTGTACTCACCACTGCTCCACCATTTTTTGCCATTTATGATGTAGCTGTTTTTATCCCTGCGAAGAGTGCACTCCATGTTGGTTGCATCACTGGAAGCAACGTCGGGCTCTGGGAAATAACATTCAGATTTTAACTGGAGAAAATTAGCAATGAGACAAACAAGTCTCCAGCCTTTGTTTTGTCCTTTGTCTGAATTCCGGTCTAAACTTTAACAGTTCTAGTGACTAATGCCAATACAGTGCACTAATGTGTTTAGTTCAAATAACAGTCAAACTGGAGACTGTTTACTGTAACACGTTGGGAATGGTGCATTTACAAAGAAACAAACCACAGCGTTGCTCACACCCATTTAAATTACCTCTAGCAATAGCATGGTGCTGTTTCCCGGCAGTGTGGAAAGCAAAGAGAACATAACGGAATAATCACTGATTGTTAACTGATGTTTACATTTTCTAGCAGGTAACGCCTCCTAAGAAGCTCTTTACAGTGTCAGCAGCAGCTGTGCCAAGTGCAAACTGGCTTTATTTTTTTTAGACCACAATCCTCACTGGAATGCATAGAAGAAACCTACAGTAAGCTCCCAGAGGAGTAAAACTATGAAAGGAGAGATTACAATAACTATCCCAAACAGTGCCATAAAATATACATTTATTCATAAATTTGTACTTTCAAATCACATAACTTTTCTGATCCTATAGATGTATGATGTGTTCTTTTCATGAAAGTACCTGTCATACAGAAGCAGGAGCGGATCTCTCCTCTCAGTAGAGGTTCCAGCCATTTCTTTTTCTGTTCCTCACTGCCAAACATATGGAGTACTTCCATATTTCCTGTGTCTGTGGAGAAGAATTATAGAATCCATCACCCTGTAATTATGGCTTAAATTAGGAAATGAATGTGGTCATGCAGACTCAAAAACATGATTTATGATTTTTACCTCAGAAAAGTTATTTTTAACACCCAGTAAATAAACAAAAAACTTGTTTTGTAAAAAAAAAAGAATGATTAGACCTTTTGACAGAGGATGTTAACTATTGTGTTTTAGGTATAGTCACATAACTGACTAAACATGTTAGGATTCTTTACCAGGGGCCTGGCAGTTAAAGACTTCTGGGGCAAAGAGGCACCGTCCTGTTTCTTCTGCAATAAAAGCGTAGTCCAGCTGAGTGAGTCCACTGACTGAAGGCAGGAAAAGGTTCCACAGCCCCGCCTGCTTGGCTTTTACCTGGAAATGAAAACTGAAGTTGAAAATCATGCCAAAAACTAAAAAAATGCAAAACTATAACAGGTGTGGAGAAATACCAGTATGTGTATTTTATAACAGTATTAGAATTAAAATTGATATTAATGTTGCTATATACATAAAATTTTTGCACATTTATACATGACTTAAATAAACCAGGATACGGGACATGTAATGGTGTTGTGACTTCTGCAATGCTTTGTCTCATATGCCTGAATTTGTTTTTGTTCCTTTTTTCTTGCTCAGGGCACATGGGCAAATGGTTTACAAGTTAAAATGAGTAACAGCATTATTACCACAAACCTTCAGATCCTCTATTACTTTGGGGGTGTCCCACCTCTGTGGAGACTGAGCGTGCTTGGTGTAGTATTCTGCAACTGCCTAGGGAAAACACATTTAGCACTGGTAAAACAAATGCTTACTCCCAGTCATTATTTGAATAATCCATAGACTGGTTGTTTTCTGACTCTGCTTCGTTAATCCCGATTGCATGAATGAACTGCTCTGTCGTATCCTCTCACGTCTGCTGTAAATGGCCATCAGAGAAAACAAATCTCTTCTGTTCTTGGATGCTCTTGGCACTCACCTCTTGAGCAGGAAGCACATATTGTCGCATGAAGTCTTTAACCTGCTGGAGAACAGCCTGGCCTTTAGCTGTTTGGACGAACAGCCTGTCTCTTGTTGGACCTGTGAGAGGCCTGGCATGAAAACACATCTCAAATGTTTAAAAAAAACAGCAGGGTAAACTGGAGGCAGTGGTGAGGTGCCAAATTCCAACAGTTGCTGGCTTAAGATCAGTAAGCAGATGGGCTCAATCAGATCAATGGACTACAATAACAATGAATATTGATATGTTTTATTTCAGTCGCAACAAGTGTGAATAATAATCAACAATATCAAATAACACTCTAATATGGATAACACTGACTACTGAAAATTAACAAATGTATTACCAAAATTAACCTTTTTGCAAGCTGCAAACCTATCTGAGCAGCCGGCTCCACACACTGTCCGAACTGAGCTGCATTGGGTGCGCTGGCATTACCCAGGAGGTGGCGAGCATAGATGCCCTAGTGAAAGACAAAAAAGAACTAAGGCATAAATCGATCAGTATTCTCAGTATTTAGGATCTCAAGAGGGTTTACAAATGAACTACAAACCTGGGCAATTGCTGCAATTTTAAAGACTGAAAGGGCCAGATAAAAATTTAATTTTGGCAAAGTGCATGGGATCCCTCGACACCTGCAGTAAATGGAGACCAGATCCTCAACAGCTGGAACACCTGCACATTGAAGGTTAACCACGAGTCAGCACAAATGCTTGACAATATAATAAAGGCAAAGGTATTACAATAATATAAATTAATCAGCTCAATCAGTGCATTGTTGTTTTTTAGTATTTGTCACCTTCTACTCCTTTAACACTGCCCAACTGGCTGTCAATGCTGAATTCTGCAGGCCAGTAGTGAAGCATCAGAAAGTAGGCCAGGTCTATGAATGGGTTCCCTGTGGTAGACAGCTCCCAGTCCAACACCGCTATCACACGTGCCTATCACATCACACACAATTTGTGGAATAACGGCTGACAAACGCAACATAGAGGTAATCATAACATACACAAAAATGAAACCTCTGTTGGGTGGAAAATCAAGTTATCCAGTCGGAAATCTCCATGGACGAGCGTGACCTCATCGTCTGTCTCCGGCAGATTTTTCAACAACCAGTCAGAGAGTTCATTCATCACTGGGATGTCTCTGTGGGCTGTCGCAGAGTACTGCTTTGTCCAGGTGGATACCTTCAAGATGGAAATATATTTCCTGATGCTTCTCATTTGATTAATTTAGCTGAGTTGATAAATAATTTATTTTTTTCTAGTTCAATGAATAAAACGTGTTATTTCACTTGTCTCCTGCAGTAACCCGGTCCTCGTCCAAAGCCTTCGAGGCCCAGTGACGCAAGGTCCAGGGAATGCATCCTCGCCAGCACTTCCACTGCAGCTACATACAGAGCAGCTCTCTCTGCTGGACTCACTCCGGGGAGACGCACATCTCTGAATATACGACCCTGCTCAACAGATCAACAGCAGAATTTTCCCCAAAACATTAAAAAAAATTAAAAAAAATCCTTATTATCTTGTAAAATACATTAATTTAGACACTTGAACATCCATAACAAATGACAGAATGACTGTTTCTTCAGAGTTATTCAACGAAAATTCGATTTAGTATAAAGTAGCAGAGATAGCTGTAATTGTATATTCGTAGCAGAGATAGGCAACTTGACAGCTGTGTCATATTACGTCGGGTGCACTGACTTACCCTCACATGTTCCATTACATAGAACTCTGTGCCTATAACCTCAACATCAGTGCAGTGTAAGAGGGGCTGAGGCACAGGAAAACCAGCCGAGAACAGGGCCCTCTGCACCCGGTACTCCCTGTCCACCTACACATCAAGTCGAGCATGGTCAAAAGTTCTTTCACAGTTCCCATGAGTTTCAAATTATTTCATTCAAAACAAAAAGATACCCGAACAGCAAATCAACTTTACGGGACAGTTTTAGTAAAGGGCTTTTATTTTTTATTACTGGGGGGGGGGACAAAATAAATGTCCTGAAGATGTCAATCAATATTAAGAATCAAACACGATTGCCAAGACCCTAGATAAAAAGGTTTGAGAAAAACAGAGCGAAATTCGTTTCAAATTCACACTTTAACTTTCATAACGTTAGCACTTATACATTTCACAACGACTTGTAAAACTCTCGTATTTCTGTCAAATGTGGCATTCTCATAACGTCCCCTACAGCAAATGTGAAAATGTTTCATCCAAACACAGCTACTCCCTCTGCTGGAGAAAAGACAAAACTACATACAACATTATTGCTGCAAAGCAGTCCTCTGCTAAACTAATGTTTATACTAATGTTTAAAGTGAGTAAACCGTAAAGCGTTACTTTGTGAGCCCCGGGAAGAAGCTGGCCGGGCGGTCGCTTCCTGAGGACAAAGCCTTTCGTGGGTGTCTGGATTAGGAAAGTTGGGTTTGACTGTCCTGCGCTGAAAAGGTTAAAGAAAGGTCGTCAGAATGCAGTTTAGCAGTTAACTTTTACACGGCGTTAACGTAGAATAAAAAATTAAACAAGCCATCGGGTATCATATTACCTGTATTGTCTGACAGTGAATGTTTCATTGTTAGACAGCTGCATCTCGAAAGACAAGTATCTTTGAAGACTGCCAACATTGAATTTATGTTTTTCTCGAACTGGAGTTGTCAATTCTTCCATGTTGAGGTTTTCGGGATTAATTATTGCCATCCGCTGTTGAGCTGGTTTAGCAAGCAAACTTCCCACTATCAGGACTGACAGCGGTCGGACCACTCTTCATAAACACACCGACAAAAAGTAGTAAATAGAACTTAATATCATCCAAATTTTAGGTTGAGGGTCAAAATATTATTTACAAAACGGTATTAAAAACAGTAGTTTAAAATGTTTGAATGCACTTTGAAACAGCTCACCATTGGTGTAGGAACATTTGAATGTTTGCACTCGTTTCCAACACGGACTATGTTTCTGGGGGCACACATCCTGACAGCTGATTTGGGAAGAGAAGACGTGTACTTTCTGTACCGGTTATATTCCGTATTCACATCGGGTAGATCGCCCATAGCATTACTATTCTTGCCATTTTCCGTTGATATTAGTTTAACTAATGGCGACCGTGGAGGAGTTGAAGCTGAGGGTGCGAGAGTTGGAAAATGAACTGATAAAATGCAAGCAGAAGCAGAGTGCTGTAGAAGATGCTCACAGCCTGGCTCTGAATAGACCCAAAATTGAAAAAATGAGTGCCGAGGTCGTGGATTCCAATCCGTACAGGTGATTTTCTCTCTGATTCTATTAGTTTGGCTTTTATTTACTTACAGCATTAAGAGGCAACGCCTAGTGAGTCACCCATTTTTCAAATGGATGTACTTCATAGAATACAATCTAAACTCAGTTGTGTTTTTGTTTCAGTCGGCTAATGGCTTTAAAAAGGATGGGAATCGTTGATGATTATGAGGTATGTAACTGCTGTTTGTAGAAAAGATATGGTCAGAAATGTCATGATGTGGAAGGAACAAAGTTTGTCTTTATACATATTTGCAGATGTTCATTATTCCTGTAGCCTATGCATTTGAGGTGACTGTGGCTAAATTATGCAGAGCTGAATTGAATTCCCATTTACTGTCAGGTTCTTTCATTCAAATTATAATGTAATCACTGACAAGATCATCATCCTGCATAAATTAGATAATTAATGCAATTTTCATATGAATATCAATGTGTTTATTACCTGATCTTAATTTCTATTCATAATCTATTACGTTTAGGTGGCATCACAGGTAGTGCAGAAATTATTTTAGCGTAGCAGACAGTTTAAATATAAATTTGTTTTGACAGAAAATCCGGACATTCTCCGTCGCAGTAGTTGGAGTCGGGGGGGTCGGTAGCGTGACAGCTGAAATGCTCACTAGATGTGGCATTGGTAAGGTAATAGAAGCTTTACCTTTTTGTATGCTTCATTTTTGTGAATGCTGATCAATGTGCCACTGTCTGGTCTATGATCCTGTGGCTGTAGTGTCACTCATATATCCCTCTCGGTGTTATAGCTGCTCCTCTTCGACTATGATAAAGTGGAACTGGCCAACATGAACCGACTGTTCTTCCAGCCTCACCAGGCAGGCCTCAGTAAGGTGGAAGCGGCCGAGCACACTCTCAGGTGCGCTGTGGTCAGCACAGAGGCCACTTTCCCTCCACCCATTTCTACTCAGTTTATTTTACTCAGGGACGACTCCCTTTTCCCAACAGAAACATTAACCCAGATGTCGCGTTTGAGATCCACAACTACAACATCACAACAATGGAAAATTTCACACATTTCATGGATCGCATCAGGTTTGCATTCCTGTTTGTTATCTATTTCCAGCCCACGCACCTTTATTTTCTACTACAACAGATTTTTCTTTTTATTCCAGTCATGGAGGAATGGAAGAAGGGAAACCAGTGGATTTGGTCCTAAGCTGTGTCGACAACTTTGAAGCCAGAATGGCCATTAATACAGTCAGTATATCAGTGTCTCGTGAAAAAAACGTAACTTTGAAAACTGCTGATATGGATATTGTGTTAGTTTTTTCCTTTTTTTTCAGGCTTGTAATGAACTAGGTCAGACCTGGATGGAGTCGGGTGTGAGTGAAAATGCTGTATCTGGGCACATCCAGCTCATAATTCCTGGGGAGACGGCCTGCTTCGCTGTAAGTGAATTTACAAACAGCTCTTTGCTCACCTCTGAGATAGTGGACGTGTAACAGGGTGTGATTTCTGTTGTTAGTGTGCGCCTCCACTTGTGGTCGCTGCTAACATTGATGAGAAGACCCTTAAGCGGGAGGGAGTGTGTGCTGCTAGCTTACCAACAACAATGGGAGTTGTTGCAGGCCTCTTGGTTCAAAATGTCCTCAAGTATGTTGCTGTTATTTCCACCCAAGTTGAATCCTAAAATATACAGTCATATTAAATTCTGTATAAGTACATATTGCTGATGAAAGGATCTGCCCTCCAGATATCTCTTGAAGTTTGGAACGGTCAGTTACTATCTTGGCTACAATGCCATGCAGGACTTCTTCCCTTCCATGACCATGAAAGCCAACCCCCAGTGTAATGATCGGCACTGCAGGACACAGCAGGGCGAGTACAAGGTGCTCACCGTTTGTTTGATTGGGGAAGTGGGACTTTGACATTAATTTGGGAATTTAGACCGTTTCTGTCTGTGTAATCTTTTCTGTTTAGAAGAAAGAAGCAGAGCGACCAAAGGTGGAAATTGTGCAGGAAGAAGAGGAGGTTGTGCATGAAGACAATGATTGGGGTGAGCAAAAACATCTAGAGGAGAATAAAGGGACTGATATGTTGCATAGAGTTGTTTGCCTGGATCTCCCCGTCCCTCCCAATGTTTGCTAACACAAAGTTGTGCTGTTCAGAAATTGAACTGGTGGCAGAGGAAACGGATGCAGAGTTAGAGGCTGCATCAGGGACTGTGCCTGACCTCCCCGAGGGCATCACTGTGGCTTACACCATTCCAGCTCAAGTTAGTATTCCAAATGACTTTTTTCTTTGTTTAGATTATGTTACGATAAGAAGGCAATATATGTATAAAATATTTCTATTTGCTCATGGCTTTTGCCAGCTCTATTATAATGTTTCCTTGTGTTTGTAACAGGATAACACAAGTGGGGAGACGGTGGAGGAGACTGAACAGAGCCTTGAAGACTTGATGGCTCAGATGAAAAAGTTGTAGGCAACAATCGGAAGATACATTTTTGTTAAACATGCTTTCCTTCATGAGTTATTTGATAGCATTCTCCTCTAAGAATAGAGATAAGTTCTAATGGGAAACTAAAACATTACAGCTTAATATAGAGAATGCATGAAAAGTGCTGCAAAAGGCATTTTACACACATATACACGGTAAAGGTTCTCTTAAAATGTCAACAAACTTAAATAAATAGCAATCAGTGCATCACGTATGTGTGTTTTTGAAGTTTTGATCACTAGTTGAGTGTGCATTCCTCCCATCTGCATAGTACTATTCAGCTTTAAGGAAACAACTGTTGCACAAATCAACATCGTCCATAAAATATTTATTAAATGGTATATAACATTAACATGGTGGATTTCTGTTGTCCTGTACAGCTTTTACAGATTCCAATAACATAATATTAATACATGCTTTACATAAAACAAATGCATTATTTATTTTTTGCCAATAAGACAATGTATGAAAGTTCCCTTTGGGCAAAAAGTACCATCTGTCTAATGGTAAATATTTTAATATATTTTGATTATGTTTCTGGCCCGATCCCCGTGGTGGCACACAGCATTAAATTAGTACCAGAAAACGATGTTTAAATACTGCATCTTTGCAAAACCATACATTTGACTTAAAAGTACAGCCATAGGTCCTACTACCACAATGGGTGCCTCTCTACATATGGCTTTGTCAAACTTATCTTCTACTGCTTTTCAAGCTAAATACTTGATTATTTAAAAAAATAAAAACCTCATGTGCGCTTGAGTGTTTTTGCTTCACAGAAATGTCTTAAACAATATTCACAGTGTGAATTCTCCCCGCATGATTTCCTTTGTGGGGAAAACCAGCATTTTATATTTATGCGACTCTCTCGCAGTTTGAAGCTGCCAGAACAGCCTTTACTGATTATTGGCAATAACTACTAACAGAGTCACCTCGGGGCTTGTGGGAGGGGAGCTGGCCCCCTCAGACTGAATGTGTCTCCACTGGAGGAATGACGAGATGGGGCGTTGCCACACACTAATGACGGCTCTGCCTCTTTAATTTCCATTGCACGCTTGTAAAGTTCTGCTGCCCTCTCAAAGTCACCCTCTTCATAGCTGTAGAGAAAAAAAAAACATTCAAACATGAAACAGAAAATTCATGATTAAGATCATGATTAGTCAAATGTCAAACTCTTTACCTCAGCACTGCCAAGTTTTTCAGAGTCTCTCCAACACGAGGATGTGAGCGCCCCAAACTATCTTCATAGACTTTAAGAGCCCGTTCATATAGAGGCAATGCATCACCATGTTTCTTCTGCCAAAGACAAAATACTGTTTCAGTAAACACTTTTCAAGATTAAATCATATGTTTATAACCATATAAACACATAATAACTGAGTAAATTACGTATTTAAACAGAATGCGCATCGTATACATATACTGCAATTCTCACCAGTTGGCAGTAGATTACTGCTAGGTTGACTAGAGCTGTGGCCACACTGGGATGCTTAGGCCCAAAGCTTTTTTCTCTTATCTCCAGAGACAGTTCATAAAGTGGAACTGCCTTCTCAAGTTTCCCCTGAAAAGCAGACATCAAATTACTGCCAAGAACCAACAACAGGTGAGTCTGTGAAGGAGACATGATTAACATTTCAGCATTGAGGGGCACTCGGGTCTCACTCTGCGTTTGTAGAGCATGGCCAGGTGTTTGAGTGTGTACGCCAAAGAGGGGTGGTCTGGTGACAAGGCTTTCTTGCGGATGTCCAGCGCTCTTTCATACATGTCTTCTGCTGTCTTGTAGTCCTTCCTTTCAGTGTGCAGTGCTGCCAGATTGTTTAGGGACTGTGCGCAGTCTGGGTGATCTGGCCCAAGGACGCGCTGACGCATCTCTAAAGAGCGAGTAAGGAACACTTTGGCTGCACTGGTAAAAACAATAAAAGGGGGGGGAAAATGAGAAACTAACTCTTGACTAACGTATTTTTATTGCTAATTGTCCTGGCCAAAGTAAAATGTTTGAACTATCACACTGAATAAGATAATGTGTTGCAGGTCAGTTCCTTACTCTAGGTTGTTTTGGAGGTAGTACAGGACACCCAGTTCATTGAGAGTCTTGGAACAGTCTGCAGAGTCTTTGCCCAGGGTTAGCTCTTCAAGCTGGAGGGCTCTGCGCCTCAACAAAGTGAAGCCATACTGAAAAGGGAGTAGAAAACAGGCATTACCAACACATCTGGTTAGACTGACACAACCTCAGTTTATCTTGGTAATATGCTCACCATATGACCTTTCTGTCGAGCGGTCTTCTGACGGATTTTCACCGACCTCTTCCTTAGTTTTTCAGCTTGTTCAAACCTGGTATAAAAAGCAGAAATTGTAAGCAATTTAATTTGTTAAACTGGCTTCTACTTCAGCAGATTTTATAGAAGGCCATCCCAACAGCTAGAGTATTTTTTTTACCCAATACAACATAAAGCAAAAGTCATATTTACTTGTTTTGCTTCTGATAGAGCATAGCGAGTGACTCCAGCTCTCGTGCCACGCTGGCGTGCTCTGCACCGTAGGCATTCTCACTTATCTCGAGTGCTTGCTTGTACAGCTGTTCAGCGTTGCCATATTTCTTCCACTGGACATAAAGTCCTGCCAGCTGGTGCAGAGAGCGAGCGACGCTGGGATGGTCCGGATCCAGGGCTGTCTCTCTGATCTCAAGAGACCTCTGCAACGGGGCAACAGCCTAAACGACCACACCGAATCAGATATACCCAAAACTCTTCAAATGACAGCTGTCAAAGCAGAAAAAAGACTTGCCTGACTAGGAAGGCCAAGATCTTTGAGGAAACGTCCCAAAGTCTCATACAAGTTTGCAAGTTTAGTCATGCCATCTTCACTTTCGCAGGTCTTCTCATAGCTTTTTAGAGAGTCAAAGTACTCAGAAGCCATGGAGTTTTTGTCTTTGCCCACGTACTGCCAATAGGCGAGCAACTCAGAGAAATGACCCCTGAAAAAACAAACACGGCAATGTCTCATTAAAAACGCCAGGAGGTGTGTAAAACCACATTTCTGTGTCAATGTTTTAGCAGCACAAATATTTACCTCTTGTAAAGGTTTTGGGAGACAAATAGATTCAAAAGACTGAGCTGTAGTTTAGTTCTGTCCTCCTGCTGTTGGAGCAGCCATGGAAGCTCGTCTGCAACACGCCATGTCACGCGGTCCTGGCTGCACACAAAACGGCATGATCGATCCCTACAGAGGACTGATGACGTGAATGTTTGAGTGGGGGGAGTGCTGTGAGGACCTGAGCTGTTGGTTGAAGTAATGGATGAGTTTCTCCCTGTAAGCAGCAGAGCTACTTCCTCCACCCAGGAACTCCAGCCTCACTGCCTCCCAAGCCTAAAAGATCCACATATTAAGTAGTGAATTCTTTGATGCATGTTTTGTCATCAAACTTTCTGGCCTTTTCTTTTTTTACCTGCAGGTGTTGATACCTGATGAGTCCACAACGAAGGGTTACAATGCAGAGTCTATTCAAGTGGTGAAGCAGAGAGGACAACAAAGGCAACTCCAGCTCTGGGAAAAGATCTAATACTTCTGATTCACTTACTCCATTGTGGCTGGCATATACAATGCACAGCATCTAAGGAGAGACAAAACACAAACAGATTATAAAAATAAATTCATACTATGGATCTTTTATAGGGTGATTGTATAAAAACATGTATTTCTAAATAAGGCCAGTACTTATGACCTTATGTTTTAGCCACCTCTCTCATTATAAGTCGCTCTCTTTCTGTGCTGAAGGAGTTCAACATCATCTTGAGACTCAGGCGGTAGAGTGACATGGTGTCGTGACACTGTAGACACTGCTCCAGGCTCTCGTCCAGTGACCAGCAAGATCTAGCACTAAGAAGAAAAACAGATAATGTGGTAGAGAACATTTAAAAGAACTCTCAGGAACTATCTTGCTGTGTGTCTGGTATCCTTAAAAAAAACGCTTGAAATCTGGAAACTTTTTAGAAAATTAGACAGAGTTGTCAATATTTAGTAAAACTTTTTTCCTCAGCATGTGAAGGTATTAAAAACAGATAGCTTATTCTAAAGTAAAGTCAGTTTTTGCACTGCAAGACCTCCAAACCCACAGACCTGGTGATCATCCGAGCCAGCAGTGTGACATATAAAGCATTGCAGGTCGATGCGGAGCGACAATGCCTTTCCAGTTTCTTCTCCTGAAAACAAAATAAACTCTTAAGTAAAGGTCTCACAAAACACAAACAACCATTCTCTTACTAAGCATTTTGATTCATGATAGAAATATATTACCTGATCCTTGGTGAGTCTGAGGTCCATGGCCTGGCACTCTGTATTGACTACACTCCTCACTTCTCTGGGACTAAGTGGGTCTAAGTGGAGTGTGGGCCACAACCTAAACACATATTGTCGTTAAATTATAAATGCAATGCAACTAGCATATATTTAGTAAATCATACAGTGCGTGGTATATTAATAATTAATCATTCACATCTATACAGCACATATATGTGAAAATGGCATTGGGTTAAAAGTCCATGCATCACCGCCAAGCTTGAGGACATGTCTCTACGTTGACAGACACCACCACTCTGACATTGACAGGGAGGGGGTCAATCAGCCACTTCATGTGTCTCTCCGCTTGCTGAAACAGAAAGAGGAAAACTTTAGTGTCATGCAAATTGTTCTAGGAGAACAGAGAAAAAACATCAATGATGGAGAAGCATTCCTCTGTTATACCTGTATTTGGTCAATAGAGTCAATAATAATGATAATGTTTCCCTGATGGCGTGCTGATAATCTTTCGAGCCATCGTGGAAACTCCTCCAAGATCTTACTGGGATCCATGGACAAACCCGAAATGGACCAAAAGTGCTGCAGCAGCTAAGTGATGACAGATAGACAACATGTTCTCACACTTGTTGACGATGTGCGCCGTCCCTGAAAGGTGTTGATGGAGACTCCTTACTTTGACTGTGAGACGTTTGATAATGAGAACTGACTCTGAGCTTGCGGAGAGAGGTTGACCAACAAAATGATAAAGGAACAAGGTGTTGGGGGATTGCTTCTGCTGCAACTCGATCCTAAGGAAAATCAAATAACGATTGGCAAAGTAAAAAGAAAACACACACATGCTGTTTTTCCACGATGAAACTGTCAAAACCTGCAACTTAAACAAAGGGGACCTGAAGTTACATTTATTTTACCATTGTACCTCTTTGTACTGAAAAAAAGGAAATTGTTAATTCAATATTCAACAAAAGGCTTCCAGTAAAAAAGTTCATACACTCATTTTAATATGAGTCAAACAATGTCAACAGAGGGTTCAGCTGGTTCTTACCATTTGGAGAGCAACAGAGACTTCCCTGAGCCTGGACCACCAGATACTAGCAGAGGTGGGGTGGGAGGGGGGGCAGCAATCATGTCATTCAAACGATCTAGGTACTAAGAAGACCATCACACACAACCAAGAAAAACTCAAATGAATAAAGAGAAAAATACTGAATATTAAGAGTTGGGCCAAACTTTTAGTGAAAAGGATCTGACAAACTTTTTGGAAGCCTAATTGGGTGGTGGTGCTGCTACAAGCCTGATGATATGCCTCAGTCTGCTCCTGCTCATCACGCAGGTCCCACAGCACATCTCCTGAGTCCTCTTCTTGCCCTTCATCTACGGCAGAGTCCTTAGAGTCAACATCTGCTCCTTCAAAACCCAGCAACTCCTTAATTGTCAGGGTACAACACAGGATACCAATTTAAGGACAGGCAGTGTAGAAATCATTTCCTTACAAACGTTTCTTTTGGATTCACTAATCTATTGTAAGACCGGCGTTAATAACAGATGATATGTACCTGCTTGATGACCTTCTCTAGTTGAGCATGAATCAGGTTCGCCCCCTCTTCTGTTGTGCCACAATGATCAATCACCTGAGTAATATCCAATCAGTATAAGCACATTTTGCCATGTGGTCACCAAGACATTAAACATAAAATATGATCTGAAATAACAAGAGTATAAGTAGAGTAAAGGGGTTAAGTGCTTACTCATAAGCAACTTAATTCAATTTTCCAATTCTCTCGTTCATAGTTTTCTTGTTTGTGGCTCATTCAATATATAAAGAGGCCTTTTAAATACTAACAGGCTATAACAGGTCTTGGCAAACAGGTTTTTCCATCACACTTATCATATTCTTGTCAATTAATATAAGGCTACTCACCTTGATTTTAGCAGCCTTGTCTGCAGCATTAACCTTTTCTAATAGCTGTCTAATGGGTCCAGGCAAATTGTGATCTTTTTCAGTCCTGAGGTATAGTACCAGTGAATGGCCATCTGGATTCTTCACAAAAGCTTCTTCACAATCTTCTACAATTGAGCTAAACACAAAATTGTTGTCTGTTTGAAAACAAACAATTATATTTAACAGATTACATGTATTCTATTGGGGCAGATCATACTGTACCTGGTGACAGTAGATTTGAGAAGAAGCACACACACAGAACTCCTTTCGATCTCCTGTTTGCGCTCCATGACATATGAAGCGGCAGCCTCCTCACAGAAGCAGACATTCAGGTAGAAATGGCCCAGACCCTCACACATTCGCCTTAGAGCCCAAGAGTGCTTCTGTCAATGAAGCAATAGCCACAGGTTTCTGAGACGATGATTAATGGTAGCTCCCAAAAAAAAGTCATTTTGACACAGACGGTTTACCCTTCGATTTTTAGAGAGGTTTATACTTTAAACTTCGCTTAAAAAAGTAGATTACCTATAAAACTTACAGTACAAATGTGTCAATGACTTTAACTTGACTAAAACAATGTTAGTCAATAAACACATTCACAACTTTGGATGCCAATTAGGTAGACAAAAGCAAAACAGGAGCTTTATCACAGGAGGACAACAGAAAGACACTTGTTAACATAATTAAATTATTAAAAATCAAGTCATATTGCTGCCTTAGTATAACTCAAATCAACTAACTATCCCAAAAAGAAGGAAAAGTAAAAAGTATTGCAACAATATTCAATAAAAGCAGAAAGTTTATTAAGGTACTTATGGAACAAACCTTAATAAAAATATCCAGCTCTGCTTTGGTGTCCTGGGCAGAAATTAAGTAGCAGCGCACTGTGTTACTCCATAAGGCCTGAGGCACATGAGGTGATACCTGAAGCAGACTGGCCACTGCAGCGTCCCAGTCGTCTGACAATGACCGACACATATGGGAATAATGTGCATTTAAAACCAGGAAAGACAAACTAAATTGATTTTAAAAAATGCAGGAAAAATAAAACACTTTTATTGCATATTATTATTACTTCATTGTTATAAAAATAAAAAGTGTAAAGTTTCGTTTGTCAGTTAACATACCTCTGCTCACATTTGCAAAGGGTCCTTCTACATCTATCAAACTGTGTGCAAACTCGGGTCCTCTGAAGGTTTGTTGCAGCTGCATCATACTACCCATGGAGGGCTCACTTCCCAGCACCCCACCAGTCCAATAGTCACATTGGGTTCCTGCAGCTACAGGAAACACACATAAAAAAAAAAAACAATCTAAACAAAAAACGGGTACAGAATGCACATCAACAGATGAAAAAAACAAAGCAATGGTACCAACTTAGTGCAAAAGTTTATTACCAGTCACAGTTGTTTGGTTGTCATCTGAGTCCGAGTCATTTGGATCATAGATGTGTATGCCTTGAGTCTGCAACTGCTGCAGTTTGGCCTCCAAATCTCTCTTAGCCCGAAGGAGATCCTGTATTTCCTTCTCTTTTGTCTCACGGAAAATCTGTACGATTTGGCAAGAACTTTGGAGCTGCACTCTTAAGTACATCTTTAATCATGAATAATAATATTTAAAAAGTTTTACCTTAAACTGCCGTTTTACTTTATCCCTGTCATGCTCAAATGTGGCGGCCCTCTCCATAGCTTGGTACTTGGCCTCAAGGGCGCCTTCTTTCTCCCGTAGAATCTTCTGGTAGGTCTTCTGTAGGGCCTGTTTGTCACAGTCATGATGGGAGTTAAAGGATCTCAGTTCTTGTTAAAGCTGTGTCCAAATAAGCAGAGGCCTCCCTCTGGTTACCTGTAGCTCTGCTCTCAGCCGCTTGTTCTCCTCATCCAGCTTGGCCTCCTTCTTTTGCATGGACGAGATCTCATTATTCTTGCTGACACGGAAGATTTCGTACTCTTTGCGGAGTCTCTCATACTCTGCAGCGTACTCGAGGTCCACAGATCCAGTAGATTTGAAACTAGCCCCAATCACCCGGGGTCCTCGGCGGAATGAGCTGCGCAGGAGTCGGGCTTTGGGCTTAACTTCAACCGGTATCTCACAGGCTTCCCCTCTTTCACCCCCATAACCGTCCTCAATCACCTCTCCTGGGCTCACCAAAGAAGATGCTGTGCCCATGACGCCAGTTTGACAGGCTATTCAATCAATTCTAACATCCATAGCTGCCACAGTGCAGTGACAAGCAATACAGGGATGTATAGTGAAAATAATGGAAAATCTATATGCCCTCAGAAGAAAAAAAACCTTCTGTGTTTGTTATTCAGATCTCTGTTTCACAAAAGAAAATCGTAAACCTCGGAGCTAAAAGCTTTCCACAAAAGCGACGATTGCCATGCCTATGACAAAGATTTAAATAAACGAAAACGTAACTCACATTTCTCATGTTTCACAAACTTTAAGTACTCGCATCTCGCACATAGCGAAACTCACAGTAACACTTGATTAGCTAACAAAACGCAACGTTTCGATTCGGACAATAAACAATTGGTGACATTTTAAGGGTAACATATTATGTGTATAAATAATATATTGTACATAGTCCTTTTGCTTCGAAAAAAACAAAAACAAAACTGTGAGGTCCAGTTATAGAAAAACGAAGCTAACTTTGAAAAACAGCCATAACGGTCCGCTCCCTTCACAGCTTCTTCCTGGCTGCCTTGGTAACAAGGCTCTCATACGGGTGCCCAAGAAAGTCAAGCTGAACAAAATTTGACTTGTCTTGAGAGTAAAGTGACCTCATTAATTCCAGGTAAGCTTTGATTCATGAGATTTAACTCCCCAATCACACAGACATGATTGTTCTTTTGTGTCAGAACTACTATGTCTTTGATCTGTATTGATATAATAACCAATTAAGATACTGTATAGATAAAGACTGATGGATGTTCTTATTTAAGAAAAATTGAATTCATAATGGTAGAAGCTTAATGGAATATTTCCAAATGTTTCAAAGTTGGGGCACCAAAGTTGTGACTCAAAAGAAGTGCCAATCATGAAACCTGTCTCCAATCAGGTTGTTCCTCAGGAAGTTCATGAATCTAAAGTAAGAACAGTGTCACAGCTGTCTTCTCACTTGATATTTCAGTTCACTTACACGTTAATTGAAACACAACAGATTAGTTCTGATGCATTTTTGTATCTACAAAAAACACACCATTCATAATGGAAATGTTTCATGCAAAACTTCCAAAATCCTTAACATTGATAGGTTTTAGACTTTCAATTTAAAGTTGTGGAACAAAAATTGTGTTTTAAAATCACTTTTACGATTGTGAAACTAATTTGCTATAGTGATATTTCCTCACCATATTTGACGGAAAAAGCAATTGTGATAATCAGCTCAGGATTTAACATGTTATGGAAGTTGGTGAGAAGGTAGGAAGAAACATTTCCTTTTACACCTTCTAAAAATATATTTTGATACCTGGGAGCTGTAAAATAACGTGGCCTTTTTAAGGTTACCAGTGGTTTTAGTTCCTCAGGAAACTAACCACCACATCTCATGTATTTTGAGTGACCTTTTTCTCTTGAAAACAGGTTTGAATATTCTCAAGCTTTGTTCTTAATGCTAGTTAACTAGCATGTCATATTGATAAGAGTATGTTTCAAGTAAATGTTTCTAGTGCTACACAGTATAGATCATAGTATATTATTGAATAAGTGAATGCTTTCACATATGTCCGTAATCCTAGCTTGTTAAGATATTAAAAAGAAAAAGTTTTCTATAAAAACTTGGATCAGTGGTTACTGACCAAGTTCATGATTTTTACAGAAGAGCTTAAGAAATGTGTCCCTGTAAGCACGAGTTAAGAAGAAATATATCACTGGATCCAGTACACCACTAATGCAAGTCAGTGCAGATGTGATCTGATTGGTTATTCTCAGTGTCTCCAACTCACCGTTCGTGGCAGTAAACTGTCTTTGAATGTATATGATTCTGCTCACATGATAGGGCACAAATGCCAGTAGGAAATTCAGCACTATTAATATGATCATTTTTATAGCTTTGTGTCTCACTGGGCGCTCTTCCTGCTGCTTGAGTTTCCTCAGTTTGAACAGAATGATTATGTAGGAGATAACTATGGTTGTTAGGGGGATAAGAAAAGCCACAATAGTAGAAATTAAAGCTGTGTGAGATGTCTTTTCCAGGTACATCTTGTTGCATATCCTCGATGAATTGGTGTTGTCCTTCTTTGAGAAAAGTGTTGGACTCATGGACATGATAACTAATATCCACAGTGTGCCAACAGCTATCTTTGCATACAAAGGTTTCCTAACCGACTGGGATCTTAAAGGTAAAACCACTACCAGTAGTCTGTCCAGGCTGATAAAACTCATTAAGTAAAGACTGCAGTACATGTTTAGGTAGAAAAGGAAGCCTGACAATTGGCAGAGGATGTGTCCAAAAGACCAGTGGCCTTTAGACAGGTGGTAAACTATGCGCATGGGCAAAATAAGTACATAAGAGATGTCAGCAATCGACAGATTCTTCAGGAAGATCTTTGAAGGAGATGTGCTTTTCTGGTGATGGAATGCCCACAGTGCCAAGGCATTTCCAGGTATGGCGATGATGAAAATCAGGATGTAAAATGAGGAGAGGATGATATCCCACAATGCCACAGATGTGCCGTGGTGGGAGTCTGTGTCCTCCTTAGAAAGGTTCATTGTTGTCGGGCTGAAGATCAACCTGGTGAAGCACAAAGTTGTCATTGGGAGGATGCTTTCATCCCAAGTGACTTATGAGAGGGGTATATAAGTACACATAGTCCCCAGACATGACAGCTGTTAGTCTTGTGGTATTCTGCAATCACACAACCTTGAAGAAAATCATCTTAATCTGTAACAAAACTTAGACTGAAAACGAAGAGCGTGAGACAGTATGACAAAAATGTCTCGAGAAAATACCACATGCAAAATCATGTGTCAGTGAAACTCTGGAAAGAGGAAGTTTTACTTTAGTGTGAGCAGGGAAGTACCTGCATAAAGGATTTTCGAAAGTTAACAAACACTGATGATTTTACTTTCCATAAATTATTAACTAAAAGCTGTAGAATTTAATTTCAATTAAACCTTTAAAAAATGAATTCATTGTGTGCTATGTAATATAAAATTAACATGTTTACTGTAAGAACTAATGTACTAAAAAGCTCTACACAGAACCATCGCAAATGCTGACATTTTAATGACTCACAATTAATTAAAAGGGAAGCCAGTAAGAACGTGTAAAACATAAATCTTTCAAATATGTAGAATTATTTCAGAACAAGTTTTTTCTTACCTGTTAATGCAGTGAAGCACGATCCTGGAATATATTCACCATAAATGTGAGAGTAAGACAGAGGTGAATAGGAAGTAAAAGACTAACTGTTGTGCGGTGAATGGCAGCTTGTGTATTTATACACACACACACAGACAAATCTATTGTGAACAGTGGACACAAACAGGAAGTCTAACACAAAAAATAAAAACACAGAATGCACTGCAAGCATGCAAGTCTTTATTTCTGCTATTCCAACACACTTTGTCTTACACTGCTCATTTGTACTATGATTTAAAGCTTTACAAAAAAAAAGAGAAACGAGAAAACCAATTATTTACAAAAATCTATTTGTGCAAACGCAGTACTTATTTAACACCACTCTCCTAATATTTTTGAAAGGCATGCATACAAATAAACTTTGGTAGGTTACAAAAACTACTCATTTTTTTAGTTGAAGTGTTTGCTTGTATGTACATATAGTTGAACAAATTAACCTTTTTCTATTTAGCACAGATTATGTTAACAGCAACAATACATGTTAACTTGACAAAACATGACCAGCAGTACAAACACTGAGGTTAACACTTCAGGCATCAAACCAAGAGAGTGCATGTAATTTCCGCTAATTCTCATGACTGAGTTAGGCCTGAAGTGAGTTATTATTAAAACAACTTTGGCAAATAGGCACAAGAAAATGAAAACTTGCATTAACCATGACACCAATTGTAAATCTGAAAATGAATTGGCAGTTCTTTATGGGTAAAAACAAGGAACAACTCTTAGAAAACTAAAATAATTAAAATGCGTGTATACATATTGTATACATTCATTAAAGGCATTTACAAAAGCTTTGTTAAATGCCTGGAAACATAAGAAATATAGATGATTAAATATACTAAGGTTATTCAATCTCTTATTTAAAAAATAAAACAAATTTTACATGGTATTTTGTGATTGTACATCAACTCTATATTACCCATTCATAGCTACGGCAAGAAAATATACTTTTAACACAAGGAAAGTCTTCCACTTCAACTATGATGTGGCAAAACTCTATCGTTTTTCATTACAAAATATTTTTTCAGAATATCTGGTTCACCCTTTAGATACAATTCAAATCCAAAAAATGTTTAAAAATTAACCAAAAATCAGAGGAAAGTAACAGAGTGCGAATGCCAGTGTCAGAAAAAAAGGTTAAGTGAGGGAGTGCATCATTTAATACTTTTCTAAGAAAACCTTTAAAAAGACTGAAGCAAAACCCAAACCAAAACTATAATACATGAAACATGATCAGCTCTACCTGCTGGGCTGTAAAGCCAGAGGGGAGATATTGGGGCTAAGTGGTGTCCTTAGCTGCTGTGGCTGTTGGGATGCAGGATTTGCCGTTGCTGCCGTTGTGGGATCTGTAGCTGGTGAAGCTGGGGGTGTGTATGGTGCGGATGCTCTTTCCACCTGGGCCCAAAGGTGTGGGCGACAGAGGGGAGGGGGAGGAGGAGGAAGAGGAGGAGGAGAATGAAGAGGAGGAGGAGGAGGAGGAGGAGGAGTGCACTCGACCGTTCTGATTCTGCGAGGAGAACGAAAGAGCTTTACCTGTGTGCTGTGAGGCTGATGGGAGTTTGAGGGAACCGTTAGACAGTGAAGGGATATGGGAAGAGGACAGGGAACCGGAACGAGGAGTGTGAGAGGATGGGGTGGAGGACTTTGTCACGGAGAGGGAAGAGGAGGAAGATGGGTTAATGGGATTAGCAGCATCTAAGTTTTGTGCAGGCTGTGAGCTGCTTTTAGTAGAGCTAGGATAAAAAGCAGGGATTTTAGAGATGGGTATAGTGGGGGAAGTAGTCTTATGATCCCCTCCCACTCTTTTAGCACTTCCGTTAGCCTGCAAACAGATGCCAAAACAGATACTGGTTGTCAAAAAAGAAAACTGGTAAATTAATACATGAAAACGGCAGGACGATGTTAAATAAAACTACAAGTTATTCACAAGGACAAATGCTATGACTACACAAACATTAATATAACTAACAAGACGCAACTTAAAGACACCAAAAACAACATATAAAGAAGCTTTTTTGTCAAACTAGAAATACAAGATGTACCGAAAGGAGGGACATGTTACCAAGAAAAAGAACACTGCAAAGGTTAGGCAGCACGATGGAAGACAGGATCTCGACAGAATGTCTTTGTGTTAGAGGGATTGTTAGGCATCGTGAGGGACTGTGGGAGACAATTCAGAAGGCAAAGATGCATACAAGGACCAGAGTAAATTGGAAAACAGGGTTAGGGGTTTAAAGAGTAACAACAGACAGGGGAACTGTGGACCTTAATTCCACTGAGCTGATGGTGCAAGATGAGTGGGTTATGCTGAGGTCCTGACGGTAAGGAAATATATCACCGTTGGGTTAAGGAAGCTGTGCAGTTGGGTTTGAGCAAGGGTGCATTGTGAGAAGGGAGGAGCATAGCTGAAAAGTCAGTTAAGTGTGTATGTGAACATTGCCAGAAGCATTTTAGGACTTGGCAACACTGTTTAGGAACTCAACTGTGATGGGATCTGGAGATGTGATGACAACTCAGATGATGACAGGATAGGATTCCGTTTTCTTTGCTTTTCTCCATTTTTTTTAGCCACCAACACAGTGAAAACCATGAGCAGTGTGGACATGCAGAAGCATACAGTACAGTGATGTTATGGGGTAACAGTCAAGAGTCGAACATGCCTTTCTGTCGCTGCAGACTCAGAGAAACATTTATATATCCGTAGTCACCATAATGATGGCTTTATTTTGTCAAAACGTTTGAAATCTCACAGCTTTGGTAGTCATTTTTCCCCCCGTATATGCCTCATGCGTTCCGCTTCCTATGTTTTTTTTCCTCTAGTCTCTGGTAAGTCCCTACAGTAAAACTACCTGTCGAAACTGCCTCTGAGCGTCCTGCAGTTTTTGCTGTTTTCCAGCTTTGTCAGTTGTACCCGGCGACTGCCTGGCCTTCGCAGACATAGGGACGGGCATCCGACTAGTAGGGGAAGCGACACTGGTGTTCTGCAAGGGGATCCAAATGAAAAACAAAACAGGAAATAAAAAAAAGATAGGAAAAACACACCACATAGGAAGTATGAAAAGTCAAGGCACAAACAGGTACAAAAGAAAAAAAAACTTTATAAAAACCTCAACAATCAACACCAGTGAAAGGTCATGCACCAAGTGGGACCACAAACTTTAGAGTCAGTATACATAGTACATGCAGTCAAGAACAAGGAAGTAACCAGAGCATCGTGACGATGTCTTTGATAATCAGAGCGCCACTTGCTGAAAACCTCAGAGTTTTAGCAGTGAACTGCAGGAGAGAGATGGTAGCCAGGAACCCAACAAAATGCCACCCCAATCATGTGACCATGATTTCACAGAGGCAGAGAGCCACTGGGGTCATTTCCAACATTTCTGAGCACCTGTGGAGTTGATTAATGATCTTTTTACATTCAGTGGTTAGCGTTGGAGTGAAGGTAGGTTGGAAAGTGAAAGAGAAGGACCCAAAGTCTCCTGGAGCAACAAAAGCTAGAGAGAGACCTGTTGTATGGTGCTGGGGACACTGAGGACAGTGGTGGTGTTGGTTGTGGTGGTAGAAGGGGTGACTACAGGACGAGGAAGGAGCTGAGGTTTAGTCTTCTTCAGTGAATTTCTGCTGGCTAACTTAGGGCCAGGCCCTCTGGAGGTCGGGAGAGAGGAGGACCTCTTCAGCCCAACTCTATCTGAGCTTTTCCCATTCATTGCCTTAGCGTCTTCAATGCTGACTGGCTCATCAGGGGAACGTGGTCCCATCTCGCTAATAGTGGTCTCCAGTTGCTTGATGGTCTGCTCCAGGCTGTCCAGAGTCTTGTAGGTGCTCTTACGAATATCGTCTGTTCTGCAGAGGGAATCAGAGTTCTGCTTTTTCTGAAGGGAAGTTTCCTTGCTGGTGTCGGCAAAGGATTTTGAGCGCACAATCTCAAATCTCTTTGCCTCCTTATGTTGCCTGATTGTACCATCACATTCTTCTTCATCTTCATACACAACCACCTGTAGAGTCTTTTTCCCGGATTTGGTGCCCGTGCGAATCGCCTGTGTCAGCGCGGCCAACTGTTTCTTAGGGAACTTAAACTTGAACTTCTTCTTGCCATCTGGCTTTGCATCCCCATTTACCTCTAAGTTGTCGGTTATTTCAGATATCGAAGATGAAGACGACGATGGCGAGCTGGTATGGTCTACAGTACCCTGTGAGGAACCAACTTTTTTCCCACCAGCCACCTCAGCATTCACTGCTTTTACAGACAATCCACCACTCCTTTCTGTGTCTGACTCCTCACTTTCCTCATCAATGCGCTCTTCTGCTAACATCCTCTCCAGTTCTTCCTCACATTCAAAGATGGTGGACAGGCGTTTGTAAGCTGAACGGATATCCATTGGCTCATCAAAGATAATGATGACAGGCTTCTTGTTTGAGCCATTGTCCTGTGGCACTGTTGGATCAACTGAAGGATTCAATCTGTTAGCTGCACTGCCTACAGTAACGGTCTTGACGCTCCCTTTCTTGGCACTGACCAGTTCTTGGTACTCGCCACAAGACAGGGCCTGAACTTTGGTGTTGGTGATCATAAATGCAATGTTGTCTGGGGGCGGAGGTGCCTCTTCTCCAGGTAAGTCTGGACTAAGGCCAGTCCATTCGTCATCTTCATCAAAGTTAATCTTAGGACGTTTATTATCCTCATTGCAAGTCTTTTTGGGTGGAGGAACAAACTGTTTAGTTGCCTCCACTTTAGCTGTCTTCTCCACTTGCTCAGGCGACATGTTCTTGCTGAAAGAAAAGTGCCCCTTAATCACTTTGTTATTCTTTTCGGTGTTTGTTTTGTTTAAGAATTTTCCTTTCTGCATTTCCTTGCCGGTCTTCAAGGATTCTGCACGTTTAACTTGCTTCTTGGGTAGTTTTAATCCGTTGAGTCCAACAGGCTTAGGAGATATAGGAGGAGGCGTGACAGGAGGGGGGGATTTGGGTGGTGGAGACAGGGGTGGCAGCTGCTGTTGCTGGCTTGAAGAGTTGTCATTAACATTGACATTTGACACCTGTGTTGGAGGCAGTGTGGGTTCTCTGAGTTCTGGGGTGTCTTCCAATCCTGGAGGGGGCGATTGATCTTTAGGAATCTGGCCCGTCACGTAATATATAACCTGGGAGAGTGAAATTTAAAATCTGTCATTATCTTAAAACTTAAAAACTGAATGTACAGTGAATAACTATGAACATGGTTTAAATGAGTGAAAATCATACATACTCCTTGGCTTTGCCGCGCTGTAGAGTTGCCATTTTCATCTGTGTCTGGATCTTTATCATCTCGACTGGGCTCTGAACTCTGCTAGAACAGTGTGTGAGGGAATAATATTACTGTGCAACTGGTGCAGCAAGTTGCTGCTATTTTAAGTGAACTCACAAAAATTGAATACCATGGAATCCATGAGCCAAATACCTTTTACAAGGCAATGGTAAAATTTTAACTTGTTGTACTTTTAGTTGGATACTTTTCAAACAGCTCCGATATTAAATGCTGCATTAAAATGCATGCGGAACAAACACATTTAACTTTGTAAAAGATAGCACAAGGAGTTACTTCTACATTTTTTAATGTTGTCCACTAACTTTCTCCATTTTTGTCTGTGATAAGGATGTTATTTTCTAGCCCTTGCTTATACAGTACATCAGTGAAGCCCCTCTTCACTTTTTTTCTCCTATGGGGTGTTTAACACTGCAAAACTTACCCTCATTATGCACATCTTATGTTGGAAAAATCTTAGAGAGTTGTTTCTAAAGTGTGTCTTGAAACAAAATTGTATACATTTAGCATGCCTAAATATGTTTAGTTTTTATACAAATGTTTTAATTGTTTTGTTACATAGCTCTAAAAGAGTAAAGGTTTGAAAAGCAAATTAAGGTGCAGTTGTGCAGAGACAAAGAGAAATGGAGAAATAATTCTTCAGGAAATAAGTGAGGGAGAAGAGCATGCAAAGTAGCCAGACTGACCTTTGGTGAACCAAGTCTGCAAAAACAGTTTGTGTCTAACAAAGAAATTTTTAAGTCTGTTGTGAAGAACTTTGATTTTGTAGGAGGAAATGTCATTAAAGAAAGACGCAAGACAATTTAATTGCCTGTAAAATACAATGTAGGTTACAGGTCTTTATTGATTAGAAAGAAAAAAAACAAGTGATAGATAAATCAGCTGTAGAACACATCATACAAAGACACAGAAGCTTTTCAAAAGCTCGATTTTATGCAGACTTAATCCTGAAAAAAATCCAAGCAGTGATATTCAGCAGGATCAAAAGAGGAAAGGAAAAGGGGTAGCAAGGATAGAAGCTTTGTGGAGGCAGCTGGTAAAGGTTTCTCTCAAGCCAAAACAAGAGCACAGGGTTTGTAGAAGTGTTAGGGCACAGCCACGGATCGTTTCAAATGGTTTGCACAGGCAGGGAGTTAGCTGGGCAGCTGCATTGAGGCGTATATGTTACCTTTTTTTCTTTGAGGGGTAACAAAGCCCCCGGTCTCAGTTCTTTGATTTGGGGTTCAATTCGAGGGGTGGGTTCTACCAATTTTTTTACCCCCAGTTCCTTAACTGTGCACTTCTGGAAAACCTGAAGAGCGGAAACAAGTGAGAAGGAGATGGGAACAACAATTTTGCGGAGGGAAGAGGTTTAAGTTTTTAGACCACAGCCTCAGCTGTACCAAGTGTGATGACCTGCCCATATTTTGCCACTTCTGAGGAAGTCAGCCACCATAGGAAGAAGTTAAGCAACCAATTCACACTATGCAGAAATCAGATAGCCTCACATCCATTGATTGGATTAGTGCATGTTTCAAAGGTTGTGCACGTGTGCATGAGTGTGCTGACATGCATCTTACCTGGAGCTCTGCCATGATCTTATCCCCTTCATCTTCCTCCTCTCCTGCGACAGAGGCAGTGACAGGGGGTGGCGTGGCAGGCTTTGGCTTGGTCTCTTGTGGAACCTTGATGTGCTTAGGTTGTGGAGAGGGAGGCAGAGAGTCCTCTTCACCCTCCTGTCATGTAGCCATAAATAAGACGGCCTGTTATATATAATGTGTTATGACGCGCTCATACATCACACGATCGGGATTCACTTGAGAGCAGATTGGGCCTATTGAGAGGGGTACTTAAACAGACAGGAGTAACAATGTGTAGTGATGGGAGTTTTTTTCTGTTGCAATTGAAGCATGTGATGATGGAAACAATGATTCTGTAAATGGGCATGACATGAACTTCTTTAATGTAACTGCTGCCTGCCTCTTGCTTATTACTTAGCAGACAGATGTCACACATAAATCTTCACTGTTCTCTGTAACCATCAAAACTGACCTGAGCAGAGACACTCTCCTTCCTGTTGGTGTACACCACCTCCCCAGAGCGTGTTGTGGTCATGCCCGTGCCAGAGTTGTTATAGGTTTTCCTTGGAGGAGGCGGCGGTGGGGACTTATTTGCCTTCTCAGAGCCCTGTTTCGTCAAACTGTCGGTGGCTGTTGGCTTGATGGCAGTCTTGGAGGGTCTCTCAAGGGCTGGCTTGGTAGGTTTCTCCATCAAAGGCCGTGGAACTTTCTCAGGCCCCTTCTTGGATGTTTTCTCTGAGAAAGGCCCTGGCTGAGGTTCTTCTGTAAGACAAATGAATTAAGGCGTACAAAATAAGTTTAATGTGTGTTCATTTTAAAACTATGACTTGTTGATATCTTTTTAACACTTTTGTCTGATGTGTACCTGATGGTGACTCAACAGGACTTGGATTGTCCTCTTGCTCCACAATATCAGCAGAAGGCAGTGGTTGGTTTTCTTCTACCTCCAGACTTGGGATTCCCTTCAACATGTTGACCTGGGCTTCCTGAAGGATCTTCTCAAACTCTTTCCCATCATAATGACCAATGTTCTGCCTCCTCACCTCCCATTCCTTCTCTGCAACCTACAAGTTTCAGGGGAAAAGACAGAAAGTCAAATTAAAGCTCTCAAATTAGGTGGAATAAGTTAATTTTAGGTAAAGGCTAATTAATGTTATTTGAATCAAGTGAGTGAAATTATCAGACTTCTCTTAGGATATTTAAAAAAGCAGATAACTCACCTCTATGGACATGGCTCGGTTTTTGCTCTTGTCCTTACTGCTCTGGAGCTCCTCTATAATAAGATCCTGCTGTGCACTGCTGTTGCCATTATTTATTGAATTTCCGTGAGTCTTCTTAAGGCGAGCAGGACTAGGTGGACCTGAAGTGGCACCTTTGGGAGATTCCCTGCCTTGACTCTTGCTCAGGTGGGGACTAGAGGTGTGAGTGGGACTGGGGGTGAGTGGAGGACTGGGCTGAGCTGTCAAAGCAGCAGATTGCTGGGACTGCTGCATGTGGACTGGCGAACTCTGGACATGATGAATGACCACTGGGGAGGAAGGCATCACCTCTGACCTGATGGTGGAGGTCTGGGGCTCGGGAGGGGCTGGAGTTGGGCTGGCCTTGACTGATGCTGGGGGAGCCTCTACAGGGGCTTCTGCTGCTACTACAGGGCTGCTTCTCACTGAAACACTATTGGGAGGATCAGGTCCTTTCTGAGAAAACTCACTTGCAGATCTGCAAAGAAAAGGAAAACAGTCTGAAACAAGTGGAAGACAAATAATAATATCTATTGACATCGTAGGAAGAACCCCATCAGATTTTATCATAATAAGTCTTTTGGATTTTAAATGACTCAAGTCACAGAGAGACAGAAAAGCCAAGAATGAGTTGATATGTGTGGTGTATACAAGTGGTAATGATGTGCAGCAATGTCCACCAAATTCATTCACTTTACGGTTTAGTGAAGGTGATGGAAGAAAATCAAACTGAATGCCACATGCCTTTGTCCTCATGCAATAACATTTTTGATGGGATGAAGGCTGGCTTGCCAGCATAATCAAATACTACAATCTTCTGCATCACAGACTCTAGCAAGGAGCCCTGCAGTGGCCTCTTTGATTGAATCTTCTGTTCACTTTCTCACTCTCAGCTCTCATACTCCAGCACCTGTGAAACAGATCCCTCCTATAGCTCTGTTTTTGCCCCACCTTCTAAGGCTGCTAAGGGTGTCGGTCAGACTCTTGACTCGTTTCAGCATGCTGTCCAATTTATGTGGCTCTTCCTTCAAAAACTTGACAGCCTCCACTTCCACCCTGAGCACAGCTCGCATCCTGGTTTGCAGTGCTGGAAACTCTCCTGAAGAAATGCATAAAACTATTTTTCCAAGTAACCATTGTGTGAAAAACAACAATTAATTAATCATCATCATCATCATCTTACCTTTAAGCCCTGCAAGAGATTCTCCCACCTTCCTCAGAGTCATGGCTCCCTCCTCCACATCCTTTAGGGTGACGACTCTGGGAGTTGTTGCTGAGTCCTTTTGCAGAGAACCGACAAACTGCTCCAGCTCGCTGCAGAGAAATAAAAGAACAAGAATCTGAGAATTAAAGAAGTAATTAAGTAATTTTTTCAGCGGGTTAATAAAAAACACGTAGAAGTAATTTCTTTTACCATAGCAGCCATCATCACAAGTACTTTTTTGAACAGCAGACAAATTAGATATACCGGTATGCATTTTTTAAAGCACCATCTCTTGGAAGTATTACAGTCCTTGAACACCAGGGGGCAGGCTACCATCGTTTATCTTTATAAAACCTTCATGAAACTGAACAGATAGAGTTGAGAACAAACTTTCGGAATGGTTTATGACAGAGAAAAAAGTATGTCCTATCTAAAGCACAGCCTTACAGAGTTAAGGAATCATTTGGCCTTATCCAAAAACCACAAATGATAACTCATTGAAAGAGGGCGTGTTTATGAGACAGTAACTCCTCCCTTTGCAAACATATCACAGCCATCCCAAAAGGCTGTTAGAGAAAGATGGTTATTCCACAGGGAAATATGCTGGATGATAACATTCTGTTCAGTGTGGGATTGAATGAGAAAAGCTAAAATGGTGTTGCATTGTGACCAGGTACCCTAGAGAAACTCTTTTAAAAGAGGTTCCCTGATGGGAGTGGCAAAGGCAGTGAGTTACACGGCCAGCTGTGCCAAGGTCTACTGGTAAAAAGACTCAATGCAATTTTAGCTGAGGACAGGGTGCACAGACTTGCCTTTTGTATAAGTTGGAACCCAAGTCAATGAAAAAAGGAAAGTACTGTAGGTTTCTTTACATTGCTTCTGAGTAAGAGCATAAATGGTAGTTGTTTGACTGTTTATTTTGGTCTTCTTCCATATATTAAAATTACAATCATCAAATTAAAGTTTATAATAGCTTGACATACTGACACTGTTGAGAATACTGACTTATGAATAGGTTTCTTGTAAAGAATTACATGCTGTGGAAGCTTTTGCACTCTATCAAAATGTAATGTGTAAAACTCATGAGTTATACCTCTTGAAATATTCATGTTTTTTTTCCGTCTCTGGATTTCATGCCTTTTTTTACTGTGGTGAAATGTAAGTACGGGATTAGTTTTCACACCACGTTCACCAAATGGCTTTACAGCTTAGGAGCCCTAAAAAAAAAAGGCATTTTTAAAGGTGCCAGCAGACGTGTTTTGCTGACTCACAAATGGCTGGATACCAAGAATTATACTTGGCTTAATCTAGCTTCAATACACTGACTTCTGCCCGTTCAGTTTGTGGAATCCATGAGCTGCTATCACTGTGTTTACTGAAGCATATGTTCACTGCTGTCAAGCAAGACTACACAGTTTGACCTTGTCTTGAAAACAACTAAACGAACAGGATTCAATTACTCCTCCCTGTTGGCAAGATGAGGCAAATCAAAATAAGAGCCGGATAGTGAGTAATTATTCCTTAATTGGGTCTATTGTTTTAAAGCGCAGTCTCCGGGACCGAGGCAGTGCTTGCCTGTATAAACCTGTGGACTGTAATTTTGAGGGTGTTGGCTATCAAAGAATTTAGGGTTGAGTATCTCAGGTGAGTTGATGAAGAGAAAACCTTTTGGGGATTTCCTACGAAACGGAATAACATTAACTAGGGCCACGTGGGTGTGTCTCCTTTCAACTCTAAAGCTGGTAAGAGGCTTTGATGCAAGGACAACCAACTTTTGTATGTGTCCCTTTTAGACTAGATAAAACACAGTAATTCCTATGTATGTACAACCCTGTTTCCAGACCAGTTTTCAGATTTAATTCACTTGGATTTACTGGAATATATTATATATATATGCTTTCAGTTAATTCAAAAGAAGATTTTAAGCAATCTCACCTGAGCTGTGTGAGGACTCGCTCCTCAAGACCCAAATATTTGTGCCTGTCCTCCTCTACCAGAGCCCTCTGCCTCTGGACAGGGTCCTCCAGGTGCCGCATGACTTCTGCAAGTTTAATACTTATTTCCTGCTCTGTCCGCTTCAGCTGCACGCGTAACACCTCTTGATTTTGGAGCTGCAGGGGGATGTGCACAGTGAAATGAGATATAATGGGACCCTAGGAGACTTACCAACCTGCACACAGGTCTTTGAAAGTACACAGATGCACACATACTTGCATGCCTGCATACAGATGGACATGTGAACAGGCACTACATCAGTCCAAATCAATTAAAAGGGGAAAAGGTCTTGCCTGCAGCTGTCTCATCTGATGGAGTTGCATCCTGAGGTCAGAAACATTCTTTCTGAACTGCAGGAGGTTGACTTTGAGAGGAACTGAACTCTTGTCAGATGGAGCTGGGTGGCTTTTGGTAGCCAAGACAGGGGAACCACCTGGGGTAAGGCAAAAAATGAAAACCTTTGTAAACATTTCTGTTGCTGGCCATAACTGTACTCAGTAAAGAAATCCCAGGTAAAATGACAGAACTATAAAAACAAAATGGCAGCTTTTGCCTGTGTTTGTCTGTGTGTACAAACTGGGTTGTAGTATCCAAATCTGGTAGTAGTATCTGGTCTGCATGGCCCTTGCATTATTTGTTAGACTTTCAAACACACATTTCCTGGTTAAACTGATTAATACAATATTCAAATATTTAGAAAAGATATGTTTCAACTCCTTTGAGTTTATATTTCTTTGCACAATGAGCACAGAAATCCCGGCACTGGCTGGCTCCAGCTTTTACTTGTCTATCAGGAGCATTTCAGAGGTGGAGAGGAGGCTGGAGCCATGGAAACCAAAGGGGCTAATATTTGTGGTTTGGGTGACAGGCTCTAAATGGCTGACAAAAACAATAATTCAATTCAAACTGCGGCATGAGTTCTGACTTTAAGGACCTTTGGTGGTTTTCATAAAGACTGCTTACTTCTCATGGAGAACATTTAATATGAGCTGATGAGAGGAGCCTGAATCTTAGATTTCACACATAACTGCCTTTTTTTCTCATTCCAGCTCGAGTTTTTTCTGGATTTTATGATAAAATGGTTTGTTAGATTGATAAGGAAAGACTATATGTGGGTTGACTTTCATCTGATATGCTGACAGAAATGAAAATTTACACATTATTTTACTGAGACATACCTCTCAAGGGAAAATATTTTCAATGAACTTGGAAAATTTACAGCTATAAATAGTTTTCCTAGCAACATTACTGACATAAAGTTGCTCCAAGTTCCTTAAATTGCACAAGGTGACTGCTTCCAAAAAGTCATGCATGTGCTAAATTTTCCAAATTGAATTTGTCAGTCATGTGAGTTACTCAAATGAAAACATGTTTGAGTCAATAAACCCATATCTAAAATAGACACAGTTTTGCACAGATGGATACATGATGAATCAGCAGGGAGAGCATTTCTTTTGTCCTTTAACTTTCCTAAATCTTTCAACAGGTCACAGACTGTGGGGCAGGAACAGAGAATACTTTTGTCTCTGTAATCCTGGAAAACTATTCACACCATCTTCTTAACAGCTGCTCAATCTAGAAATTCTGGTTAAAATGTAAACTGTTTTTTGTGTTTGGGCGTTTGGGATTCAATGTCTATCAAAAGAAGAGAGCCAACTGTGTTGGGAAGTATTTACGGGTAACAAAAAAAAGTTTCTTCTGGGCAGTATGTGCAGTGTAGCAAGAACAAAGGACAGCCTGTAACTTTTCAGATGTTTTGAATATTCACTCAATCACAACATGACAAGAAAATCCCTCTAATGCTACATATGAAAAGTGCGCTGATTCACGGGATTAGCTTCCCTGAAATGTAAATAGCGTTGTGTTTTTGCTCTGCCACTGGCGACGAAGCTTGCAGATCTTTTCATCAAACCCAGACAGCTACAGCGCAGAGATTGGATCGCTGAATCATCTTGGCAGGCTTTGAAAAGTAACAGCATCTTGTTTTAAGTAGTGCTTTGAGGGGCTTGACTAAGCTCTGCTGGCTCTGGTCTCTTAACTCCAATGAAACTAGATGTGCTGCGGAGAGGATTGTAAGGAAATATGAACCGATGTCATATTAAGAAGCCTAACTTTGTTTTTCCACCCTTTAGTTCGGCTCATTGCAGACTGTGGACTGACACTATTGTGTGGTCTTGTCCCTACCGAACATTACGGCATTAAAACTCTTACAAGCAAAATAAACCAAAGAGAGCCACAGCAATACTCACCTGGATTAGGTGCAGCGTGGGCAGGAGATGAAGTCTTCTGCGGTCTCTCACTGCATTGAGAGAAATTTATTATGGCATGATTCTGGGCACTTAACAGGCGAACAGATTAAAATTTTAGTAAGTACAAACACATGGAGAAGTATGAAGAGAAAGACTGAAAAATCAGAGAGGTTAAAATGATGTTAATGAATGTTAATCATTGCACAAAAACATACAAATTCAAAGCAGTCGCAGACGTTTCAAACGCAGTCAAGTCAACATTAACATCAGGACTTGACAGAGAAGGCATAATGCAAAGAGTTGAATCGCAGCCAAGTAAACCAAAGACGGTAGCCATTTTTGTGGAGAGCAAATGCCTTCAGTATCAGTTCACAGATAAGCCTACATCCTCTTCCTCAAACTTTATAGTAACCATTACAGAGGGGATACTTTATCTTCCCTGCACTGACTGAATCACCTGCTTTCTTTTTTGAAGCTTAGTTTCCCCGGATGCCTCACCCTGTCCTGTGCCATGATTGCTTACCTTGGAGGCTCCTTGGCGACACTAGTGTTTGGACCCTTTAAAAGTGCATGCTGAACAAGACCAGTCAAGCTGGCAATCTGTTGCTCCATAGCCTTCATTCGCTCTCTGCAGAAACATTAGAAAATTCTGCTGATATCACAGCTGCTGCTACTGTAGAAATCAGCTCATTATAAAAACAAGAGGGCTTTTAACAGAATAAATAACTGTCTGTAATCAACAGAGAAAAAATAATTTTCGATATTTTTTGAGAGGGTGACGGGACATGTTTCAGTAGATACAGATAAGTGCCTTTGTAAGTCATTAAAACATTTGTTTGCAAACTGGGGCATTACATGTAAATTCAGCTTTTCAATTACATTTCATTTACAGTTAGAATGTTCCATTCATATTTTTTTCTGCTGAATGTTTAATCCAGGCCAGTGGACTGGCCTGCTCAGTTAAATACATAAATAAAAGATGGTGTTACTAAAATTACCTGCCTTTTCAAGTAATTGAAGTTTAGTTAATGTGTAAATGAAATAATGTGCTTTACTTATTTACTGTTAAACATAAAAAATAATCACTATTAAAAGATCAAATGTCACTTTCATTGAAAATATGAAGAGGAGGAGACACTAGTGGATACCCTAGCATTTTTAGCTTATGTTAAAGATGTTTGAAATGAAGTGATAGTGTGCAGGTATCAACAACAAAACATCACGTTCTCCCTTCTTTTCTAAAAAAATAATAAAATGTGAAAACACCTATGACATGTAGAAAACTGAGGAATTATCTATGCATATGATAGCTAAAAACTAAAACAGAAGTGATTCGCAAGTGGAGCGAGTGAACGGGCCATCTGAATATTTTACTGCCCGCAGAAAGCAAAAACACCAGAAGGGAGACAGGGAATCTTACAATGAAATGCTTTTGTAAGCCAAGAGGTTTGAAAAGAGAGCAACTTCTGTGCTCCGATGTAATTATTCATCTTGAGGAAGGATACGGGGCATGTTGAGGACATAGGGCGGATCGCAGCTGCTACAGACAATAGACGGACACAAAGTCTCTGTGATGGCAACAATGCATAACCTCAGTATCACACAACTTATTACACAAGAATACATTCCATGGAAGCTACAGGGAATTGAGAGGGACTGTGTTTATTTTCAAAGTTAAGTGTATGACTTACAGATTCCAATTCCTCTCCTCTTTTTAAATAATCGTGAGCATTTCTAAATAAGAGATTGGGCCGCCCTGGTGGTCCTGTCTGATCTGTTTGACTGATTTCAAATACTTGCTCAACATTGTCAATATTTCCCTTGTTTTTTGTAATGTTTTCTTTTTTTCTTTCTTTCTAGGTAGACACATAACCCTTGCAGACTCACTTTAAGTAGTGTCTTGTTTTCTCAGCTAAGTGGCAAACATCCCTCCTACCCTTCGTCTGTGTTTATGTGCTCCCAGTCAGAGCAGAAAAATTTAATCAGGTACAAAAATATCTGCAGCATAATTCCAAACTGAGTAAACCCTGCAGAGCCACTGCTGTTGGCACAGTGTTCACAGAGTAACAGAAAAATATACCGTGGGTTAATGGGGCTTTCAAGTGCTATCGGGCTTCATTTGTGGTAGCTATTTATGTCAGAGTCTAAACATTCTTGGATCACCAACTGTATCAGGTCCAGGTTTTCAAGACTGGCTGAAAATAATCATTTATAAGTAAAAGCTACTTGGGAAAAACAAAAACAAATGAATAAGTAAACATGTGCATTAGACTGCCACACTTAGTTTGCAGATCTCCAAACTGGAAAACAGTGAGAATAAAGGTTGTATTCTTGCCTTCAGTCATGGATGATGAAATAGTATCAGGACAACGCACAGAGACTCAACAGCTCGTGGTTAGAGTGAAACTGGGATGCAGAATTAGTCCATGCGCTCATGCAATACCGCAATCCTGAGTTTGACCATCTCGTTGGGCAAAATGCCGGCTTTTTGCCCAAGGAACTCACCGTGTCTGCTGGTCAGTAGGAGCAGGGATGGGCCCCTGGGAGAGGCCTTGGGGATCTGACACCACAGGTGATCCCATGTTCCTGGACTTAATCCCTGGAACTTCCTCTTTCCTGAAGGACTGGCGCACTGGTGAGCTTCTCTCCATCGGAACACCAGGAGGCCCACCATGAGGAAGCCCACCATGAGGAGGCCCACCATGAGGAGGCCCACCATGAGGAGGCACAACATGAGGAGGTACACCATGAGGAGGTACACCATGAGGAGGTACACCATGAGGAGGCCCACCATGAGGAGGTACACCATGAGGAGGGACACCATGAGGAAGCCCACCATGAGGAGGCACAACATGAGGAGGTACAACATGAGGAGGCCCACCATGAGGAGGCCCACTATGGATGTCAATCATCCGTACCTCAGTCATCCTGTGAGGGGAAGGGGGAGGAGTCTTTGAACCCAAAGTTGGGAGCTGGCTGTTTCTGGACTTCTGCCTGAACAGGGTTGGGTGATCCACAGTGTCTGTGGGGCTGGGCCCACCATAAGAGCTTGTGGAGCGGATGGAGGCACGGTGAAACGCCGCCATTCCATGTTCTGGCCCATCAAGCCCAGGGTTAGGGTGTGGCCCATGGGCTGTCGCCATGCCAATACGTCCTTCTTGCAAAAGGTATGGATCTGCATACAGCCCCTCGTTACCCCTGGTGAGACTGTGGCTCTTGCCACCAATGTTCTCATCCGGCTTGACGTCCCGTCTCTCCAGGATAGCACTGGGACAAGGAGAGATGGAGCGGGCCGGGGGGTTGGACAGCCGGTCCCTTGGGACTGTAGAGCTCCCAGGTAAAGAGCCCTGTCGTGGGCCAAATGGGATTCTGGAAGGTGATGGGGGCATGGAGTGAGGACTTGGGGGGAGTGCTCCCTGGATTGGGTGGTGGGTTGGAGGACCCATGGGTGGATGTCTTTGAGGGTGCTGAACATCCCGTCCAACATGCGCCATCTCACTGTGCATCTGGAAAACCCACAAAAACATGCAACAATATTATTTCAGAATCTTTTAGTTCTTAAACAGAGCAACCAAGTCCAGACCCTTTCAAGAAAAACTACTTAAAACACAAGAGACTGCATACTTCTGACCATTTGAGAGCTCCAGCCTCTTTTTGCTGTGTATCTTACGACTTCTGGGCAGAAGTTGCCCTTGAAACAAAAACATCCAGCCTACTCAGCTTACACTGTTTCCTTTCAAAAGAAATACACTGTCAGCAATCGTTCCAGAAGCAGAAAGTAGTTACTTGCAAGGATACAAACACTGTGCATACAGTATTTCCCTTCAAGTCCTTGATATTATTCCTGGAGGATTCTTCAAAACAAAATTTCACCACATGAATGAAAGTGCTTTGCTTTTCAGACTTCACATTTTTCAGCTTTTAACACTGGCAGATTTCCTTAAAAAAGTACCAAAAAATGTCCTCTGGGCTCATCAGCAGTTGATTAATATATAACAAGACCTGTCAAGCACTGTCTGTTTAATCATCCAACAGATATTTTACACTGATCTTAACTGCCTTCACCTTTAATAACCACTGCAGGATGCTGTAAACTAAGCTGAACTGCTGCTGATGGCGAAAAAATGCATGTTCTTGCCTGTTAGTGGGAAAACTGCAGACAGGCACACAGCACATGTCAAAAGACATCTGTTTAATATGTTAAACTACATCACTGTAAACAGTTTGTATTATTTCTGTTACTTTTCATTTTTGACAGCTTGCATTGGGTAAGAATATGAATGCATGCATGGTAAATTCTGTGAACTCACTGCTCATCTGAAGACACTCAGAGGAACACATTACAAAGTGAGTAAATTCAGCAAAGTTTTTCATCCCCTGATAGTTAGTCCTACACCGAACTAAATACGAAGCAGCACAACTAAAATTTGATAGACAAACTCTGACACACCCAAGGATGTTCGACATATCAAGTATTACACCACTGGAGGGTGCTGGAATGTATCACTGACAGGGCTGGATCCGATCTGTTTTGCTTCCTGGATAAATTTTGAATCTACTCAAACAAACAAGCTGTTGTTTCCTCAAGGTATGACTCACGGGTTACACCTAGAAGTCAGTCAGGTCAAAAACTCAAATTAAAAGTTCTTTAACAAACTCCAGGCACAGTTCTACACAAAGTGTTTCTTACAGTGTTGTCTTAGTGTAATAATTCCATAGCAGCAAGACAGATTATCAGTGTGAGGAGAACAATAAAGTGGGTGTGACCCTTCCGTGTGCAAAAGCAAGAGCGCTTGTATTGAAATGGAAAACAACATTTGCTCACAGTGTACAGTGACAAAGCGCTATTGCTTTGCTGTAATAGCAAAAAAGAGAGAAATACACAGATGTTGTTGGACAACTGGAAAATATGTTTGCTTTGAAACAACACAAAACGAGAACGGTTCGAAAAAGTAGCATGTGAGAACCTGTATCAGACGAATGTGAGGCCGTGCAGAGAACATCTGTACCTGTTTCACACGCAGACTTATTTTTCCACTGAGGTCTTAAGCCTCCAATAATAGGGGCAGCCTGTCTGGGTTTTCTGCACAAAGTTGCCTCGATCTCTTGCTGTGTCAGCAATAGATAGGGTTTCCAAACTGATTCATAAAGTGCAGAAACTCAGAGTGAGCCAAGCTCAACAGATAAAGAGCTGTGCTGTGATAATAATACAGAAGTGCATAAACAAAGCCATGCATTTTTATCTTTTTTTTTATCAGAAAAGTTAAAGAACCAGTGAAGTGTGTTAAGAAAACCAGAAGGGAAATATGCCAGAACCAAACCGCTGTTTACAAAATATCTCTCAGTAATGTGGACATAACACAACCTCTGAAATCCTCTATTGACATGGCTGTTTGAAAAAGCTTTGCACCATTTCAGCATATACAGATTGGTAGCATTTTAAAATATGTGTGTTTAATTTTACATAAAGACCTTCTGAACTTCAGAGAAGAAAGAACATGATAATAATGATGATGAAAACAACAACAGTCATAATAACTAAGAATTGTTTAAGACGGACACAAAACAGACAAAATCCATGGAGATTGTACAGCTGCTAAGAATAGACACTGCTTTTAGCAGAAGTCTACAATGTGCGTGTTCAAGTGCACATTCAAGACTTAACACTTGTCAATACATTTGTATGGAAAGGACATACCAACAGGTTTAAGTTAGAGAAACATTAGTCTGGATCCATACAACAAATGTCAACACACTATTTTCTTTCAGCAGCCTCTGGATTTAAGATGAACTCCATGCTTGGCGACAGCCAGCCTTTGTGTCTGTCTCAGTTGCTTTTTGGTAAAAAATGACAGAATTATTCAGACATCAGTCCTCTGCATCGCTTTCCTCATGCTTACAATTTCACAATGTTTGCTTCAGAAGTCTGATGTTGTCAAGTGTGTTTTTGTTTTGTTTTGCTGATCACAATCCACTTCTTATATAACTCATATCTTCTAACCTATCAGATGACATTATGCCTTTAGAAGACACTGAACGATTTAAATAAAATTCCATTCTCACTTTTCATTTTTACTACTTTTTCTCCAGCTGTCCATGAACAATCTGATCCAGACAGAAGCCAATTAGCAGTTTGGAATTCATGCTGCAACTCAAACTTGTCCTTTCTAAAGATAGACTAAAGGTATACTTCTGAACCCTTACCACTTTCCTCGTTACTAATTTAATTTGACACACGAAATCAAGCTTGTGGCTGCGGGTTTGTAGCTGAGGTTAAGGTAGTCTTTGCTGTATCACAACAATGCAGCAATGCTGGCTGTAAATCTTATTCAGGCAAAGATGAGCAGCAAGGTTAGACAAAGGGTAAGTCGGATTAGAGAAGGATTTGAGAAGGAACATTCGAGGAAAGGGCTCTTTGGGTTTTGGTTTTGTTACATCGGCAGGAAATAAACACAGCAGACTGAACGAGGGAAAGAGATTAGGGCTTATATCGGGGAAAGAATGACCAGGGGAAATAGTCTCAAGAATTGCTCTGAATTGTCCCTTAAACAAGCTGCTGCAGACCATGTAAGGGACGCCCAAATGCAGGCCCCTAAGAGAACAATACGAGACCCCCCTTTTAACAGATTAGCAAGAGGCAGGGGGACATTCCTTCCCTCAGCTGCAAACAGGATGTAAGAATGAGAAGAGCTGAGGCTGGGCTCAGTATTTTAAAAGCAACACAACTCAAACACTCCCCAAAGTTTGGCTGTTAATGAGAGATCTTTCACTGGTTTTCAAGCAGCAGGAGCAATAAACACCCTGAACTCTCACATGCACCGATTCCGTAGTCCAACCATCCCAACCCCCATACTCATTAGAACTGTGAACCATAGCTCAATTTTTTGGTTTATATTGTTTATACCGATTTTTTGACACAGTTTGCACTGCTTTTTAATCTCATTGCACATGTACACAGTGACATCAAAGGCATTCCACTCTATTCAGTGAAGGACTCACCCGGGCATCTCCGTTGGCAGGTCGGGGTCCATGGCTGAATGCCTGCACTGGGTCTTTGTGGTACACCTTCAGGCAGGAGTGGTCTGTGATGTTCCTGTAAGAGGAGGAGGTGTTCGGGGGTAAGAAAGCAGCCCATACATCACCATCAGAAAATGGACGATCCTGTCTCAGCCTGGATAGCTTTAAAAGCCCAGCTAAGGGCAGATATCCTGAAATAGGCTCTGATGGTTGTCTGTCACTGGACATTTCCTCCAAATCTCAAAAGGCTAAATAAATCTACTTCTAATTTGTTGAGCTCTGACTCAGATACGTAAATGGCAAGCAGATCTGTTTGTCTAGTTTTACTGATCGCACAATGGCGTTGTACCTTGGACACCTACGTAAAAGCACCACGAGACAATTTTTTACAGCCCCGATAAAGAATTAGTCACAAAGTACACACACTCACTTGAGCAGAAACTCTGTCAACTAAGGGGCAGAGTCTCATTCAGTCTGTTTTAAAAATAGCCTCAGTATATACAATACAATTAAATAAATCTCAAATGAACTAATAACATAGCAGAGAAAAGAAGATGTGAGCTACTTTTTTAGTTTCTCTGTTTTACTATTAGTTCTTTAATAATATTAATTCACTTTAAAGTCAGGAGAAAATGCTAAGATCTTCTTTGCTGTTCATCAAAACTATGTTGTCATAAAGCTCCAACTCAAATGTTTTTTTTTATCATTTTGGTCTATTTTTTTTATAAACAATAAAACGGAAATGAGGTTTCCTGGTACGAGACAGTTCCTGTTCATGGAAAGCTGTGGACACAGAGATTTGAAGAAGGGAAACAACAATACAGCTGTTTTGCTGTGATTGGTTGTCAAGGTGCTGAGGGCTGACTGGGTCACACAACAGTGTTGACTGAATCTAGCACCAACTCAGCAGATGGATCTCTAACCAGGAAAAGAGGAAGGGAACTTTTGGGAACTTTAAATATCCCGTTACACTATAATACACAGTTCATGTCCCATTTTGTTGTTTATTACATGCAAACATGTATCTTTACCTGACATCTGAGAGCTCGTAGTACATGTTCCTCATGTCGTCTTTGACATAGACAGCAACGCTGGGTGACTCCAGCATCTTCATATTAAGCTGCTGTGGGAAGGCACTAACAAACAGAGCTCTGATTGTGTCGATGCTGGTGATCTCATTAGGCATGCGGATCTGTTTGGTCTCGTCGAGGTACTGCAGATACAGAACACCTAAAACAGAAAAGCAGGGATTAGCCTGAAGGAAACTCCTTTCTTTCTAGTCACAGATGTGATTTCCATGAGTTTAATTTTCTTTCCCATTTTTTAATTGCGGTTTGTTTTCGTTTCCTTTCATGTCTCACTACTCTAAAACCACACAAGTGGTAGTGTGTTGCAGTGGCTCTGATCATATTGTGAAATATCCTTTGAATTGCAATTGAACTACTATTTTCCTTGACCATCATGAGAAATGTGAGGTCACTGGTGAGAAAAACAAAACAGTTTAGCTTTTAGGTGAGCTGTATTATTTGTTTCGCCAGACCATGGCTGCAGGAACAACTGTTAACATCTTTCTGCCCAACTTTTATACCATACGACAGTATACAGAGACGGCAGCATGTGACAGAGGAAACAGAAGTGAGAAGGATCTGCAGAGCTACAGCAACAGATGGTGTAGCTGGCCATGTCGGGAGAAGAAATATTTCTGTACCATGGATGTTGAACTGCTAACTAAGAATTTCTGTTTATGGAGTCTATCGACAAAGTTTGTGACATCATCAGCTGAACCACTGAGACAAAACACCAATACAAATAATTTGAGGTAATCTCTGTTCATTTCAACCATACTTTGATCTCTGAACACTGACAGAAAAAAATAACACTGTTCCATGATTTTCAAGTAGTTTGCAGGACAAACAACACTGCTATCAACTGGTAAGTTCTGGGAAATGGTACACTGTACAATAAAGAAAAGGGGGAAAAAACTAAGTGTTAATACATACAGTCGGGACAGGAGTAGAGGGCAAAAGCAAAGCTATGTGCTCAGGGTAGAAAACTAAAAGTTGCGCATCAAAAAGACCAAAGCATGAACCCCTGAACCCTGGGTGTGGCATCTGTACCGTGTTTTAGAAAAACAGATGTCTCTCCCACAAAATTTATGAACACGCCCACACGGTAGTTGTATAAACAGTGCCCAAAAGAGCGAGAGAGAGAGAAAGAGAGAAATGTATTTATATTTCTCTCTCTTTCTCATTCATTGTTTCAAACACAGTAGTTTCACTGACAATAACATTTAATAAAAGAATATATTGGGTATATACATACAATAAAAACAACATCCAGAAAGTGACAACTTTTGACAGACACAAAAGTTCAGCTTCATTTTGGTCAGCCTTGCATTTGTGCACTGAAATGAGCTCAGTTAAAGGACAGGGGGCATGGCTTACTTGGTGTAAACCCTGTAAAGAATACCAGGCCAGTAAGAGCTACCAGATGTTAGTGAAAAATTATACAAGATTCTACATGCTCCGCGAGACAGAATGAGACACAGAGAGGGCAAATCCAGGAAAGAAAATTGCTGAGTCTACCCATTGCTCTCTCTGGTGCGTCTGGGTTCCTGGGCAGTAATATATTAACAAAGTGCCCATTTACAGAATAACTGTATCCTTCCTTTGAGATCTGTTATGGAAACAGTTGACTAGTTTTCAGCCAGAATTCAGCTACTAGACGAATCAGATTAATGACTAAGTGACTTTGATCAAGCAGATACTTCTTCAGCTTTGCTCCGACAAAGTTTATTGGGTAGCTTCTAACAGCTCAGAATCGTATTACATTCCTGAGCCTGTGGTTTTGCTGAGGACTGGAAACAAATGGCCACTGGGTTTTATAACCAAATGGACCCACCAAAAAGTATTCTAAGTACGTTTTCTGCAGTTCTCCAGTAAGACACTAACCGTCTAAGTAAACATAGTCCTGAAAAATACCGTTTGTGTCGACTCTGATTAAAGTTCACATAGCAAAAATGATGTATCTCAACCACAAATTAACGCCGTGAAAGTCAGAACAATTGATGCTACACTGCGGAAAGGATGAAATACTCACAGAAACAGGTTTGAAGGATTTCCTGTTTTCTGCTGGGTCTTATGATGCTCAGGAAACGACCACATTACTAACTCTTGTAGCGTGAGCGAGGGTACAAGGAAGCCCCAAAAGTCCGTTGGGACTAAGTGAAGTGTGCGCTTGTGTGTCTGCCTGTATGCAAGTGTGTGAGAGACAGTGGGAGGGACACCGCCGTAAAGAGGTGCCCCCTTTTTTTCTCCTCCCCTTGATCCTACCACAGCCCCCCACTGTCCTAACGCTTTGTCCTGATGTTTTTGATGGAGGGAGGGAGGGAGGGTGATGGCGTAAGTGTGAGTGTGTGCGTGTCTTTTTCCACCAAAAGTGTTGTTGAGCGTTTTTGTCACGTTTTTTCTACAACGTGACACTTTTTTCCCCCCATTGAGAAAACAGAATTTTCTTTAGAAGAGGCTGAACACTTAGTTTGGAGAGTATACATTTTTTTTGGACAGTTGCAACAACTCAATTCCACACAACTTACAGTCTTTCTGCGTGCCCATGCAAATGAAGCTCTATGTGTGTTGATAAGAAAACCCATTTTTGGTCCTGTCAATAACAGGCTGGTGTAATGTTCTGTGGATGGTTTCTCCTATCTTTCACAGCAGACAAATTCATTCTAATTAAAACAAAACTGTGAGCTTAGGTGAGGGAGGAATGTAGAACAGAAGAATAAGCTAGATGGATTTAGGAGGGAGACTTAACATTTTTTAGTAAAATGAAAGCAAACTCCTAAAATTCTGCCTAAAAAAATGCTCTTTGTTTCCATTAATTGCTTGTTGCTGTAAAGTAAATTATGCACAGCTGCAATAAAGAGAAAAAGTTACAATTAAAAAACAATACAGACTTAATCTGCCATCAAAGATGCCACAAAAGAAGGAGAAAGCCCCTCAGAAAGTTTCAATTTGGACCCTACCCAAGTAGTCAATGGGAAGAGGCGGGGTACACCCTGGACAGTCCCTAAATATTTTACCACAGTGATTTTTTATTTTCAGGAAAGAGAAACAGTTTGCTGTTCACATCATTATTGTTGTGAATTTGCAGAAAATGTGTTTTTTAAAAAAGTGAAAAGGTGAGAGGCACATTGAGCCACCATATAAATAAAGTTAAAGAAGTAATTTTTTTCTATGAATGTTGTATCTATCAACATTTTCTGGAGTGCAGTTAAACAGAGGAAGTGGTGGAAACACAACTTCTGAGACAACTTACAGGTTAGGAGTCATTATACAGGGACCTCATGATGTGCTTTGATGGTGACAAAAGTGATACAAATACTGTTAAAAACCATGCAGAGTTAATTTTCATCTCAGTTTACACAAAGTAAATACAATATGTAAGATATAGCATACATGAATACTTGATACACCTGATAATAATTCCTGTATTACAAAATATTGGTGGTTTAGGGAGTGACTAACAACAACTTCTAAGCCTTACAACCTTTCTTAATGCAATCCATATATTAATACTAGTACAAGTCAGTACAAAGAACTGACTCTTTCTAACGTCTCTGAACTTCTGGTAAGCTGTAACCTCATATTAGGCAAGAGCTTGCCAGTTTCTTTATTCTTTTTGATGGCATCAAATTCATAACAAGTATACTAAAAAAGATAACAAAAACAAAACCTCATAACATTCTCAGTTATAAAATGTATATGTTCTATTTGAATGATTTTGATCAGATATAGAGCTGGAAGCATTTCCAGGTGTCACTGACATCTCACTTTGCTGCACAGAGTTGTAACTGCTTCTAACAACCATAAAAGCCTTACACACAACATACCTAGTGAGCGGTCCTTTGTCTGGTTGGTGGATCGCACAACAGGCAGGCTGGCACGGACTCGGCTGCCACGGGTGAAGGCTGTGGGTGCATCTGCCTCAGACATGGCGTCCAGTGAATCTAAGGAGGCCAGGGATAGGTGGTCAACCTGGTCGCTGACACTGGGCTGGGGGCTGGGGCCGTGCTTCGGGCTTCTGCTCTGGATGGGGAGGGGCGTGGAAACAACAAAGTGAGGTGTGCAACCATGAGCACAAATTGCACATAATAACGCTGTAAATTCAAATTCACACTTTGTCTTACTTCAACACCATGCAGCAGAAAAAGGTAAGCTGCACAACAACAAAACAAACCGCTGCCAGCTGCCAGCTGACGTGTCAATGTGGAAAAAATTTAAGCTTGCTTTTTACTGGTACATGCCCACACATCACACATGTTCACTGTGCTCTCCCACCTGCATATCCCTCAACAAAACAGTTTATAAATCATGCAAGAGTTAATAACCATAAAAAGAAATCTACTTTGAAATGTTGCCCGCACTGACATGATAAGGCTTGCACACAATGAAAGAGGTCATTGAGACATGTGCAATGTGCGTCCAAAAGAAAAGGAAACCTTTAAAACACTGTCAGAAGATCATGAATTGTTTTATAAAGACTTTGATGAAATCCCCTCCCTGTAAACTAATATGCATTACGTGGCATCCTCAAATTGCTGCTACAAAAGAACAACGGGGTGCGTGATATGACTACAGATCCTTTTCAGCTGTTGTGCCATGCTGAAAGGTGATCCACCCCTCTGATGTGAGGCGGGACTGGAAGTAAGGGGGCAGCAAACACAGGGCTGTTGAAACGCTCTTCTTCTCTCAAACCAATTAGGAGCTGTGGAACTAATGCAGGGAGAGCTAAGGTCAGGCTCATCAGGTTATCTCACAACACACCTGCGTGCACATGCGGTTTTTCTCTCACATTAACCCAGAAAGACACAAATCGGCCAATGGCAACGTTTATTATGGAACATGGGTGACATTTCTACAAGCTTTCACAACCAGAACTGGTTTAACCTGGCTGCCAAGGTCTGCTAGAAGTGGCGCAGAGGCATGGTGGCACAAGGGTTTGGAACAAACTCACGCAGCAGGGTCTGGTGAGAGTGTAAATTAAGGCACACACGGTGACACACACACATACACACACACTTCAGCAAGATGCAGATAAGATAAAAGGCCAACTAACTCTGTGGGGCAATTGGATTTTCATCAAATACCTCTGAATGTCAAGCTCAGAGTGAAGGGAGACGAGTAAGCCCTGAAAAAACTGATTGGAGGACAGAAGAAAGAGGAGAAAACAAAAAGCACAGGGCTAAGAAAAGCCAGCAGGGGTTTGAGATGGAAAAGGAGATGGTCATCAAGCAAAACAGAGGTACCATGGAAACATAGCAATGTGAAAATCAGACTAAAGGAAATTAGAAAGGTGAATGTAAATAAAATCTAACGGCAGCTTGTCGTTACTTTGAGAGGAATTACCTAATTGTACAAGACTGAGCAAGTTAAAGTTTGAATAGACACATTTCTTTTAAACAATGGGGCATCAAACTTCATCATAGTCCTTTTCTGACTCGGCATGCAGCCGTTTATCTGAAGCAGCTCCACAGCAATGAGACAAAACTGCTGAGCTGTCACGCAACTTTTGTAATTCCATTGAAAAATGCTGAGGCTGCACCATTCAGAGGGGGGACATTTAATGACTGCAAAAGTGCCTTTTTATTGTTAATGCACAGTCACCTTTTAAAACAGAGAGGTCACCTGGAGTCGACATGTCACCTAAAACCAGACATGTGTTGGAAATTTAAACTGAACACTGAATGATTTATGACCTTATTCAGTGATGGTGGGTCCAAACAGCCCTCCCACATTGCTCCTTTATCCTCTCATGGCCTACTGTTTTACTCATGGTGCAGCCTCCCTCTGTCACCTGTACATAGTAATTATATCTGAATGCTTTGGCAGTGTAATCTGACATTTTCTGAAGCATTTGGGTGGACAGTAGAAGAATACAGACTAACTTTAACTGTTTACTTTGGTGACATCCTCCACTGTGTTGTGTTTTCTGTGAGAGAAATACTTGCAGTAAAGACACATCAACACCTACAAGAAATGGGTTGCAATAGTTTCTTAAAATTTTTCCAGCTTTATTTTCAGAAAAAATAAACAGCACAATAAGTTTAATTTACCCAATATAATACTGAAGGTAAGGAAGGGTAATAAATGTCTTCCTCGGACAGAGTTAGGACTTATGTTGTGATGTTGTATTTTCATATATAGTTATGGATAAGCTTAAACATTTCTTCAAATATTAAAGTAACAAGCTCATGCTTGCTCCCACATGTGATGCGACTATTTGCCACCTTCCCTGATTCAAAATTTTAAAGTAGGTTAAGGAAATAAAGCGATCTTAAACATAAGAAGAAAAAAATCTCCATCTTATTTTTTTCATGCAAGTTAAGGAAGTTATTTTCCATTTTTGCTGAATTGTTCTGGAACAAATGATGGTTGTGGTAGAATATAAAGGTGGAGGAAATTGCAAATGAGACCTTCCACCTTCTTGTGCAAAGTGGTAATTAAGTCCAACCACATCTGACAAATGATGATCAGATAAACATCCCTTTCCTTCTGCCCCTGACTGTTGCTCTCGCGTGCATACATAGATTATCAATTTGACAGTGGCAAGATATGACATTATCGAAAAAATGAAAAGAACCAAAAGACACTCCTTCCCCAGCTAACCCCCTCTTGCTTTAAGGTCCAGATGTGAAACCCACAGGCCAACCGCTGATTAGCACTGTAAAACCTGCTTCGACTCGTTCACACCTACACTGCATTCCACACCAGTGATTCCCACACTTCAGTCAAAACAGCGCAGCCTGTGATTCTGCTCCTTCTGTGATTCTGCTCCTTCGGCAGCAGCAGCTCCCTCCCCACACCACACTGAATCTGACAGCTATGATGAATGGGACACCGGGACACCAACATTAGGTTATATACAGGAATATGACAAGTTATAAAGTCATGAAAGGAATCCCTTGGGATTGGACGTGGCCAGAATATGAAGCTTGAATGTGTCAAAGGAATCAGAAAATGTCGACTCCAGTCATGGTGGGCTGTCTTTTTAGAGCTGAGGCCATTGCCAGTGGACCGTTATTAGAAGGCCTATGTTAAATAGTCACTGTGATTAGAGAATATTATGGCAGGTCTGAAAATAACTCAGTGCCTCATCTAAATTCTTACATTGCGCGGCTTACAGATGAAAACCTCTCTGCTGCAGAAGAATTGTTCCTCAGGTCACCAAGTCCTTAATCATAAATTTTCTTGACCATTACACCTGCAGAACCTTGACATTAAATGCATGTCAGGAATAGAACAATGTGGGCAAGGGGTGATTAGGGAAACATAGCCGTGGGGGGAAATAGTTGTAAGAGTGGAAGTATTTCAGTTGTGCTCTGTTTGTGCAGTAGTGTGTGTGAGTCTGCTTGACACAGAATAAAAAAGACGGATACAAAGAGAGACCGAGTGTGTGCATGAGTGAGTCAGGCCATTGTTCCAGAAAATCGGACCCAAACCCAGGACATCCTACAAACATTTATGCAACAGTGACTCGTAAAACAGTCTGCTATCATATGGAGAAATGCCCGCGTTTGTGTGTGTGTGTGTGTGTGTCTGCATAGCGATCAAACGTAACAGGTCAGTGCTTCTGCGGGTAATATGTAAAGCTGGCACACAACTCTGTTCCCATTTACCGAGCAGTTCTGAACAGAAGAAATGATTTTCGATCCAGCTTGACACCTGCCTTGACTCATACAAAGCTTTGTCAAATTGAAGCCACAGTGTTGCAGCATTTCACAAAGCAAGACAGATTACATTATATCAGGCTGCCCTCGTTTGGTTCCTGGCATACGGGCTGATATGAGGAGCAGAGCTTGAGCGAGTAAAGTAAATTACGATTTTCAAGAATAATGGCAGCTCCCATCAGGAGCCTGCTGTTACACTTATGGAGATTTAAGTATAGACACAGCCTTAAAAGCTGCCAGATTGCCAGGCACCGCACCTACAGACAGTCCACACAAAGCCACCTGACTGGTGCCTACTTTCTTATATAATCATATTTAGTGCTCTAATCATTTTCTCTGAAAGTGGCTTACCTCACATCTTAAAATGGGGACATTTGTTCGACACCTTGGCAGTAATCTTTTTTTTCCCAACCTTTATTATTACATTAGAGATCATTAACGAACGCAAAGAAAAACTCAGTACATATGTGAATATGCTCATCTACAACAAAAGCCACTGCCCCGAACGAGTACAATAGTATACATTCACTCCACCAGCACGGCCACACAGGTTACCAGAGTAACAGGTTTAGTTTTTTTTTCATTCTATAGTGTCTTTCCGCTTTCCGGACATGGAAGAATGTAAACAAGAGAGTGGAGGTGCTGACTCTTATGGCCTCAGACACAAAGTGCAGCACTGCGAACGTGGATTTCCACTTAAGATGCTAATTCAGCCTGAGCACTGGGGAGCGGAAGTGTCGCCGTCTGTAATTACCTGGTAAACACATAAGCCCAACAAAGTGCTTTAAATGCTGTTTATGCTGCTACTAAACTTTTCTCACTCTGATATATAACTCAATTAAAAAAAAGTTGAGATAAGATTCACATTCCAATGAAATACCCTATTTTGTGCCTCTGAGTTAATGATCAAACCAAGACTACTCCTGCTTCCTCTTTAGAAATACAGGTGTGAACCACATAGACAATACTGGATATGACTAAAAAACTCAGTGCCACTGCAGTTCTACACAGCTCAAGCGAATAAACCCCTTGTCAATCAACTGGTCTGTATGCTGTCTGTGGACAGACCATCACCCTTTGTCCTCCATAGCCTAAATAACATTACACCAAAATCCCCCAGTCATCCATTCCCATTCAGTGCCACCACATCCCTCTGCCGCTCCCTCCTCTGATGCATTCCTCCTCTAATCCTGTTGTCACCATCCCCAGATGACCTTTCAGAGATGGGTTGTTAGTTTGTTAATTGGCAACTTCTTTTAGATGACTTTATAGTAAGTATAAATTGAAGCTGACAGTAATTGGGTGAATCAGTGCATAAGTCAGCCTATTTACAGGTAGACAATAAGATAATATGACACAAATATACATGCAAAGTAACACTAACAAGTGTTGTTCATTAATCAAATATGAAGCAAAGAGCCTCATCAAACCAGATGCATTACTGTCTCCGAACCATAGACTTAAAGAGGTCTGACCACTTGTACTGCTGTGATCTCCAGAACAATTAAAAAACTGATTCAACCCGCTCGCACACAGCCAGTTACTCCAGCAGGCATAAACCCCTCATCTGAGTGAGCAGCACCGGTTCTGACAGGTCCAACTGAAAAGCGGGGACATCTTTTCTGGGTGTAAGAAGTCAACCTCGGTGGCAAACGCTTTTTTTACAGAGAGGGAAAAAAAAGAAAGAGAAATACACTAGTTACCATTCTTGCCAAGCTTCTGTCTTCTGACAGTGATTTCCATGTGAGACTGGAAACTCCCTGGTTTTAAAGGAAACGGAGTCTCTTCTTCCTGTGTTATTTCAGCACTTGAAGCACTCCCTGTGCACAACTGCCCTGTCCTGCTCCATTCCCTTTTTGCTCTATCCCTCTGCGGATGCACACACCGCCCCCACGTCCCTAATGATCCCGAAGCACAACACAAACACACACACAGCCCACACTGAGCAGGCAGCAGGGGGAAAGTTGTTGCTTTCTACATGAGCTTTTTACGTGTGCACATCACTGTGTGAGCCCGAGATTGTTTTGTTTGAGAGCGGGGGGGCATCTTCTCAAATCCTAACCCTTTTACGTTTCTTACTTCCGCACCTTTCCAGCAGAGGGATCCGAGCCGAGTTTTCCGCACAGGGCTAGCAAACTAAATGTAATCTTAAAGCAGCTGCTTCGACACTAATCCCCATGTCCAGTCTCAGCTTCCACCTCATTGGGGCTATTGAAGACAGACAGATGACTCTCCTGCCTGCAAAGAGATAAGACCATTCTCTACTCTAAGGGATCCGGGAGCCTATGGTAGAATCACAAAATAGTCAGCTGGCTCTTGTCCAGTGGCACATGCAGGTGGCCGATCTGAAAATTTTCCAAGCATGCTCTATGAAATGTAAGAATCATCAGAGGAAGCAAGTTGTTTTATAACGAAACACCAAAACTGGCTGAAAATTCACAAACCATACCTGAAACGATATGTACACATCTATGAATGTGCATTCATAAAGTCCCTACCTTGCTATCTCACTTGCAAAACAAATAAATGCAAATGATTTGCTGATGGCAGCAGAAGCTGGCTCTGTCAGGACTTGCTCTTTAATTTTATCAAGTCATACTGAAAAATCCCAGGCTTCCTGGAAAAGTGCAACACAGTTACACACATATTCAAAAATGTCCATCATAGTGAAACAGAGAGTGGACAAAGTTTCACGCAGCTAACAGATTCAACATTTCCACTAGAGTCTATCAGGTGGTAAAATGGAGGACCTTCCGGGTTAAACTTGAGATTGTGGTTGCTTTAATTGAATGAACATCAAAACAAATGGGCCTTTTCTCTTCTGATGATTTAGAGCCCAGACTCCCCTACTTGATGTCATACATATACAAGCTCACACTCTGAGGAAAGAAACTAAACTTTTTTTTAACCTTATCGTTTATTGCCCAATAACTACTTCATCTTTTTTTTTCTTCAAAGCATCAAGTTATCACAACATCAGCCCTGATTATGACCTTAATATTTATGCCTAACCAGGGATTCACCAAACGGCTCTGCTCCAGTGGAGCAAAGATTCATTGCACCCACTCTCCCAGAGTAGAGTTTCTCGCGTGTTTGTGCATGTCAAGAAAGGAGGCAGATACTCAGTAATAAGCTGAAGGTTTCAATAATCCTGAGAGACTGACACCCTTTGATCCGCATTAACATGGTGCGTCTTTTTCTCTTTTGCCTCACTGATGGGAACACAGAATCTATTAGCCACCTCTTCTCTGAGTGGCTTATTTCATAACTTTATTTTGGGCCAAAAATGGAGAGACAGAGGCCGGACCTTTTTCAAATATAGGCAAATCCGTCAAACATGCTGCAACTTGTGGAATCTTTCCACCAGTAAATGACAGCATGCATTGAAGCGTGCAGTGCTAAATCATCAGCAGGTTTTCCCCGCACTGCTCGCCAGCCACATGGCCCACTTTGTTAACAGCAGCGTCAAAGCACAGCACCGGCCAGCTGTTTATGTAAAGCATGAGCCACAGTTGACATATTATGATAACTGACACATGCTTCACATCTGTAAAACCATGTATTTATAACAAATTCCATTAGCTTTAAAACGTGGTACTCTTTTCTGCCACAGAACAGTCCCCTGATTCCAGGTGTTTCCTGTCATCTACTCCATATCTAGAACAAGAAAAGCCTGGGCTCTCCTTCTATTGATTAAAAATCCAATTCAAACATCTTTGAGTAATGTAGCCGTTGTGCTTTCAGCCTACAAATGCAAACTCTGCTGAGAAAGGGGGCCAACTGGAAATAAAGCTAAGGGGATCATCAAGAGGTTTGAGCCAGATGTTTGAAGCTGGTTCTGTCAGCAGTGAAATCATCATGGTGCACCTCTGTCTCAGCTTTTCCTTTGAAGTCTGGCTCATATCTTTGGCCCAAGCAAGGGTCCAGATGTTGGGCTGCATGCAAAGACTCGCATACCAAAAGTACAGACAGACAAAATGGAGAAATGCAACTCTCACTTTGTCCCGGGGACTTATTGCCAAAATATTTGAAAAAATAAACACCTCTTCAAGCAACATAATATTTCTAATTTGTATAAGGTTCATCTATTGATTTGATTTTAATTAACATCTTTATAAGCCAGAAGTATGACTTGTTATAAGTTCTCAGCTTGAAGAAAGCAGACCCAACAAATCATATTTAGTATTTGTTTTTGTTCATCTCACTTGTACATCATAATCTTGACAACCATTAGTCCGATGTTTGTCAAACTAAGTGAGCGTGTTGCATGGGACCCACGTGTGAGCAGTGTCCACTTCTGACTAAGGGCCATCTTGTTTCTGGGGTTAACTGCAAAACTTTATGCCGGTTAAAAGGAACCTATGTCTTTCCTGTCATTACAAACACTGATATGTGATGCATGACCCCATGATGATGTCACAAGATATTAGTTTAGAAGGACACAACTAAAAACACCTATTCAATAAAACTGTCTTGAGCGAAATTCTAAAGTCCAGCCACTGACCTGATGAAAGGCTATTATGTAGTAAAAGACTAAGGAAATAGTTGGACTAATAGGTGAGTCTGTCATAATACTATTACATACTTAATATGAAGGTGATCACATTGTTTTTTTTCGTTTATTCCTGTGAGTCTTTAGGGCATTCCTTAGCTAAAAGCTAAGCTTACATGACCTCAAATAAAAGACAAAATTTCACAATACTTATTTCCCACATGCTTTTGTTCCATGTATTAGACCTGTTCACTTTTGGTCAAGATGTTAACACAGCTGAGCACCGGCTGTTTTTTTCCACTTCTGCATTGGGTTGCATAACTCTGCTCTAGCTGTATAACTCTATATTCACAGCTGGTGCAAGGGACTGCTTTCATTATCTCACCGTCATTACTTCATAACATGATGGATGTACAAATCTGACCCCACATACGGACTCTTACTCTCCAAACTGTTGGAACCAGCATAAAAACGACAGAGGAAACTCTCAGTGATTCCATGAATGCTTCTGAAACCTAAAAATAAATTTTTTGCACCTATTAAAATGTCCACTGCTAAATAAATTAGTTTACCCGTTTGCATTTTTGGCATTAGCACATATTAGCAGAGCAGTAGTTTGGGAACACGGAGGAATGGAATTAGTAAAAGAGTTTTGTAGGTGAGGCTCCTCGGGCCGACTGATCTACATTGACAAATAGTCAAAACTGTTTGTGAGGGAATGTGAGGGCATAAGGTTAAAAATGTCACCGCCCTTCTCTGTCAAACTGGACTTTTTAGGACCATCGTAACCACAAACTACCTGTTAGGCCAGAAGAGCAACAATTTATCTGTAAATAATTCGGCTGCTTAAGCCAGCAGTAAAACACCTCTGTGTTGCTGCTGAATTAGACATTGAAAAAGCTCAGACCTGATTAGCTGGACTGATTAACGCACTGGTGTTGCGTTTGAGACAGCGTGTAAAATTCTGTCTGGCTTGACTCATTATCAGCAGTGATCAGTGGCAGGTCTATCAGGGCCTTCAGTCAGAGCAGCTTAGCACCCCCACCCCCACCGGCAGTCAGGATTAGACATAGCCTTGGCGCCACTCTATTGACCACTTGTCCTCTCAGTTGGGGTGCTGCACCCCTCAAACCTCACCCCCCCCCCACAGCACGTAACCCCAGTTAACTAGCAGGTCACCGCATGCCCATCATTAAGCTTGGGGTTCTTGTTTGTGTAACTGAAAGAGACTCTCAGTGTCACCTCAAGCAGAGGTGGCTCTTAAAAAACAGCACCTGTTCTTTTTTTTCAGGGCTGGCTGATTATACCAAGTGTTTTGCTGCAGATCTCATGGAACATATTTGATTGTTTGCTTTCAGATACAAGGAGCAACTTGTGCTGCAACAAAAGAGGTGTGAAAATATGTCTTTATGTAAAAAAAGCTCCAGTGTGTAATACCTGCGCCTGTGCTTTTGTTGTGCCCTCATGACATCCCAAGGAACCTGATCCAGGACTTGATATGGAAAAAAAAAGTCCTTCTTGAGCATTTTATTGTAAAGCAGAGACAAGATTTTCCCAAGACCAACCCTGGGTCTATTCCTGATCATGTTTTGCTCTCCTGCAGGGAGCTGATGCACGCTCTGAGCCAGTGTTATCTAGTTGACCTTGATTCTATGGAGCAAGAGCGTGCCAGGAACAGGAACCCACAGAGAAAAGCATGTGGGAGACTGGCCAATGTTGTAATACCAGAAAACCTTTAGTGAGAAACTTTTACACTGTTTTTCTTTGTGTTCTCAAAAATAACTCTTCTTCTCATAACTGAGTTCAGTGTGAGAGTTCAGTGTGAGAACCACACCATAGAGGCTATAGCTTCAATGGTGTGGTTCTCAAGCACAGCACTTTATGTTTAATTCATGCCACCAGTCGACTATTCATTTGCTTTCCAACTACTATTTTCTTTACATAATTTGCTCATTAGTGAGTGCTTTCAGCACCGTCATCTAATTTTTGTTTATATTAAAACCATTGCTCTTTGCTCTCTTTGAATGAACAGTTCAGCGTTATATGTATTTTCCCAGGAGACTTTCACAAAATGTTTTCAAATAATACATTTGCATCTTCTTTATGTGCAAAATAAATAGATATCCCCTTATTTAGAATTCCCCCTAAATTACTAAGCAAAAAGGTAACTTGAAATAAGGTGTAAAAGGCCTTAAGTCTTGTTAATTCAGAAAACAAAAATCGACATTTGTTGAACATTCACAACGGAAAACAACTCTGAATTCAGTGGTATCTGTGGATACCGATTACTTAAAATTAACGCACAACAAACAAAACAGCAGAAAGTCTTATAATTTCCTGATTTAATACTTACTTTCCTTACTCCTATGAAATATCTTAAACTGCAATGCAAAATCAAATCCTTTCCTTTGACATTCTTGATCTAATACATCGAGCAGAGGTAAACTATATAACTACACGTTAGTGCCGCCCATAAGAAGCAGCAAAGCACACCTGGAGGTAGCGATGGATTATTTCCACCTCATGCATTGAATGCATTGATGTTGAAAATGATTCGAGCTTGGACTTCCAACTTCCATTAAACACAGCATGTTTTTAGACAGCAGCAGGAGGCTCAGATGTGCTGGAGATATGCTCGGAAAGATGTGTCTGTTGTGGATGGTGCTTCTCTAACTGCAAAAACACAGATGGCAGTCTCGGTACCAGCAAAGTTTGTAATGACGCTATCTGTGTTGATGTCACGGATTAATGGTGATTTTTTAATCAAATTTGCAAAGGAAAAATCATTCCATTTATATTGTAGAAATGATCACATAACCACTTACAAATCAGTTGTTCGTCTGCTCTATTGTTCTGTTCAGTGGGAATGATAAAAGCACAGAAATTGCTAAATCCTTAGAAAGAACAACAATATGGGCCCTGGTATAAAATAAATGAATAATTGTACCTTGATTCTTACAGTCATAATCTATGCTGTCATCAGCCAATCGATTATTGTATCTTACAGCGACAAACAGGTCTGTCGCTTTGCCTCTCTGTCCCCAACAGCTGCCCCAACATGGCCGTTCCACTCCATGGAGCTCATCGCACACATAGAGGCTGACACACTGGCGGAAGGAAGGGAATGCAGAGTGTGTGTGCGTGTGTTTGTGATGGGTCAAACAGTTCAGTTTGTCCTAGTCATAGCCCCCAGGCAGAGAGGGGTGAGAGGATGGGTGGCAGTCAGGCCAGTGAGATGTTATCTCATCCCGCCTGCGTGGGACCCAGTGCTTTGAAGGCCTGATGAGGAGCAGAGGAAATCACACCGCTTGCCTTTGTTGTGGGTTTGATGATCGAAAAAGAATAAAAACCGAAGAGTGGTATCTTATTCTGTCTGCGTCAGTCAATTTCTGTGAGTATTGGTGTGGTCATTCCAAACGGAATGAGGTCACCCACTTTACACTCTCTTGTGATATTATCTCCCCAACCTCCACCTGACCTTGATAAATCTCCGCCTTTGTAACTCAAACCCCATGAGACATTTCCTTTTCACCTATGAAGCATGAACTGCCACTGATGCTGCTTTTCCTGTATGATCGGCATCTTTACATCTGCGTGGGAACCGCAGCCAGCCTTTGCCTTCCTTCACATAGCAGTGGGTAAGTGAGTTTCAGGCACTTTCCCCCCCATAAAACTGAATAATTAATTCCATAAAGAACACCAAATGACAAACACTCCAATAAACGTTTCTTTTTCTGCTGCTTCTGTTTGGACTTTATAACTGCATTGCTCTTGACGCCTGAATGAGATTATGCCACACATGATCTTCGCTCATCTTGCCAGAATTTCATGCTGGAACGGGCCTGTTTTATGACGGCAGCTTGTATCATCTTCCTTGACATGATAAATTCAACAGCCATAGCCGCTCAAGTCTCATCACACACATCTGAATGACATATGAGTTGCTTCATTTCTACATCAGTTCAAAGAGTCAGGTCTCATGAACTGACAGCCCCAACGCCGCACTGCATCTCTCATCTTGTGTCAGAGTTCTGGCAGCTCAGTGGAGCACCTGGAAAGATGTTAAACTTGATTTTTCAACAGTATCTCTCCCAATATTGAAGCACTGTCAGATCCTCTGTCCCATTTCAGTTCAGAAGCAGAACAAAAGCAAGTTAACTGGATGATGAGCAATCAGCTGTCAGTGTAAATACTGATATATGATATCTAGAAGAAAAAAAGAAGGAAAGAAAAAGAAAACTCCATGACATGTTACAGACAATCTAATCACAAACACAAGTCTCACATTTACTCGTCTTATTGCTCCAAGATTGAGATTTTTAAGGCAAATTTAAGAAGATCTGACAAAACATGGGGAACTCACAAGTTTCGGTTTGAAGAAAGAAAAACAAAAACTCTTGACTACATGCTTTGGAGCTCACTCAAGCTGTCACTTGAATACAACACGATCAATACGAAATCTACAAAGATGAAGGAGTTTCCTTTTATTTTTCTTGGCGCCTTTGAGAGGGTCGTGCAGGACCAGCAGAAAACAGCAGTCTGCCTATACTGTCATAACTGCATAATTACTTTCGTCCAAAACATGTTATGCGCCACTCTAACAACAAGAACTACCATGGTCTCAATAGATCATTTGTTTGGTATTTAAAGCGACATGCGTTCTGTGTGGTTAAAATTATGGGGAGATGCAGGTGATTGCACCCTTTGGATGACTTACCACGGACTACCTCAAGGCGTCGATCTGACTATCAGTGAAGTGGAGAAAAAAAAACACCCGCTGAGGTTTAAGACTTTTTCTTAGACGTTTTGTGTTCCCTAAACTCCACCGACACGCTACATTCGCCTCCTGGAAGCTCGCGGCACCTGACAGCGCCGCGGATCTAAAAACTTCAATGGCTCTTTCACTCTTCGCAAAGCGCAACAGTCCGCGCATCGGTGGGTAATCTCGCAGCGCGCAGTGACGCACGGGCTTGTTTTGAATGAGTGGCGATGCATGCATTTCAAACTCTTTTTCCCCCCGATAAATTCTTACCTTCAAAGTCTGTCACCGGTATAAGTGGTGGAGATTGTGAAACGCGTATTCCAGTCTGCGTAAAAAGTTTCTTATTTCATATCATTCCTCGTACGGAGAGCCATGCCTCCAGACTATCCTCAGGTCCACAGCCCGCTCTGCAGAGCGCTCTTGCACACACACACACACACACACATACACACACACACACACAGCTCTCACGTAAGCAGCCCTTCCTCTCCTACAGGCACCTACAAGTAAACTGAGCCCCTCCAGCAGTGACATCATGAGTCACAATGGCAACGCTAACTCCACCCCAGAGCTGATCATACCTGTCTGACAACTACCTAAACCACAGCATGAAGTCCCTTTTCATCTGCATGCATTCATTAGTGTCTGAATAAGTAAAGGAAAATATTAATAGACTTGGTCACAGGTAAACAAACCACATGCTGTCTTCCATAATCCACCTGGATCCATATCAGGCCACATATGCAAAACTATGGAGTTACTGGCCGGAGCAGTGGACTGGAGCACCACCTCCTGAAAAAGGGTTTACTCTGTATGCTGGTCTTAAAACACAACGCAAAATCCCTCTTGCACAATGCCTTGAACATTTGCCTGGAGCTCCTTTGTGGCTTGGTGCCAGTCTCACCATTAACTCGATTGTTTTGGATACAAAGGCAGCTTGCTCTTCCCTTTTGTCTCCTCTGACCCAGAGCAAACACTCAGACAATGACCAGGTGAGCAAAATGTCCACCTGGAGACTCGAGCTTTGTTGCCCTCACCACTGACTTCAGAAATCTTAAAGGCACAGCAACACTTTATGACCACCAAAAGCTCCAAAAACAGCACTGGGAAATCCATGGCTTATACATCATTCTGTCGAAGAGAATATACAAACCTGCCTGAAGCTATACGCAAGTCAAGTAAGAGTGATTAAAACAGCAGAGAATGGCCAATTCAAACTGTTTGTGGTTTGCATGAATTCGACTACCTCATAGTTCACTGTTTGACTGGAGCTGTGGGAGGGAAAACATGACAGGCAGATTTATAGGATTACAACTCAAACTTAACCTGCAGCAAAAAGAGAGGGGAAATAGCTTTTGCCGTTTCACTGCAGTCGACAAAGTAAGGTTAAAATGACGGGGACTGGGCAAAGCCTTCTATATTTCAATGTCATAGTGGTCATAGTTTTATAGTTGAGCGTCTCGTCTAATTTTCACTTGCTAAATGCACTCGTTCTGGAATGAACTAAGCTATACATCAATATATTGGCAAATAAATTTACTTCATATGTTCAGCAATTTGCATTAAATCATCCTTCAGGCGCAGCAAGAAGGAGCAAAATTGCCGTCAAGCATCATTCAAATGTGAGAGGAGTTGAACAAACGCCTCCATAAATCAACTTTAGATTTTTCCTGACTTGGGGTTTTTAAGTTTTTGCAGATCATCACATTTTCATGTCTAATCTTGACTTTACAACATAAAATTCCAAGCACCTTGTGATTAAGAAAAACATTTTAAATGTAACTGATCATGCGGTTGAGTTTCCTAAGGATGAATAATATGGTGGAACTGATGGATAGTATTTTTAACTTGGCTGGCGTAACACTTTACGGGTCCAGATGTTCTCAGCTGATTTTAAAAAGGAATTTTTTCAAGATCAACATGACTGATATACAACACTCACAAACCATTCAAAGCCTGTTCATAAACTAGCTACTAGTTCAATCACCTTTTAGTGAAGGTTGATTTGGCAGCACATGAGGTAAAGAGAAAATCTGTAGGGCCAGGTAATCCAAAACCATAGTGTAAAAGTCATGAACTGCCAAAAACACAGTTATTGACTTTATATCTAATGTTCAGATTTATATTTATACCAGTATTTTCCCCCTGTGTCTAAGCTTTCAGTATGGGCCCAGCAAATAGACTTTCTGAGCTCACTGACCTGCTCCCTCAGCCTTTCCTGGTGTCCCATGATGGCTGAGGCATGGTGGGGGTATTTCTGCTTCAGGTGCTCCAGGAAGGCCTCCCTCTTCTTGTCCATATCTGACGGCTGCATTGCCAGGATCTCCCGGGAGCTGCGGGCCCCTCCTAATGTGTGCCTTCGAGGGACAGTGCGGCTGCCTTTGGCGTCCCCTTTTGAGGGAGCAGTCCCATTGGGGGATGCCTGTCTGTGGCCTGCGTGCTCTGCGTCCTCTGGTGAGGTGACCTTCAGGTTGCCTTTGTTTTGCTCTGCGGGGGCAAAGGAGACAGAGACAAGGTGTTCAAATACACGGGCGTTCACAGGTATGCAATAAACTAGGCTTGTTAATGTGTTCATATGACTGGCGAACACTAAAATCCTGTTACATTCCTACACCTGATCTGCAGGTAAGTATCTAAGTGGTCGGTGTCAACGACTAAGTGTTTACAAGAGTTTCTACAGATTTGACATGTAAGTGAGTTGTGCCCAAGAGGAACATTTGCGGCAAGCTATTGCTTGGCAGACACACAAAGAGAATAAAGGGCTCTGGAAAGTTGAATCACATGGTGTAGACTAAAGACATGTACTGTCACTTGTTCAACAGAGAAGTAGAAATGTAAAGATTTGGCATTGTCTCATAAGCTTTATTGGGATGGAGGTCTTTTGGAAAGTCATGCAAATACAAAAAATACACACAAAAACACACTACCAGGTACAGTTCCTGTCGTTAGTTTGAAGCAAACTAGGATTTGGTGATTTGCTTCAGGGAGTTCCTATATTGCAGGCAATCCTTGTAGAGAAAAAGAGGCTCCTACCTGGAAATGGCATCGGTATTCTCAGAGTTAACTATTAATTCAGCATCATATTTAAAACGTGCAACTGTTGAAGTTGAAACTGAAATGGATGTCGGTTTTTGTCACGACAATATTCCAAAACACACTTAAAAATCTATCCGGCAATATTTCTAAAAGGACAAATGGACAGTGACTAACAATGTCAGAAAAAAGTCATGTGGTCATTCTATTGGACAACTGTATGTTTTGACATCAGTAACTAGAGTGTACATGTTTGTTACTATCCCATAGTTCAAAAGAGGTCATGTCAAGGCCAATAAACCATCTGAGATCTACACCTTTGACAAAATGCAACACAACAACTTTGCTACGTCTTATCTTATAAATCTAGTCCTCTAAATGTAACATGACCACAACAATGGAGGCTATTCCACAGAATGGGAGTGAAAGATACAAAAAAGTAAGCATGTTTCTTATTGAAAAGAAAAGTAAATGCTAAATAAACAACCAGATGGTTCTTCACAGGTACATAAAGATGTTTCTACCTTTATAATTTTCCCTCAATCAGTCATGATCTCAAGAACTATAAGAGTTTAGAAAAGAGAAAGCTGTGAGATTGTGTGAGAGAGGAAAGGAGAAAAGAATGGAAGAAAAAAGGGTAAGTGCGGAGGGATGGCTGCTTGCCATGTTCTGTAACTCTAACGTGTACCTTTCAAAGGGTAATGTCAGAAAATACAGGACGTCTTGAGGAGCCCAGCTGTTCAGCAGCTGTCAATTTTCTGTAATTTCCCTGTATTTTGTGAGTTGTGTAATATAACATTTCATTTTTGAATGCTTGAAAGTGCACGGTGTGCCACGGATGATAAGTAAATGTCTCGCTTTGCGCTCAAACAAAAGAACCGGAGGTAACAGTAGCTTTAACTACCACAGCGGCTCCTCGGCCTTGTGGCTGCATTTGTTTTCATGTGCTATTTACTACATTTCTTTTTTCATATCCGCTTTTCACACATTGCTTTGGTCAAAAAGCAGATATCATTTATAAGAAAATATCAAACAGCGACGCGTCTCCAACCAAGGCCCCCCACGCTACTCAAGTTCAGAACTACAGCAGGTCTGATGTACTTCCAGTCCTATTTTTATCCTCCACACACAGTATCCCTACTGCTAACCAAATTACACTCAGTAGACAGAGCACACTCAAACCTCTAAAGGATGAGAATTAATTTGCGGGTGGCATGTCACAAAGCTCATTACCTTCCCCAAGTGAGCAATCTTTGTCTTCATCTGCAATTTCTTCTTCCATTGCTCCTCTGAATCGACACACAGAACGCCGGTGAAAAAGCCAGGCTGGGAGAAACAGCTAACTGCTTGCTTAGAGATTCCAGACGTAGCTCATGTGGAAAAGAGGGCCTGAGATAGGCCCTGCCCCACAGCCCCAGGATAGACTGGTGGGGATTTAGAAAGTCAACTGCATTCCAGGACAGAGAGACTAGACCCTCACCCACTGGCTAAGGGCTCTGCTGCACCGGTCACTGAATGTATGTGGATGTAAAAGAAAAAAAAAAAAAAAAAGGAAAAATGCAGGACACTGTAAAAAGATATAGACAAGAAATTCTCATAAACCCAGAGGCTAACAGGTGTAAAACTCCTCATCTGCTCCTTATCAAGTCCCGGTCTGCAAGCTGTTTCTTGTTTAAGTCTCTATCTCAAAGGAGAGCCCTTCCAGATACTTGCATGCATCCAAATGTGTCATAACCTACTTCTGAGCCACATCCAAACTGCTCTCAGCATGTGCAGCCAGCTAAAATGTGATCTAGTCATCTGATCAACAAAACAGAATATGACAAGTCCCAGTCCTGCGGCATAGTTATTGTTGTTGTTGTTTTTTTAATTAGGAACCTTACAGCAGACACCGTAGCTTTGGATTTACTTGTTAAATTGTGTTTGTCGGCTTAGGGAGAGCAACACTGTCTTGTTTGCCTAGGTCAGAAAACATGATGGCTGGCTTTAAATCCATGTTTTTAAAGCAGGAAAAAAGACTGCATCTGTGCATGGGTTAAGTCTTTGCAGCTGCTGATATAAGTGACCCGATCTAAATGCTCAAAAAAATGGCACAAAGTGGCATACTTCAACAAGGAAACGTGAGGGGATCAATGGCCAAGCTTGTGATCCATGTAATTAAAACTGCTGGGGTGAGTGCATGAACAAGCACAATGCAGACGCTGACATGTAATGTCGAACATATGCAGGCAAGTTTGCCTCTCTCACCCTCACACAGATTCACACACTTATCCACAATGGGCAGAGAAGGAGGAGGGTAATGGGGACACCATTATACTTGTAATCTATTGTTCACATCACACTCTATATCGCTCATTTGTTTGTATGAATTTCTCCATATGATAAATGAAAGCGGGGGAAAATACCAATTCCTATTAAAAATGGATTTAAGATGTCTTCTTTATGTAATTCATTTTAAAATGATGTCCTTCATTAGATAGTATTAAATCTATTATTTCTTTTACACGTTTTCTTTTGCAAATATTCACAAGCCCTAAAATAACAAAAAAACATTTTCATCTAAAGTAGACACAAAGAACTAAATGACTAACAAAGCAACATCAGTGCTGCTTATGTGTCAAAATTCCTCAGTCCTGACAATCACACATGGATCATCCAAGCTAACAAACAGGTCAGTCTTTCCGAAACCAAACCTATAATCTAAGCAACTCCTTCAAACCTGCAATTACATCTTATGGTCCAAACAACCTGCTCTGCTCTGCTTTTTACTGTGAGCATTCCAAGCCAAAAAAACCCCTCTTTTCTTTAGTGTCACAAGAGATCTCCATTTGAATTGTGTCAAGCTTCAGTGCTTCAAAAATGTCATCCTCTCTTTTTCAGCTGCCAGCGTTGAGCAAACGATGGTCTCTTTCAGTTGAAAGACAACATGAAGCATATGTTCATGAACACCAGGTTTACGAGGAGCAGGGCCTCCTGATGTTTGCCGTTACTTTCTGTCTGTCACTTACTTATGGAGGAATGCATCAGTGTGCACACGCCAACTCACGACTGCTATTACTGTCCTATAACTATGCAGTTAGATACAAAGCCCTGTTGTGTGCTGTAAAAGCAGGGCCCACATGGAAATACCCTGAAACCATGAATACTGATACCCATGAAAAAGTTGTCTCGTTTGGACTGTCATAGTTTATAAAAACTATAAAGGTTGATATATAAAGAGGTCTGTTCATCACTAACTGAGCCATGGACACAAAATCAAAATGTGATTCAAATAAATCAACCTTCACATATATTCAACCCACTTAATACCCAGCCCCCCAAAGGTTAAGTCTGCTTGGATTGGCCATCTGATTGGTAAGGAACAGTAGCTAGTAATAGTAATATCTGCTCATTCTGTATTAAATACACACTTTTATTTCAGAAATGTACAGGAATGATAAGTCAAAGCAATCCTTTTTATGCAGAAAGTGTACCTCAATGGTGTTTTGCATATTTTCCCAATTGTGTCGGTCAGAAAAAGGGGGGCAGCAAACAATAGTGTTGTGAATTAGCCAGGATTCCCACATACCTGCCTCAGACATCAATAATTTTGGGTAACCCACACAGTTTTTGGGTCCTGTGCTTCAATTTCTGTAGATTTTAGTAGTTTGTAGTGAAAAGTAAAGTGGAAGTGAAGGTGCAAGTCAACCAAATCATCTGACTGACAACAATCACACTTGGTGTTAAGTGTCACGTACACATTAAGCGTGCCATACAGCTGCGCCCTGGAAAGCAAGCTAGGTCATGAGCACTGGCATTAGCAAATTACTTATTTACAACACTTTCCTCATTCAAACATGATCACTCTGAAAAACCAAAAATGGTCATAGTCGAGTACTAAATTTGTAGCTTGTTCCAGCAACCAGTCAATCATAAAAATAACCATCACGTTTTTAGCAGGTTACAGACGACCTGACTTGACTGTCTACTTCTTAACTTATCAAAGTTACAAAAAGACACGTTTAAATGACCAGATTTCCCCAGTCCTCGGGGATCATGTGCTTAAAGTAGCTTTGTTCTTTCACCAGTCTTCATTCTGGTATCAGACTGAGACCACCTGATTCCATGCCCTTCATTCACCACATTACTTTCTTCCACTCACAGCCCGTGTTGCACTCTGCAGCTGCCAGACTACAAAAGAGGGTTTAATGTGAGTGTCTGTGTAGGTGGCCGGCAGGAACTCACTGATTGCTAATCTCACAGATATGAGTCTGAGGATGCAAGTGATATAATGCAATGCAGTTGGGCCACATTTTAGAAACTAAGTGCAGAAACACAGTCATGCTCTATGACTCAAAGCCAGGTATTATCTGACTTCCTATCTAAGTTTCTGCATCCACATTTCCAAGTAACTAAGTCATGAAAGTTTTTACACCTATCAATGCACTTGCATTGGATTTAAAAGGCAACACATATAGACTTCTTTGAAAAATTAAGAGTTAACACAAAGCTGCCCACATTTAAATTGATCAAAATATAATGAAAGAAACTCTATGTATTTACACATATACATACCTATATCTGTACATGCGTGTAACTCGTAGGTCTTTAAATAAAGAGCAAAGTTAATATCCCTCCAACTGAATAGAAATTGAATTCAATAGAATGCAACTGAGTGTATATAAGGTGAGAGAAAAGCATGCTCTATGTGGGACAGCGCCTCAGTCCTGAGTAAAGACAATAGTTATGTTCATGTGCGTCAGTCATTTTGGCTCTTGCGTTGTTAAATCAACTAAATAAACAAAGCAGAAAGGAGATAACAGACGAGCCACTCACAGAGCAGTCCTGTTCAACCCAAACAAATAGCTTTGTTTATTAGCTTACTCCACTCATCCGCAGAAACGACATGTCTGCATCCCGCCTCGTCTGACACTCCTCGGCACATGATCAGTCCAAACCAGCCTTCCAGTTACATCCTCCTCTTTACCAAACAGGTTTGTGCTTATTTGCTAATCTTTGGATTCTCGCCATACCAAAAGGGGTGATGAAAATGCTCCAGTCATGTTGTTCAAGACTCAAAAGGACACTTTTGTGTGTTTGTGTGACAGAGACAACAAGAATATAGGGTTTGTGTAGCTCCCCAGCTATGCACTAAGGAACAGGTTCCCTAATATTTCCTCTGTCATTTATTAACTAAGGCACTAACTACAGCTTAATGGACCAGTGTGTCTGTTAGTGTGAGAGAGTATGAGTTTGCCCGTAAACTCCATCACTGTGTACAGTTCATTAAGTCATGACCAGAGTAGGTGGAAGTCAACCTAGCCATTGGCTCAAATGTCTGGTGGTTTCCCTTGACAACAGTCGCTGGGCCAACAGTGGGGCAAGTGGTGTCCTGAGGGGGAGGTATGGAGAGATGCTAAGAACAGCTGCAAATGGGAGGAGGACATCCACCCAGGAGACACAGAGGAGAAATTTTCCCCTTCTTCTCCGGCCTTTAGGAATTTTTCTTTGGAATCTGTAGCTGTCCAAATGAAAAAGGGTTGGATAGCAATTGAAGATTTAGCATTTCCTTTTAAGAGCAATGATTTCAGTATAACTTTGCCTAACTAATTAGCAGACACAATAAGCACTGTGCATCCCATTTTAAATGCAAATATTTTTTGGGTGGAAAACAAATCATTAAAGCCTCTACCTGCATGGTATTTACTAAAAAGTCAAGAGACGCTCTGTTTCTGCTGAGCTCTGGCCATGTCGTCATCATGCTGCGATGGATATCAGATCTGCCTGCAGAGTGGAGCGGCGAGGGAAAACATTGCCTAACAAATACAAAAGGAACAAGGAACCAAGTTTCTAAAATTGTAAAAATAAATAAAGGCCAAAAGTCTCAGGCTCCTCTACTGTGAATCTATTAGACAAAATGATAAAAACAGACGAGAAATTTGATATTTAGATGTAATCACAAAGCCTATAGGATGTATGATGCTAAAATAACAGCCAAGAAACAACTTTTCATCCTTGCTGGCACGAGTTAACTATGCATTCAGCCAGCACATGGCTTCCACTTAAATATGTATTTCAGTATGCCAGCTCTCACAAGTTTATTATAAAGTGATTGCTCTGCAACCGACTCTTCTCATTTTGATAAGCAGCTTAAGACCCAGACTTTGCAGCCAGTCAATCAAACTTTCCGTGCTGTACCGCGTATCTCATCCCCTCTCCTTGACTCTGCACGCCAACACAAAGTAATCTTTGTCACCTTAAAGGTTATTACCAACTGACAACTCAAGAATACATAATGCAATTCAGCATTTGTCAAGCAGAAGATTGGGTGAGTGCAATATTGTTTTAAAAATTGACCACCCACCCTGGTCAAATCTCATTTATATTCAGCAAGTTGACTAAACCAAGGATTCTGGACTGTGTGTGCAGGCAGAAGATGAAGCAGAATGGCTGAATAAGGTCCTGTTTGGAGGGCTGGAGAGGTGAGTGCTGCTGGAGTTGATAAGTGATGCAGGTGGTGGAGGGATATGAAATAGGCACTCTGGGGGCCTCTGGAGGGGGTGCACTCTGAGATCCTGAGAACACTAGAGCCTCTGTTTGTGTCTTTATCTGCAAAACCTGCAGTGAGCTGCCCATGTGATGTGTGTTGATGACTTTGTGTGCTCCTCAACTGCTGTATACGTGCATTAGTCAATCGGGTAAGTGGGCTGGATCCAGGCTCAGGGCTCTGTGGAACAGAAGGCTTAGGAATGTTGACCATCTTTGTCAGACCTGTTCAGAGATACTTGCTTACACTCAAAAAATAGTTGGGCAATATCCTCATTTGACAAAGATTTGAAAAAGCCTTGTGATGCATTGTGGCAGTTTACTGATGGCAGAAATTTCATCATGGGATCACATGAACGCAGGTGTTTAACTTTGAGGGGAAGAAAGAAAAGTACTAACAGAAGCTTTACTGTTGTGTGATCGTTGCAAGTGAAATGTTGTAGCTTTCCCATGGTACAGGAGGACAAAAAGCCAGTTCCTACCAAGTTTAATCTTTTTACCACAATGTGGCCACAGTTCACAAGGAGGAGTTTGGTCGTGGGAGTACGGATGTGAGAATAGTCAACATGATGTGAGAGATTTTATTCTATAAAAGCTTCCTCACATTGCATTACCTCAGACTCTTAGTGCTCTAATAGTTTTTTCCCCCAACAGAGGTAGGAATTTGTACTCCAAACTTAATTTGACACAATATTGAATAAACCGATTACACTAATCTGTGGCACAGAGAGCTAATCAAACAGCAGGGCACCATGTAAACACAAAGAAGCAGCAATAGGCGAGGTTAAAACTCAATTAGCTAATTATTTCAGGAAAACCTGTGCTTTGATGAAACTTTACTTTTTTTTACTTTGTACTTAAGTACTTAATGAATGGAGAGATGTTACACCATTCGAGCATAGAGAATAATAATACCCAATGCTGTCTTTTATGATACTGCTTCCAGATGAGGAAGATCCCATGAGAGAAGAGTGATCCACAGCAGAATAAGAGACCAAGTCATTAGTGGGCTCAACATACGATGTGAAACCTACAGAAACGTGTCGATCCTTCAGGATTTGGGTGATACCAAAATAGGGCAAAAGAGAGGTGAATTTCCTGGATGGTAAAAGTCTAAGCAAATAATTGACGGTTCACTAGTTAGATAGCAGAGTCGTCCTCACGTTGGCAGCAGTCTATTAACAGTAAGTGGATAGGAAAAAAGAAGATCTGTCCTAAATTACTGAATTTGTTAAACACATATTCCGTTGTGGCTAAGTTTAGATTTCCTCTTTAACAGTTGGGGTCAGCCGCTGTTACCTTTTGCTTTGTGGCAGTGGTACAAGGATCTGACACTGATCTTAAAATAGCCTACAGAGAAGCCCACAAAACAACAATGCTGCATGATTGCAGAAAGGGGAAAGACATTTCCAGAGATCCTACTATTTCAGCAGCAGGACACGGCCAGATTCTGCCGGTCCCCTAGCCTTCTGATTGGCTATTAATGACATCATCCCAAGATATAACCCTCCTCTCCCACTCTATGTCATCAGTGCTGAAACATCTCAGTGATGTAATGCAGGGAGGGCCATAATAAACGCTCAAGTAGCACTCTTTCCCCTGCCTTACTCTCCTCTCTCTGCCCATTTCTTCCATCTCTGCGTTTCTCCATATTTTCATTGCTCTCTTTCACCTCCTCAGCTGCAGATAACAATCGCTTCCCCCCTGTTAAAAAAAAAAAAACATGAAATACGGGACAAAGAGATTTGCACCTAAGCTCAGAGCAATTAAGGAGCTGCTAAAAAGACAAGGAGAGATGATAGAAGAATTTACTTTTCCTAATCCTGCCTGTGTCCTGCAGCTGTAATTAAAAAATGGATCAATGATCAGATGGTTTTCCCCAACTGGATGTGATTAAAGACATGAAAACCCAGGTGGGTATTACGTCATTGAATTCTAGTAATAACTGCTCTGGACACAGAGCAATAGATTATTCAATGGGCTTACATACATTACATTCAAACACACGGTGTAATGCTCAACATTCCACGACAGATGAAACCTCAAAGTCATCAAAAACGACAGGTAAGAACATACGAATGTGTAATCAGAGTGTTGTCAGTTTGTTCTCACATGATATAACCAGACTATTCCATCTTTTTGGCAGGAGCTACACATCTGTTTTTTAATCACAGGCTGTGCGTGTGTGTCTGTGTGTGTTCAAGCAGATTAGTAAAGAGACTCTACCCTGATCAAAGCAGCACAGAATCCAGCTTACTGGGATTCACAGTTTCACAAATAACCTCCATGGAAGTGATCCTGTGCATGTCAGAGACCCACAATCCCCCCAGTGCAACCCAGTAGAGATTTTTGAAAGGGAACACTTTTAAGGTGTTTTGTGTGTGTTCCCAATCATTTAGACAGAATCTGGTCAAATAGAGAAAGAAATAGAGGAAAAAAGCTGGAAATTAGGGCAGCAACACTCCAACTAAGTGCTGTCATCTAGTGTGAAGTATGCAGCTGTCAGCTGCTCCATAGAAACAGCAACTGTTAATGACCCAAACAGAGCCTGTTGAAGCTCCTCCCCCTGGTGACACAGATATTTCTTCGGTTCTGATTTTTAAGGACATACAGCATAAAAGGGGATGAACAACACAGCCTGGAAGATTGTTGTGTTTCCCATGTTGCCCACAAACAGAAAAAAAAAAAGTCTGAACTGAATTAATCATTTCAAACGAATTCAAGCATTTTTTTTTTTTAAAAGAAGCTTCTCATTAATTCAACAATTATTTTTCTAGCAAGGGTTTAGTACTAACAAGTAAGGCATGCATTGTTAATTAAAAAGGTTTTAAAGATAGAAACTATAATTAAGCAATGCTACAGCTGTATAGAGCCCTCCATTAAGTTTGTTGAGCTCTGCTTTGACAGACCAAATGGGATGTTTCTAATATAAAAAGTCCTGTCAAGTATGGCTGAGATCTATCAGATAGATGTGGGTGTTTGCCTAGTTTTACAGCAATATGAAGTTTTTTTTTTTTTTACATGCAAACAAGACATATGAGACAAATTTCTCTCTTTGGAAGCCTTGTTGCATGACAAGCGTCTAGCAGCACACTGGTTGGACGGGCAGCGCGCCACAAATCAGCGCAGATGGGAATGCGCACACACGCAAAAAGTTGATACAGTACCCCATTCCTTCCCCTGGCTTCATTATGCACGTAGTGAGATGGTTACTTTGTGATGCCTCTGTGGCTAACCACCATCATCCACTGGCTAATGGCTTTAGCATGTGCCTTGCAGCCTATTGGCTCCAGTGGTCTCAGATCTCGGAGAGCAGAAATGAAGCACGGCATTGTTGTGCTGCTGCTGAGAAGGATACACTCTCGTGTGAAAGGAAAACCTGACGGGAAGGAAACTTCGAAACAAAGTGCTAAGAAAAGGTTACAAAGGGCACCGGAGAGAGAACTGTGAGCTGGTGTATATGTACACGTGTGCTAAGAGGCTGTTTCCCCTCTTCCTGCCATTATAAAGTTTAATGGAAATGCTTTGTGGAATGTTCTAATGTTCTGTGGCCTTGAATTTTAGTTACAAGTAGAGTGTGATTTTGTGGGAATGGAAAATCCAAGAGGACCAATTACAAGCTAAACTTTCCCCATAGATTTTAAGGGATATAATGATAGACTGGTTAAAGTGAGGACTGCCAAACAGTATAGATACTATTTGCAAAAGATGAGCTTTGAAACAGAGTTGAAAAAAATTCAAGGCTTCTCATTACTGTTCCTGAACAAGCTTCTGTTCCATCATACAAATCTCCAGAAGAGATTTTTTAAAACACTGAGACATGTGGAAGATGGCAGCAGGGGGAGGGAAAAACTGTTAACTCGAATAAAGAAAAATTCAGGTTTTACGAGATAGCTTTATTGCTAAGAGGGAGTCTGGAGTGGAATTACTCACTGGCTAAACCTTCAGCAGGAGATCTGACAATAACTGACAATAACTTATTTTTTTAATTTATTTTTTCAAAACCACCAACCAAAACCAAGATGCTGCATCTGAAAAGATTGAAAGATTGTCTATCAGTAACAAATCAAATAAAAAGTCTAAAGTAATCAGTGAATGGATTTCCCCGGAAAATCAGCTGCAAGCGATAAGTGTACATTAGAAAAAACTTTGAGTCACGGTCACATACACGTTCCTAGTCATCAGGGATTTCAAACACTGCTTCTGTCTCATTCATAAAAGACATTAAGCATTATAAGTACCAGGGCTGTTTGAAAGAAGTCTTTTCTACATCGCAAATTGATTTAAATGGAGTTAACCTGACTTCACTTATGGTAGAGGAACAAATATATCGGATTATATATTGAGAAAAATAGCAAATTCAGACATTTCTGCTCAAAAATGGTGCAAAGCGCTGTGAAAAAGTAAAAAGAGGTGAGTGAGTGAGTGAGTGAGTGAGTGAGTGAGTGAGTGAGTGAGTGAGTGAGTGAGTGATTGAGTGAAGCTTTGAAGCATGAGATTAATGATTCAAATCCCAATGTGTGCAATCATTTTCACAATCCTTTCAGTGTTCTACTTCTGTGATTAATCACTTTTTTACATCAGTTCCAACCACCAGCGGTTAGAGTTAGGTCTAAAAGCGACATGGACATGTTTTTTTGTAATATTACTAATGTGTATTAAGTCTTCTTTAGACCTAAATATAGTCTTTCTCTCACTAAACATATACACATATATTAATATACATATTTTGCCTTAGAGGACTATTCTTTTCATTTTTATCTAAATCAAACCTTTTATTTTCCAAACCCAAATGCAATTGCAACCTGTAGAAATGACCTTTTTTATAACATACTATTTCAACCTTACTTTGCTAGAAATCAAACTCGAAGCTAGACTAGTTATTAGACCAACATTACCCCACCAGGGGACATTGGTATGGCTTTTATATTGCTTAGCAATCAGAACTTCACTGCCACCAAATGCTTCAAGTGTAACTAAATCTGCCCTCGACAATAGTTTGGATTTGAAGCTGTCACACTTGTATAATCCTACTTAAATAAAGTCCTCACAGAGTTTGATTCTATGCCTTTGCGGAGCCATGCACAGTGCAGAAAACACCCACATACCTGTCACTACGTTTAGCCTAAAATAGTTTTGTTTACTACTCCATATTAAACTTCCCTGCTAGGCCTATTTCCAGCATTTACACGGTCCTGTCTATTTATCAGCCAGTGCAGGAAGCAGTTCTCCAAACAGAGCGTGCAGAGACAGAGGACAGCGTTCCTCAAAATGCGCAATTCTTGAGCTCAGTCACAGCTCCTAGAATATCCCAACTTCACAAAAACAACCTGCGTGTGTCACTGGCTTTAAAGAATATTTTCAGAGATTTGAGTTTCATAATCTCAGCCAGGTGTTTTTTTTCAGCCACTTTGGTAATTACAAAATCACGCCAAGATAATAACTCATTAACTTCGAGTCAATTTGATCCCTGGAAAACATAAAAAAGCCAACCTCTGAGGGACAAGGGTATGACACTGCAGGTTGTTAACCAGGGCAGCAGAAAAGTCTCATCCATATTTATTGGGATTAGGAAGCCTTAATACTTCAGTTCAGGCTTTGTTAATTAACGCTTTATGGGGAAAAAAACCTTGAGTGATTTATACATAAGAGAGAGGAACTAGGCCCAAACATAAGGGCATTTGTAGGTTGTCAATTAGGTACAAATTCTAAATATGCGTGAACTGTTTTAGCTTTTGTCATCCTTTAACATCATTCTTGTCTAAGTTGAACTTGTCTAGAGACCACAAACAGTGGACAATGATGAAGAGACGTATGCAGCTTCTGCTCACTTGTATACACAGCGTGTCTATCAGCAGACACAAACCACCCCAACATGTTATTGTGTGCAGTGGGAGGCACCACATTAAGCTGAATGCCCAAGTGATAGGATGGGAGAGGTACCATTGTTTACACTGACAAAGAAGATCTGGGGAGGCTAACATTCTGTGTCAGTGTCTGCTGAAAGTCAACCGACTCCTTGCTCGCAAAGAAAAATGAAGTTGTCAAAGACAACAGCTTCCCTCAAGATATGGAACCCATTTCGCACATAAACTTCTAAATATAAAGAGCATATAAAGGATGTAGAAATGGCAATACAGATGAAACCGCTGGAACATTATGACCACATGCCAAATATCATATTATATTAAGTGATTATTTGTTTTACAACAAACAGTTCAGTTTATTTACGTGATCATTGGATACGCATTTGAAGATGGAAAAAGGTGGGCACATGAACACACACTACACTACAGGCAACACAATCCTATGAATGACAAATGCACATTTTCTGCTTTTTAACCAAAGAGCCTTTGGTGTTAGTTCAGAGCTGCTGTAAGAGTTTGTTTCTGAAGTTTGCTCAGGGCCAAGAATGGTTTGGTTTTCCATCACAGGACAGCCACAACAGAGTCAAGTCGATGCATAGCTTGAACATATTTTCAATAGATGTCTGACCCTCCCTCTGGTGTGTTCTGAACCTATATAAAAAGACCATAGTACAGGGATAGTTAATCATCACAAAAACAACAAAAGATCACAGTGTTGGTCTTTTTCCCAGGAAAACCACTGTCTGAATATAACTAGTCTACATTATTAATGTTGTTTTAAACAACAGCTGCTGTTTATGAATGCCCTCTGTACCGTTAATATTTCTTTAGAAATGCTGGCCGCTGTTTATGGCCGAGAAACAATCGAAAGTAATACCATGTTTCAAATCAGATCTGTAGACGCCAGCAGATTTGATCACAAACATTTGACAACATTTATAAATGACGCAAATTACGCCGTTTAAAAAATCAGCCACAAATGGTGACATGGAATGCAACTTTGTGCGGCGCATTGGTTAGCATTAGTGTCACTGGTGAATGAAGAACACTCTCACATTCTTCTACTGTTGCTTCAAATGTGCATGTCCAGCTCAGTTTTTTTTCTCTATATCTCTATTTTCATCTTTACATTAAGCAGAGTAATCCTTAAGCTGGCTCTGGATTTTTGAGCATGGAAGACAAGACATTACATTTGGTTTGGCTGGTCTCTATAATCCCATCCTCGTGACCAATCCGAGCAGTTCTTTGGTGATCGCAGCGTGACACCAATTTTCTTATGTTGGTGCTTTAGTGACCAAAGCAGGAAGAACTGGTTCTAAGTTAAGTTGTGTCTTTGAACCAGCACAAAGACTGTGTTACTGGACAAGTCAACTGCGGCCAAAGCTTTAACTGCAAGAATGGTCTCTTGGTTCCTGTTATATAGCCTCTTGGATCATTAAAAAAGGACCACCTAACAGAGGCTAGTTTGTTAATATCACAGTACGAGCAGGAATGCTACAGACCAGCATAAAAAAAATACTTTCATCCTGGAAAATTCTTCATTAGCTTCACCAGCAGAACAGGAAGCATGGTTTTCTTCTGCGAATGAGGGTTGTTACAGTAAAGCTTTCAGCACTTCCTGCAGCAAATGCTGAGGCCTGTCACTGCCACCCAGCACAACTGTAAAACGCACGCACACAATTTCCCCCTATTGCATGTCTGACCTCCACCTGTCCATAACATCAGGTGCAGAATCTGGTTTAGGAAAGAATTCCTCACTCAATTTAGTTCAGGTAAATTGTGAATATAAATACAAACAAAGAAACATGACACTAATTAATCATAATTAGTTGAACTGCAAGTTACTGCCACACTCAATCATTTTCTGCTTGTGCGCCACATTTCTCCTCATAAGTCACTGAAGTGTTTCGATTAGCAGCTGACAGACAGTCACTTCACTTGGATCCATTAGGAACAGACAAAGTCTACAATATGTGAATAATAATGTCCCTTTTAAGTACAGCAAAAAGGTGTTCCTCACAGAAATAAAAAGTTTTCAAAAATTACCTTCACCTTTCAACAGACAGGCACGCAATAAGTTCAATAAGGACAACTCAAAGTTATTAACATAAAGAGATTTTCTCTGATTGCACATTAATATAATTCTGACCTCTATTAGACTCAGCTCATTTTTGGCCATAAGGGTTTATTCTGGTCTAAGCTGCTGAAATGATAGATGATCTTCTTAGTAAATGAGATCTGCACTTCACAGCTAATTTAGAGTATAATCTGCTTCAGGCAGAGTCCTCCAGCATGTTTAGCAAAAAGTCTTATGGTGTTGAAGGTCTGGAGGTCTGCTGTTAGGCAGGACAGGAACCGTTTCTGGCACAACAAGATAGTTTTGAATGATTCAAGGTTAAAATAAAAATAAGATATGTAAGAGCAGAACAAAATAAAGTGTGTCAGATGGTAAACAAACTTGGCCCTCCCCGGTGACAATGATGTAACTCCACCACCACACCCTCCAGTCCTTCCTATCATGGAATGTGAAATCTGTAAAACCCTTCAGTTTCAGAAAATGATTTTTTTTTTTCAACTTCGTACCGAATACGCAGAACAACAAATTTCACAAACTGGTAAGTGCTTCTGTTGAGGAGGAGACCCGAGAAGTGAGTGATAGTCTCAAAAGTCTAAAAGAGTTTGAAGCCTTTTTTAAAAAGTACTTATATCTCTTTTTCCATCCCTATAACGTGAGTGTGCTTTAACATATCCATCACTCAGCCACCAACAGGGGATGAAACAAGGGCTCTGAGTAATGAGTTTGATCAAAACGTGGAGCACTACAGGACATGGCACGAGTCGGCTAAAGGATGACAGTGCAGACAGCTGGCTCGAGAAACACCTGGTGAGCCCTGTCACCATCTGCCCTCCTTTCACCACCCCCCACAGCCCCATGGCCTCAGTGCTGCTCGGCCACATGCCACCAGTCCAGGTGTGTTTCCACCGAGCTCAATTTCCCGTGGCAGGCATCAAACTCTGCAGCGCGATATCTGCATCGGCTAATGTGTTTGGCCCAGGCTTATGCTCGATCTGCTGCACAGACTCAGATCTAATGTGCTGTTTGTTATATCTGGAAACTGATGCAACAGCCTTGTCCAGGTAGGTAATCAAACGGGCCTGTTCTAAACTTAGCATCTCATAATGATATTACACAAACAAAGGCATATGGTCACAAGCTACTGTGTTCCTCTCCTTGTAATAACACAGCAAAATTTACCGTGCCTCATATGCTAGCACTTAGACAAATAACCCTCTCAAATTAAACTGGCAACAATAGCATTGCCTTACAGCTAATGGCAGTCTCCTGTGGTCTTATGAGAAATTGACAACCTGCTTGATCAGCAAAGCACACACTAAACTTGTGGGAGCTTAACAGTGTCAAAGAGCTGAGATGAGTGATGAAGGATGAGGCTGGGGCTGTGGAAGGGGTGCAAGCTAATTTGTCTTTCTGATGAGGAACTCCTCTCCAGCTTGTTTACCTTCCTTCCCCACGGCAAACTGAAGCTGATATACTCACGGCTGGGAGAGACGTGACAAATCACACCCAACTGTGATGATCTGAGTGGTAGTAAAGAGGTGCGGAACCTTTCATGGATCAGTACTTGCACAGAACTGCTCAAATCAAAACGCCAATAAGCACACTTAGCCTTTAAAAGATTTGAAACGAGGAGGGTGTATTGATTAATATGGTAATATATGTTTAATTTTGACAGAAAAAAATAATGTTTTAACAAAGCTTCACACCATGTGAGATACATGCCTTTGAACTTAAATCAGATTTTTCCATTTGTCTGAATTTGCAGACCAGTCTTCTCCAGATGCAAATGTACTTACCAGCGGAAAAAGTTAATTCCAGTGGTAGTGGAGAGATCCAGACAGGAAAACTGGCTTGTTAAGGCTGTAGGATACTTAAAGTTTGGCTCTCTTTCAGAGGAATGGCACATTGGCACCGAGAGCAATAGCACATGAGATTACTTGTAATTATTGTTAAAGCCTTTCATTCCCTAATAACGCAACAATTCCTCGAAGATGCAAGTGATGTATGTGACTCATCCAAGGGGGATATGTATCAATCCATTCGATCCATTTCGATCAAACCTGACCAGATCTACAGTAAATCTGTTACACAACCAGCTATTTTGATGACAAAGATAAAAATCTTTCTAAAAATCTAAAAAGACGGTCATGCTTTAGAGGTCCCAAAGTTTCAGTTGTTATGCTAAGAACAGATTCTGTGAACGTTGTGTTTAGTAAAAAGTGACCACTCTGTTTTTCAGTTCACCTTCTCAAAGTCTGACCCTCGCTCTTCTCCCCCATCAGCTTAATTAGACACAGCCACACACACATTAGCTTTCGTCCTCCCCCCCTCCTCCAGTTTTTTTTTTTTGCTTCACACACTGAATGGCTGGCTGTAGTTCAAGACACCACAAAAACAGCTATGCAAAACAAGCAGCTTTCAGAGCCAGGGGGAAACCATTAAGAACACTAAACTAAATTCCGCTCCAAAACCATGGGATTTAAAATGACATTACATGCAACAGTTACAACAGGATTCCTCCCGAGTAATATGAGGTTATTTACTTTTGAACTTAACTTTTATTCACGGAGGGAAGACCTCTGTAGATGGTTGCTGTCTGCTCTCACATGTATACGAGACAACGTTCCTGTGCTTTTAAAAGAGCTCTAACAGAATGTATTAGATTTTGTGGGATGAGGCTACTCACCCTGAAGTCTTTCTGTTTGTCCTGACTAAATAAAAAAAGTGGTCTTCTTTGCGGTGCACAACCAAAGTGACACCAACTACAACACTGCTGCCTGCGGTCCTGAAACTTTTCGCTTACTCCCGGCAGATCTGCACTTCTCCTGACTCCCCTCGCTCTCTACCTCTCTCACTCTTACTTCAGCACTTCCTGGGCTGCTGTTTATGCTCCAATCAGGCCTTCCAAGAAAATACTGCTGCCCCTCCGCCCCCTCCTCTCTCTCAGCCAACAGCCATTGTTTGGCAGGGGCTTGTCACATGAAGACGTCTATGCGTACAAGAGTGTGTGCTCCCTATTGACTGAGGTGTTTTAACCTCCTGCCACAGCCTATATTCTGGATCTCCTCAATCAAAAAAAAAAAGCACAGTGAAGGAGAATGAGAAGTCGAAAGAGCGAAGGTGAAGGGAGAATGGGAGCATGGCTGCCTTGTTGAAGAAAAACACATGGTGGGGGCTTCCTGCTTGAATGTCTTACTGAGACAGATACTTTTTTTAAGGCATGAAGGAGAGGGGATTTGCACAGTTGAGTTAGGGCTGGGGGTGTGTCTGGAACTTTCTCTTCAAATCCAACAGCTTGTTGTTACTAACCGCAGCGAGACTCAGCCCTTCTTAGCCCCCACAGAAGCTCAGAGCTCAGTGTCCTCACCAAGGCGCCATTCCCATAGTCTGCCAGGAGTTTACCATGATACCCCAACCCCTTCCTTCAAAGTCCCAACCAGTTCTTCACTCCCAAGCTGGCCAAACAGATGGACCCAGCCTTTTTTCAATGCTTTGAGAAGAACAAGACACAGCAAAGGTGTGATGTGTGGGTGCAGGGTAGCGGGGTGAAAGGTGACACGTGGGTGGAGACAGGTTGACAGCAGCACACTGAGCTTTTGTTGGTGCTGTTAGCAGTTCCATCATCACGTAATTGTGGCACCTTATGTTTGGTGGAGGTGCTCAGATCACCCTGAACATACCCAGTTACCCACTATTACCTAAATTGTGTGTGATGCCTTCAAAGGAAAGCTTTAACATGCAAAAAGAGAGAGAGGGAATTGTTGTGTGGTGGCACAGAAAGCATCTACATTAGGGTTGGAGAGACACAGAAGATAAGCGTTATCTAAAATAATTCTGCTATTGTGAGCACATTTTTCGGCACCACTGCAAATTAAAAAACTTCATGATTAGAAGGAAAACACAATCTTTGCAGTTTGTTTGGGGCCTTTCAGTTGGAAAATATGTAATTCAGTAACCAGTCCAGAGGTACAGCTTTTCAAATGGGCTATCTGATTCCTAAGATGTATTCCATTATTCTGTCTCTTGAATGAAAGTTGTAAATTGTATTTTGAAGTTGCCCATGAATGCACCACTAGCTATATCCCCATTATTAAAATAAACCTGGACACTAAAATTAGGTGGTCAAGTGAAGTTGAGTGGAGTAGATGTCTGAAAGCCATTTGTCTGTCTCTCCAAAGAATGGCAGTTCATTCTACAAACTGACTCAAGGAATTATGTCATAGTGTGGGAAATCCATTTTTTTTAGTAAAATCAAACTATCTGTAAAGACGTTCAAGAGCTCTGATAGACTAACAGAGTTACACAACACTGCGTGTCTGTAGAAAGCTGTCAGAGGAGCAGTTTAGCACGATGGTTAATCCATCCATCCATTTTCTGAACTGCTTATTTCAAAATGGGGTTGCAGGGGAACTGGAGTCTATGCCAGTGGTCAATGGGCGAGAGGCAGGGTACACCCTGGACTGTCCGCCAGTCCATCGCAGGGCCACACAGAGACACACAAAGACAAACAACCATGCACACTCACTCCTAAGGGCAATTTGGAATGCCCAATCAACCTAATATTCAGGTTTTTGGACAGTGGGAGAAGGCCGGAGAACGGAGACACAGGGATAACATGCAAACTCCACCCAGAAAGGTCCTGGTTCCCCCGGGGAATTGAACTCAGAACCCTCTTGCTGTGAGGCGATGGTGATTTTGCTTCAGGACCTTTATATTCTTTAATTCTAGCGTGGTTCCTGAATTTCTATATAAAGAAAGTTTGCCTGCAACCTGACAGGCTGTTTATGAATCATCCTTACACTGATGCATCTGTGGTGGAGGCGAGACTGGAAGGGAGCAATCTGCACCACTCTATCAGCTTTTCTTGCAGTCCACTGTGCTAATTTCTCCTCTTTCCTCCTCCAACCTCTTCTTTCTGCTGCTTTTACAAGTCTTTCAGTCATTCAGCTGAGCCACACGGGTAGATTGGAGAGCTTCTGTGCCAAGTTGATTCAGGAAACATTCGTCTGGTTGTTTAGTCTGGGCACCATGTGTTGAGGCAAGGAGGCCACTCTCCTTCACAGACACCTCCTCTTGTGCTCAACAGGCACCAAAAACCCACATTGACAGACATGATAGGCAGTCCCACCAATGAGGATAGGATCCAGCAACCCCCCTCCAACAAAAAGCCCCAAAAACTAAAAAACTTCAAAGCAGCGGTTGGTATAAAAAAAGCAAGAACATGAATAGATGAAATAAGCTCCGTCACCCCCCCCCCCCCCCCCCCCCCCCCCCCCCCCCCC
>CAJRST010006668.1:12950164-13007036 GCA_907169785.1 Menidia menidia
CCCCCCCCCCCCCCCCCCCCCCCCCTCCCTGCAGCTCAGGTGTTCCGGCATGAAGGCTTTGTGCATCAGCATTTATTTGTCAGGCAGCTTTAATCACATAATGAATGGAAAAGGGTGTCGACTCAGAACGAGTCATTTAAATAGCAGATAACAGGAAGCAGATGCAATAATGTGCATAGAGTATGTGTACAAGTGTGTGCACTGAATGCACAACTGCTTCTAAATATGTTTTTGGATTTTTTTCTGACAAACTTCCTGTCTGGCTCCATGAACAATGAAAACAGCTCCACTTGGGGCTAATCCCAAAATGAGAAATCCTTCCATTATTGAAAAGACATCCAAACAAATGCAGAATGGAGACAAAATAAATCAAAACATTTGGGATTTCAACAGGGAGACAGCCGGTGAGGCTTCACCTAAAGCGATTCAGTGTGGTGCCTCAGCCTGTGCCAGTCTGTCACCGAGGAGCCAGTTGTGTTGGCACCCAGTGAATGAGCCACCTGTGAGTCTTTGAACAACTCGGTTGCAGTGTTTGCTTTCACCCACAGAAATGGAGCTGCAGTAAACGAGACTCGGTACATTTCTAATCTTAAAGCTGGCTTAAAGTAGGACACCATAAAATCAGACAGGGCATAATTTTAAAATCAGTAAGGTCTAATAAAAAATGATAGCATGCGTTATCCAATAATTTTGCAGCAGTGAACTGGAAAGGTCTTACTTCAAAAAAACAAAAACAATAAGACAATAAAAACATGCATTACTCAAACAAATTCAAAGATTCTAGGCTGACTCAATGCAAGATTAATACACAATATCAGAGTAAATATTAAAGTAGCTCTGCTCCATCCAGCACCAACAGTGCTGCCAGAGAGCCCAGTCTTTGAAACATTTAAGAAGCACAAATAGATGGCTTATAGTTGTGATGGGCAGCAGGGTGTACAGTGTATCTAATCCATGTTAATCACTGACCAACAATATAAATTCTGCCAATCTTTTTTATTTTAGCCAGGATAGATAGAAGACAACAAATAACTGCAGAGACATATAAACAAACTCACAAGCTAAAAACACAAGGAAAAATGTCCTATGTTGAGAAATGTAAGTGCCATTTTAAACTCTGAGCGCCCAGCTAAATAACACACCCACTGAATTTGACCCATCAGAGACACAGCCCAAGCATGGAGAGCCACTAAAAGTCATGCTCATAACTTGATGAAGCAGCTGGGTGAATTTACTGCCATTATAGATGTCCGTTATGGACAACTTAAACAGATATTGATTAAATAAATTAATAACAGCCTGAAGTAATGAGAATGTGAAGTGAGAGGTGTGAGATCAGATCCTAGCTGGTGAAATGAATGTGGCACTATGAGGCCAGGCTAATTGTCCTGTTTCCCTTTGTGACTTTGACAGAAAGGAGTAATGAGACGTAGCTCGCCCGAAATACACAGCACAGAGGGTCAGATGGGTCAGATGATTCGGTTTCTGTCTGTCTCTGAGTCAGACTTATGTGAATGACCCAAAGTGGCAGCCTTTGCAAAAACGGCTCTGGACATTCAATAAAAACATTAGTGTATGATTCAGTGATGATGGCTGGTCAGCCCTAAGCAGCATTTCAGAAGAAGAGTAAGATGCCAAAAAAAAAAACACATCCAAGTTAACTAACAGTTAACGTCAACACCAAAGTTATATGCAGAACATTTAATTAAATATTTCCTATTTCCTAACACAAACAAGAAATAATATGTATATTATTGTATCTCATCAAGCCAATGAGCTGACTTGATTTCAACACTGCTCCAAGTCATAACCCTCATTTAGCCAGAAATATCTCAGATAATAATAATTTTAGATCAAGAATTTGAGTCATCATGATTATAATTCATAAAAACTGTAAGTATGTAAGATGCACAACATAGAACACTGAGCGGAATCTTGCCGTTTAAGGTATAAAAACAGGTTACATTGCCGTCTAGATGTCTTAAAATGATGTTCACCAATCTCAGCTACCCCAATTTTGGTGCAGCATCAATAGAGACCCAAAAAATACGAAACTATACGAACTGTATGCTCCCAATAAGATATACAGCAGAGAATTAAGCTTACTGCTATAAAAAGCATCATTAAGAACCTACTGTCTGGTGGAAAGGTGGTGCAGTCAGTCATTTACAGCAGCACCTTTAACCACTGCAATGGATGCTCCATGCTCTGTGGGTTATGGGTCCTGGCAAGTTAAAAGTCTGAAATTCCACGGTATAACAGTGCCATGATTATATAAATCCAAGTAAAACCTTGGCAAAATGAGAACTTAAAAAAACCCTACTCTAAAAAAATGTTCCCCCTTTAACTTTAGGTTTTCCCCCTGTTGAAGTCTGATTGTCTGTGAATCATTAAAACGTCTTTTAGATGTCTCAACAGCCAAAATAAGCTTTTTAAGCAAAAACACAGGCTGGGAATATGGAGTCAAAAGTTAGCTCTGCACATTGTCTGATTTGACAACTTAAGCAGGGCTTAATTGCCGACTTCTGGTGTCACAGATGATCACCCAACACTCACAGCTCGAGCACAGCCTCACAAACACATCACAAAGAGACACCCGTGTATTAAACTTTGATTCTAATCCCTCGCAGATTTCAACCTTTTGGATTTTTTTTTTTGCTGAATCTTAGTTTGTTTGCCTGTATTACAGACACCTTATGGGCTGCAGCTAAAATACCGCAAACCCACAGTTGAGATCTGCAATCCCCCACCCTGTCACTGGTGGATCCTGACTCTGTTATAAACACAGACGTGTCCTCTATCATGCCTCTAATAACAACTGTGTGCCTGAAGATCACACTGCTTTGGAGGACAGCTAACAAGCAAAAAGTCTCTGTGGTGTTTTGAAACTGCCCATTTTCAGTGGGATAATCCTAAACAGAGGGATGGCTCTATAAGGGCCATGCTATTTGCAAACATTAGGCAGTGTGTGACCTTGCATGCAACTCTGAGTTTTGGCCAATGCAGGCAGTTTTTTTGGCTGCAATTCCAACTTGACTTCAGTGTGTTGTTCAGTCCTTGCAGCATGAAGCAACTAAGGGAATGGGGCACTGAATGAGGCCGAGTGGTGCACAATCAGTGAAGCATTTTCAGATAAAAAAAAGCTTACATAAACACAAAACGGTCACTGCCTTCTGGTCCTGCTCCTGACACCAAACTTCATATCCTACAGGACTTAATACAGGAAATAAGACAACTATAAATTACGTAAAGCAGGAAAAACATCCGGTCATGGTGGAACAGAATGTACCAGCAGGGGACAAGATGACAAATAAAGGTGAAAATGGAGAGGGGAAAGAAAGAAGGTTGACAGAAATGCTGGACTAGCAGCTGCCTTTGTCAGTGTGCATCAGGTCAGGCTCCTCTATTTTCCCATCTGATTCCACACTTGTCCATAATAATCTCTCCCCCACATTATTTGTCCCTATTGTGTAACACTTTTAAATCATGACAAGTGCAGTTTGTTATTGTAGGAATGTGTATCTTAATCAGTCAGAGGGGGGGTAAAAAGCATTTAGCTTAATTGTGTTTGGCCTGTGAGTGCACTTTAGTGACTTCTGGAGAGAGACAAGAATCATTGGACTTAATAAAACCCATTTACAACAGCAAAGAACAACACTGAAATATTCATAATCAGTTGCATGGTATGGGAAAAAAAGAATAAATGGACAAATAAACTTTTACTGTGAAGAATTGCACTAGATTTAACATATTTCCAAATATCTAAAATGCAAAAGACACCCACAAGAAATTTTAAGATAAAGTACACCCTAAAGTTAAAAGGGATTTGCCCATCTATTAAAAAACTTTTTATTATCTTAATTGGTGCTGGAAAATGTTTCAACAATTAATAATCGATGATTATTGGATGCACATCATGTTAAATGCCAGCTGTCTCCCCTGTGAATTGCTGGCCTTAATCAACAATGTTTGCATATTCCTGTTGTCAAGCTGTCAGTATGATTTCAGAAGTGCACACAACAAAAAACAAATGTATTAGGAAATGTAAAGATGAGAAAAATTGCCCAATCAATATACCAGCATTGAATCTTCGAGAACAAACAGAGAGAACTCTCCTCTCACTGTTCTCCCGTTACAAGTGTCATATTTTGTAGAGGTTTATTTGTGGTGGATGAAGACGTGAGTCCTCCCGGCAGACAGACAGGTCATGTCTGTCATTTATCTATGCTCTTTCATTAGGCTCATAATGTAAAGTAGTGCTCTTAACAACAGGTGGAGGTGCATACTACACTTTTAGTCATAGAGATCACCAACAAATGTGTTCCATCAATGATACAGCCACACATTACTAAGACATTTGACCACTTCCTGGTTTGCTTTAGTTAGACAAATTACCTTGGTACAAAAAGAAATGCAAAATTGTAGAATAATTGCACTGCATTATAAAGACAGCTCGGTTGGGATTAGAAATTGGTTATGTTTGTGGTAAAAAAAAACTTTACCTTTCACACAGTTGCTCTCATGCCCACTAGAGGTCACATATTCTTTGGATGTAATAATAGAACTCATCTGACTGTATGTACATGCAACACTGACAAAAAATGGGGAGGAGGGCAGTCTTAAATTAAGCTATCAGAGACACACTGTGCTGAGATTCATGCACAAAATCAAAACGTGCACTCATTGTAAAGTAAAACGAAGATTACATCTCTGACATCACCTCTCCAATAAAGCTAAGGTCAAGTGATATACTGATACACAGGACAATGTAAGCTAAACTAACCCATCATAGGAGTATGACTGTGATCGTCTTACCATTTCTCAGGGTGAAAATATTTTTGTCATGTGGTTTCTAGGCGGGGAACATTTTTGATTCAGTCAAATCAAAAACAGACGAGATGGTCAGTGACAAGACTGTTGAGGGCAGCAGCCATTTCTGAGTGTTCATTTTCAGGATGTTAAAGGTTGTTTTAGTGTGAGGGAGCTGTGCAGGTCAGCGCTGTCAATGAAGACACCACAGTGCAGCATCTGGTCAGTGAAACCAGCACGCTGTGTTCACAGACCCCATGCACACAGTGTTAACATCCTCATCTTTTAACATCCTAACCTCTTCACACATGGGCACTTGTTAACAACCAGTTACAGTATCAAGGTGAGAAAGAACACAACATTTTCTGTCCATGCAGAACAATTATATTTCATTAATAATATCCTATGTGCAACTGATTTATGCGTTCTTTCTGTCCTGCCCTACTTTTTCTATATTCTCTGTGGTCATGAAAAAAGCAGGGATGTTAGATAAACTATTCTGATGCCTATCACAACCCATCTACATTCTTCTGCTGAGCGTCCTGTAAAACTGCTGGCCACGAAAGGTCATGATAAATGGCTATTTGGCTGAACTCAAGGAGACAATTGGAGCAGAGAAACATCCTCTGCAAACAAAGGGAGTGAATAAATGACTATTGAAAGACCAAAATAATCAGATTTGAAATGCACTTTTCTCAGAGCAGTTTGAAAGTATAGCAACAAAAGGATTACATCCTTTTACCCCATCACTCAGTTGAATAGTTTATCAAATTTCGCTCTATCCAGCTATGACTGCTGCAAAATCGGATAAGAAAGTCACCTATTTTCATTTGATTTGTCAGATGAATTGGACTAAGTGTGGTGGGAAAGGAGATTAAAAAAAAGCTAAGAAACCAACAAAGGAGAGGAATTGTCGGTCACAAAATTCTCATCTGCACCACATTTTTTTGAGAGGCACTTAAATATCCAGCTGTTAACTGGAGTTCAGCAGAAATCCCCTCTTTCTGTCCCCACGAGCTCAGGCTAAAATGCTGTCTCATGATCGCTTTAGCTGCCGAGCTGAAAAGCATGCGAGTCTCACCAGTGACTTCATCACACAGCCAAACTTTATTCTTTCCCTTCTGAAAAATCCCCAGCTTTCAGAGCGGGGTGGGGGCGGTGGGGTGAGTACATTTGATCCCTCAATCAAAGTTTCTAGCGTTTAATACTGTAAGAATGTACCAAAGATGCTCAGTGGCACAGGGCGGCTGTCAAACTCAGTTCAGTATTTCATATCTACATGGAAAGAAACTTGGCAAAAAAGTGAAGTTTTTGTTGCTCTAAACAGAACAAGCCGCATTAGTAACGATGAAAGGAGCAGCGCCCAAAACGCACAAGAGGCAGAACCTACACAGGGTGAAAATGTAAAAGTGATTTAACCTGACGTCCTGTTAACTGTACAGCTGGGGGCGCTGCTGTACATCCCACTAGGCGACTGTATTTTTTTTTTAGCCTGGAGTAGAGCCAACATATCATTAAGTTCACTGATGTCAAAGACTGAAGTTCTGTCCACCATCAGGAGCTCAGGATGCAGAGTGCATATGCAGTCAGGAGGTCTGCCTCATTTCCATTCTGAAGATGTGTACATCTTTAAGTCATTTAATTAATTCTGGTTAACCCGCACTTCTGCTGCAGTCACCCAATGGTTGAGTGTGTCCAGGCAATGTTCATCCATGCCTGCTAGAAAAGAGGCAATGTGTGCACTTAACTGCTTTACGACTGAACTGAACTCGGTGATGAACAGCACGATCCTCCATCTTCCTAATTAATTTATAATGAAGGTGATTACTTTGACTTTAGGGCCCCAGTGGGCCCTGTGATGAGCAAAGATTATATCTCAACATAAACAAAAAGATAAAACCCTGCAGTTCTTTTGTATCCCCAACCCAGTACATACAATTAAGTGTTTTTGATTTGCAAGTTTCAAATGAAATCTTAATTAGATCGGTTCTCAAAGGCCTAAAGCAGTACAGCTAATAAAAATTTGGAGGCTACAAAATCCTCTTACTCAACTCTGGCATCTATTTCTAATGTTAAAACACAAGCTACTGGGTCAGTGAAGGAACTGGAACGCTGTGCATCTGCAAAATAATTAGAGTGTAGATTTTTCATTCGAGAAATTCCAACGGAGTAGAACTATATCTCCCACATGGTGGAATGCCTGAATTAAGGGTTTCATATTCAGACAGACACGGAGATGGGCACTAGTTTTACTTCACACCAGTAAAAGCTTCCACTGAATAAAACTTATACCACATTTTGCAAACATTAAGGAGGCATTCGCCAGAAAATGTGTTTACTCTTTGGTCACTGTTTATTATACATGCAGCCTCAGTGGTAACCTGAGCGAATTCCTGCAAAAACCTAAGTTGCTGCTGAGAGGCAGATTCGGGGTTCGACAACACCTCCATAACAACCTCACAGGTAACTACAACGGGAGGTAAACAAACTCTGAACACATCCTTCACCCAAAGTTATCAAATTCATGCTGACGCATGCAAATATGTACTAAACTGCAGTTTCAAGTCAACACATGTGAACAAATAAATGTCACTGATGCAACCACAAAGAAAATGTGGAATATAGAAAAGGGAGTTTTCCTCCAGCTCTGTATGCCTTTTTTTTCTGTGGCAACATTTAATTTTTCTTCATCATCCGCCTTCCTCTCTCGCAGGGTAGCGAGAGGAGATAAAGAGAGGAAAAGAGGCCTATTCATCAGAGAGATTTAATGCTGCCTCATCCTGCTCAGTGCTCGTTATCACATGGTGTACACCATCAATAATCTTTTTACGAGCCGGCGCCTTGGCTAAAACACAAGGGTAACATGTTGCTCCACAAACCCCCAGTCAGGCATCTCAGATACCAAGTTCAGTCCTCTGAAAAGTTGCATGAAGACATAAAAAAACAAGAGGAAATATGATGCAGCACATTGCTGGAAAGTGATAGTAAAACACAGGATGCTGGCTTAATGGTCCATCACCTGCAGACAGAAGGATAAAAAATAAAAAACATAAAACTGTGTGAAATAGATATGCGTTTCCAGAAAGAGTTCTGACTAAAATATTCATTCTAAATTTCATTATTTATTTTCAGATCATTTCAGCTATTGAAAAAGGAGCAAAACCATCATATGATGAAACAAGAAGACGTGTTTTGATTTCTGAACAATCAACGATTATTATTTAACCTTTTATTTTTTTTAAAGTAGAGCATTTTTACTGCTATGTCTTTTTGAACAACCTCCTCAGTACTTTGAAACAGAGGAGCTTCTCTATTATTACTTGATGAAGGGGCATGCTTTGTAATACATATTTCATCCATTCACATTCACTTGTTTCTAGTAGGGGCACAGGGCGGCCCGAACCAATCCCATCTGTGATTGGGGCAGAGGGGTGTACTTTCTATAGGTCACCAGCCCATCACAGGGCCAGACAAAGAAGAACAAGACGGATAACCATGGACACTCATTATCACTCATTAGTAGTCACATAAACTAAGAGGCATGCTTTTGCATGGTGGGATGGAGGGGATAACAGTCAAATAAAAACAGTTCTGCTTCTGTTATGAATCCAACAATTAGAGAGCAAGTGAGGAATTAATTTCCTTTGTTAACATGATCGACTGTAAATTTTAAGAGGGCATTTCTCCCTCCAAAGTAATAAGTAAACACAAACTGCCCCCTCTGTTCTGAACAATGAATCACTGCTGAAACTCCTTCCTGATCCACAAACATCCTTTTAAGATTAATGCTCATCAAAGCTTTATGACCTGCTGGGGTACTTCAAGCAGGGTATTTTAAAATCGCATTTTGTTTTTGTTCTCAACCTTAAACTACCTGTGAGGCCTAAATGGGTGAATTAGCATGTGTTTTCTGAACTAAATGCAGAAAGGTGACAGCATTAGTCACAATTCTTAATGGAAAAGAATTGCTTACAAGGTTCACAGAATTCATTTGAGAAAATTTGCTTTAAACTTTCTACCAACTACTACTGTCATTATTTAAATGGGAGGTAGCTATTGGACACGATAACCTGATTCTAAAACTGGTGGCTGGAAATAGCCCTGAGGACGTTTCCCCCTTTTCGTACAAAAGCGTATCGGGCGCTTTATTATCACCAAGCCACTGGTCAAAGGCAGGCTTCTTAAGGAAAAGCTTAGCATATTTCAGTCCCATCCTACATTAGGATCGCTATTCTGAGATGGACTGATTTGATTACACACAAACCATTACGTTTTTGCTTCTGTTTTAATTCAACGTGCATCGAAAATGATTGAAAAAGAAGCTGCAGATAAGAGAGAAAAAACTCTATATATATCCCAATATACTGTACAAATCATTTGATTTCAAATTAACCCTGATCCGGTAGTGCTACATAAACCAAATGCTCTTCATACCACAAATGTAAAATTCTCATAATCCCAGCCATGTCATTTCAGAGAAAGATACCAATGGACATCCAGTACGCTGGACATTTTAAAGTGGAAGAAAAAGCTCACACAGCAGGGCTTTCAGCTTGAATAATGTGAATGTGGATTTTTTTAGTAGTTTGGACATCTAGTGGTTTTTATCATCTTTCACTCATGCTCACTCATACAGACAAGGAAACCAATAGACACAGATGAGCCCACACGGCAGCATGTACGCATACACAAACCACATCACATTTGCCTGAAAGGCGAAAGGGTGTAAGAAGGGAAATGGAGACATATTGATTTCTATGTCAACTCTTTCAGAGGAAACCCGGAGGGAGCTTTTGCAAAGGCTTACACTCCCAACTGGATGAATTACCCACATTTAAGCTTTGGGCTCGAACACACACATACACACAAAAAAAGGCTTGTAGTGAGATGTCTCATCTAAGGAAATTTCATGCCACATTTGCAGTATTAGCTTTGAAGACTTTGCATGTGATATCGTGCCAAACGGCAGGCCACAGTGGAAAAGGAAAATCATAAACTGTGATACAGAATAAGATGAGAATCGGTTTAGCATCAACAAGTGGAAACCTCCGAACTGAAAGATGGAGTATGAGAGAGATTACGGCTTTTGTTTTATCCTTAATCTGACATGCAGAGAAAACCCAATCCTCTCAGCTGTCTCTCTTTAAGAACTGGACAGGATCAGGATCAGAGGGAAACATCGTTGACCCAAGCACACTTTGACATAAAAACACACACCAACCAGTCCCAATTGGAAGGATTTATAGAAGACACCCTTGAGTGATCACATAACTTTAGTTCTTTCTTCTTGCTCAGTGGCCCAATTATTATCTGTTTGTGTTTGATGGATGAGTCACATCCACTCATTTTCTGAGCACAAACCCCACGTCCATGAGTGCAGCATGAACTCACTGAGTCTTGTTATGACTCATCAAGAAGCTCGTCAGTCTCTGGGTACTTATGGACAAGCTACAGACAAAGGCAAGTTGTCTCCCACAGCTGAGAAAACATTAAGACATTGTATATCCCGTCCTTGTGGCATTTGAACGAGAAGCTCATTCAAAACTCTTTAACATGCTCCTCATTGAACTTCTGAATGAAAAGACAAAATCTTTAACCATAACAAAAGCAAACATTCGAGCGGGTTACAAATATTGACAAAAATGGATACGAATTTCTCATTTCATAATATTTACCAGGTTTCTGTCATTTATTTTACTCTTCAGTCCCTTTAAAACTCTGTAAAGTTAAAAAAAGTGGCTCCTCTTATGCTTATTAGGGGTGGGACGGTTCACAAAATCCACGGTTCGGTTCGTTTCACGGTTTCGTGGTCACGGTTTTCGGTTCGGTTCGGTATATGGTGATTGTTAGGAAAATCTATTATGTCTTGTATAGTCAGGTTAAAACTAAGAATGGGGATCGTTAATATTTATTGATATCGATACTTTTATCGATACTCCTTATCGATCCGAGTCTTTATCGATACCACTATCGATAATTTTCTGTTATTTGGTGGAAAGACGATGCAACAATATTTAACAAATAAATAATTGTATTTTAAATTAAATGTAATTTTTAATAAATGTTGGCATCAGTAGTTTAATTATATATTCTAAAAATAATTAGAGCAATATACAACTGTATTACTCATGTTTCTCGCCAAAAACTCAATTTCCCTTTTCTTTACGTTACACTTGAACGCATCATGATAACCTAATTGTCGTTTTACTGAGCCAATCTGAACACATCATCACGCAGCACGTCTGAAACTTTATTTACTTTTCAAGCTAACTAGCTTGTATGCTACCGATTACAACACAGATTTCACAATTACTATTGTAATAAAAAAAAAACGACCACACTCGATAGTGGTATCGATAAGCCCAAACGTTATTGATTTTTGGGTTTTGAAAAAAGTGGAACCGGGTCCTTGATAGAACCGGGTTTCGATCCCCATCCCTAGTAAAAACTGAAAGAAAAAAGCAGTCTGACATTTGATCCATTATTGTGACAGTCTTAGGTTAAAAGTAGGTGAGATTATGGCATTGCAAGAGAGGAAACAGTGCTAATTCCAACATGTGCTTCCCTCTAAATGCAAAGTGGTCCATACAGCAGACCTAGAAACTGCTGTTGGCGCGTCAGATTTTTATCGGCTCCGCTGCTTCTTCTTCTTCTTGTTTACTACTGGTGGTTGACTTTGGGTGCAGTAGCGCCCCCTTCTGCTCTGGAGTGAACACGCTTCCCTCTGAGAAAAAGGAGCAGTGCATGAACCGTGCGGTACACACGCGAACCGAACCGAGACAGTCGAACCGAACGGTTCAGACGGTTTTCAGAAACCGTCCCATCCCTAATGCTTATGTATTAATATTTGCACAGATCAAACATGGGCAGTTTAGTGTTGTTCTGTGTCTGAGTTATTTCCCCCAGACATAAAAAAGGAAAGTCTGTTTAGTAAAAGAAGGCGAATGGGAATGATTAGGTGAAAACACTTTCAAGATGCTCCAAAGAATGTGAGTGATGCTGTTCTGTAACCCTAATATCCAGTCACAGAGCAAATTTCTGATGAAAATGAAACACATACCAGTTTCCTGTGCCAATTGCTGTTCTGGGAGATAATTTGGCATTTGTTCTTGTAGCCTGTCTGGTAGTTGTCAAAGATGAAAAAACCTAGGACAGCTGGCTTTAAGAGTAAACAGAAACTGCAATTAATGTAATCCCTACCCTCAGCTTCAGAGACAAAGAAGTGAGTGATCACAGCTAAACTCACCCCAACTGAACTACTCTTCCAACTTATCTCTACAAAAAAGTCAGGAGTCATACTTAACAAAAAAGAAACACTTACACAAAAGCACATTTAATATAGTATGAAATACAAGAAGAAAACTGGAAACGTGTACAGAGCAGGAAGCATGTCGAAGCATGTTAGCATTCACCAATGATTCACATCCATCCACTTGCTTTAAACACAGCTATCATTGGACAGACTTGCACATAGACTGAAACGAATGAAATGTCTCACTAACCTCTACCCAAAAAAAAACAAGCCATAGCAACTCCTCACATTCTGATGTGGTTACACAACTTAGAAAAAAAACAAAGCAGCCAGATACAGCAAAACCTTATTGTGCCTATAAAACCACCTCATCCTTGGTTTCTTTTATCGAGTTACTTTCTCAATCACCAGGAGGTGAGGTCATCCAAAATGGAAGCAGCCGGAGGACAAAGCCCTGCCTGGCTGGTCACAGGATCAAAAGACCCATTTGGTTACACACAGGATGAAAAACTTTCATGTTGGTCTAGACTGAAGAGAGACTTGAAGTTCGGAGATAGCCAAGACTGATAGTGCAGCTAGAGAAAATTTCAGTTCTTGTCAGCCAAAGTCTTTCCAGACGTTCATTTTTCCAGATGCTTTTATCAATTAGCTGGACTTGCCTTCTCAAGATGTTTTCACACATGTCAGCACCACTGGTTTTTCATAGACATCCCCCAGACAAGCGTTATGTTAGCAAAAAGTGGATATATTTGTCTCCTATTTGAAATCATGGGTTAAAATTTTGGATTTACAGCACATGTTAGTCCACAGATTCCGGGGAATATGGCCGAGTATGCTGATGTTTCACACTGTACTTTTCTCTTGGTTCTATCATACCTTCTGCTATTTTTGGCAATATTCCACATGAATCCAAATATGGGGTATAATTAACACAAAAATCCAAAGTACACATTGGATGGTAGCCTCAGGTACGACCTACAATATTCCTGATTGCTATGCAGGATTCCTGCAACACAGTTTTTACAACACAGCCTGAGTCCTGCATTAATCACTAAGGCGCCACTATTAAGCTGAAAAGCTGGAAATAAAAGGTTTGAGCAACATGTAGATATTTAGCTACAGTGATTAGAGAATCATGCTGGCTTTTAGGAATACTGAGTAGTTTTAGGGTGGAATACAATGCATATCACAGAGTGACATGTTTACTATTCTTTTAATGTAAGGTTACTTTGTATTTTAACATTGAAAATCCAACATATTTTCACTGTCACTTCTCACAACTGTCACACAGAAATCAGCATGTCTAAATGTTTTTTAAGCCATGTACACCAATTAAAACACAGAAAAACGAGTTGCCAAAAGTAGTGCTGAAAATATTCCCAGGCGTTGTGTTCAATGATATTTGGAGCCATAAATAAAAAGATTTTAATAAATACCACAGAGTCAAACAAACATGTTTGAGAAACTTGTCTTTTAGTTGGAGGTTTTTATAGCCATCCAGTCGTACCCTTTTTAGCCATTTTTAAGCAAAGAATTTGTGAAATTAATATAAATTCCGGTGGCTAAAATAACACTGAGCTGTAGCCTCGTGCTATGCCTTACAGCATTAAAAGGAAGCTGAACTTGAATCTGTAACTTGGTGGTTGAGACTAATATTATACCCTCTTTGGACAGAAAATGTCAAACAGATTTCACTCTTGGTAGAAGCTGCCACTTTAATACTGAGATTGGGTCCTTTGGCAAGCTGCAGTCAGCTCTGAAGTTTTCACACAGTGGAAATGTCACCTGTCACAGGCATTTATTGTCTGCCAGCAGTGGGCATCAGCTCTGTTTGACCCTGTGGGCTTGTGCTTTAGCTGTCGTCATGCACTGTTACTGGCATTAGCCAAGAGATAGAGAGCTGGCACGGTCAGAGCCCCCCGCATTAAACACTTCTGTTTGTATTTGGGCCACAAATTGGAAGAGAAAATGATGACATGCCTATTACACTGCAGCCAAGTCTAAATTTGCTGGCCTATTTTAAATCCAAACACTTAGGCACCACATGGCTTTGTGTAATGAACAATGACTGCCTAAAGTGAAGACTGCATGTCATGTGAAAAAAAAGTGTTATGCATCAAAGCGTGGTGGAATAAAGCTGTGGTATTGCAAGTTTCGGGAGAGGTTGGAGTGTTGACGCACAGCCTTTTCAATACAGAACTTCAAAGTTTCTGTCCCAAGATAGACAGAGTTCTCGCCCCCTAGAAAGAAAAATTCCCCCTTGAAAATCCAGGGCAAGACATAGGCAAAAGATTGAGATATGCACAGTTCATTTATTCTTTTTTATGGTCTTTTGTGTGCCTGTGTGTGCAGGCAATTCTTTCAACATATGATTCAAATGCTGTCAAACATGACAGTGGGACAGGATGGATGGGGGAACGACTCAGAGAGGAACAAAAGCAAATAGGTTGCTAGTGAGAAGAAAGACAAAGAATCACAGTGGTGAGTAAGAAAAGACAATAGGACTGCGCAAGAAGACAAAAAATAGCTATAAACTTCAACAATTTCCAGCGTCACTGCCATTGTCCTCTGCTGTGTGTTCAACTAAATCTTTAGGCTTAATTTCTACAAAAAGAAGAAGTTTAATTATATCTACGAGGGTCACTCAAGCTGAGGGGAAGCTGACACCCAGCCTGTAGAAGTGAACCAACTCTGCAGAAATACCATTTATTTATGTAAAGAGGAGACTGGAAGCTGCTCAGACAAGCACATCTGGTTTCCAGTACAAACCTGCCCCCCTTGTAACCCCTAACCTGTCTTTACTGCAGGGAGGGATTCACACACAGACACTACTTGAGACCAGTTGATTTCCCAGCATGCCCTGCTCACATTCCTGACCTCCTTCTGTCACTCTTTCACTTGAGTCTCCCCCTATAGGCTAGATCTGCATCACCCCCACACTTAAACCCTTTCAGTTCTATGTCTTTGACCACAAGCTGGACAGTCGAGAATGATTAGAGAGACACTGACAGGAAACATTTCAGCAGCTCAATCTTATTTGGCAGCCAGATTTCTAACGGCCGCTGACAGAACAGACATATAACACACAAATTCATCCTTAGTCATACACAACCCTGGTCAAGTTTCAGTCTGTGTGTGATGAAGTAAAAGCTGGCCCCCTGTAGGGTTGGGAATCTGGTGAGAAGGTCAAAAGGGAATGATAAGATCCTGTGGACACCAACTCTGTGGGACAGTGATGCTCCTATACTAACTTATTCCTCCCAGCCCCACCAGGACAAACATTCCCCATAAGTTAGAGCTGCAGGGGTAATGAGGCAGAGCACACGGGGGGAGCTGAACCCAGTGTAGACTCATGTGACCTCACAGGTGATGATTCATTGTCTTACTGGTGTTTCTAACAACATGACAATTCCTGTGAAGATCATCCCAATCCCTTTCTTAAATGAACGCTTATGTGACCCAATAAGCTTGACCAGTTCATTCATTAAATTCTGTCTAAAAGAGGAAATGACTTGGTCTTATTTTTAGTTGAAGAACCATTTAAGTAAACATCTCTCTTACAGTTAAAAACAGCAAGAGCTGCGAGTAGAACACAGTGGTATTCTACAATACAGTAGTTTTCTGTATTTACAAACCCAAACAAATCCATTTCTAATTTAGTAAATGTCACAGACAACAAACAACTGGGGAACAGTGGGTCAAAGTTTTTTTTTTAAAGACTAGAAAGACAAAGCTACCAATCAGATCATGACACAGCCTGTTCATTACTTACTGTGCAGAGAGCCTGGCTGATGGCTTGAGGCTTTAGGTGGGCTGATTCTGCTCTTGGGGGGGACCAGCTCCATATTATGGTCCTTCTCACCTGAGCTCTGGCTGGCAGCCCCAGTCTCATTCTGGGTGGCGCTCTGGACTTTGTCCAGCGGCACAGCTGGCTGTCCCGGCTTCTGTCTGCTGATGACATTATCGTTACCTGCCCTCATCAGCTTCTCCCCCACGCTCAGCACCCTGGCTCGGGCAGCCACACCGGCCGTGCCAGGGCATTCCTTCCTTGCGGACGGCAGCTTAGATCCAGCCGCTGTTGGCGGGGGGCGAGCCAGCCTGGAGGCTTTAGACATCCTGCAGGAGAGCAGATCCGGGAAAGGTCCTCAAGCTTTCTCAGCCGGGATGACTGCTGTTGCGTCCCATGAGCTCTCGGGGTTTTCTCTCTGCTCTTGGTGAAGCTGCTGCGTGTTGTGACTAGTGCAGGTAGACTGAGAGGGCCAGAGGGAGGGCACTTTTGGGAAGCGGGGTGGGAGGCACCAGCCTGGGGGTTAAGACATCCTTGAAAGGTGTTCTCTTCTCCTGGCGTGGCCTCTTGGGATCATCCTCCAAAGCAAACAGTGAGAGTGTGTGAAATGTGCGTGTTGGTAAATAGATGGATGTGTGGAGAAACCTGTGGAGTGACAGGATGTGCTGTGCCAAACGCAAACACAAACTCAGGTCTCCAGTGCCAGGGCATTCCGGCTTCTTAATCCCCCTTTTGCCTCTCTGCCTTTCACGCTCTCTCTCTTTCCATCCCTCTCATTTTTTGCAAATCTCTCCTGCTCCCACTCCTCTAAACCTCCACTCATTATATGGTTGTGGACTTCTCTCTCCTACCTCCTGCTCATTAATTCCTTCCCATGTTATTGTCCTCTGGTCTCATGGCTCTCCTCTTCTCCTTCGCTCTGGTTCATGTACTCTTCTTTGCTGATGCACAGCGGGAAAGCATCCCAGTGCTCCGGCGGGTGGTAATCAGAGAAAGAAAGATTAACAAACCGCCAGAAAAAACAGGGAGAAAAAAAGAGCATGAGGAGGAACAAGAAAGTACTGGCGGAAGCTTTGCGGAGGAGCTCTTCTCTTCAGGTGCAGCTGCACAAGCTGTTCCAGATGTGTGTGCAGCGCTCCGCGTCATCAGCCGACCGCTCTGAGCCACACTCTATCACAATCCCCGCTTCATCTCGTCCTATCTTCCCCTGTTCCTCCTTTCTTCGGGTTTTTTCCTCCGTCGGTCCCTACTTATTCAACATCCAGCCAGCCTGTCCTCCTCGCATGTGATGAGATGTTTCGGGGCACCATAGGCAGAGATGCACGTGCGCAACACAACACACTCTGTGGAGGAATTTACAGAGAATTACGGAGTTCAAAGCAGGGAACAATCACAGCACGTGTGTCTGTGTGTGTGTGTGTGTGTGTGTGTGTGTGTGTGTGTGTGTGTGTGTGTGTGTGCCAGAGAAGGACAGTGAAGCTATTCTAATCTGCTCTGCTGAAGATATCGGCAGTGACAAGGGAAAAAAAAGGGAGCAGAAGTAGAAAAGGCAGGAAAGTGCAGACTTCCAAACACATGTCCTCAGTGTAAGCAAGAAAAGGGGAAAAAAACACTACATTTCTTACATGAAGCCTATTTTTTTTTCTTCTCTCTTAAAAGAAAGCTACGATCAGCTGCCTGACCCTCAAAATCCCCTCTTCAGCACACGGTGGTCACAGCCAGTGCAGCAAATTTGAGAATAAATCCATGTTGACAGGACTGACAAAGACAGATAAAACAACAACTCTGAATGATAAAAAGGACATTTCATGGCAAATGTTTAATTTAAAAAAATGGTCCGTTTAATAACTGTAGAAACACATTTTTGCTGACGTCGGCGTATACTGAAAAGCAAAGCACATCCCCAGAAACTCTGCCAACAGGTCACCCTGTTTCCAGCTGCTTGTGGAAAACCAGGAAATGGATAACTTTGAGCAAAAGGATCAGCTGTGTCCACACAACACACTCTGAAACAATGCGCATGCACATTTTGCCTCTTTGAACTCGTTCAGTGCCACTCAGACATGATGGAACGGAAAAGTCAGAGAAGCTTTTGGAAGGCATGACGTGATTAAACACAAAAGTTTACAAAGAGATTTAGTTTGGAGGATAAATTCCGACACACCAGGCCTCCCTTCCCCCCACTTATTGCCTTTTACACGACTAAGCCTTTTGAACATGACAACAGCCATCGGTGCTCATACAGATATTAAACATTAATCACATTGCCACTTATCTGTGTGGCTCTAGATAAAGAGCAAAGCAGATTGACCTACATACTTCCGAAATGAATAGTTTGCTGACAAAATCTGCGGGCTAAGAGCCTCATGGGAACTGCTGCATGGCGGATTTCAGAAAGACAGAAAACATCAAGAGAAATATTAGAATCGTTTCTTTTGTGACTTTGTTTGTGTGTCATCCCCATGGTGAACTGTGTTTACAAAACTGTAATAACGAGGATTACATCAAACGTAAGAAAAGGGGGACCCTGATGGTGGTGGCTCTCTCGCTTAAGAGTTTGGAATAAAGAAAACCTTCTGTCTGTATCGGATGCCAATCTCACCTTAACGCCTGTTCCGACTTAAACAGCAGGAACCTGGTTCAAAGGCTTTCAATGATATAGTATTTAGAGATGGATGTAATTAGCGTTTCCTCATTAAGCCTGTGATTGTGTGCAATTTGGTAGATTAGAAAGCATGCCAATCTAGGCAAGAAATAAATGTGCATTTCAAATTGCCCAACAATCTACTGCGAGCGTTTCAACATCAAAAGGCAAAACTCAAGTGAAATGATTATTCCGGCAACAAAAGCAAGAATGTCAAAGCTGGTCCCTGCAGCTTTGCAGGCTCAGGCCACCGAGCCAGCTCCCGTGTCCAGCTCTGGGACGGAGTAGGTGGAGAACTTCAAGGTGTAGTAGGAATAAGTTGGTGCAGGAAAATCTCCCAACTTCTGCTGCTTGTGGCCGATGAGCGTGTGTGGAGGAGGGGCTGTGGAGCTTACATAACAGGGGTAGGGGGCTCAGTGGGTTGTCTGAGAGCCTCTGTGGTATGTTTCTAATTAACTGACTTTTCAATGAAACTGTTATTATTACACCCAGGGGTATAGGTTAGAAACAACTGACATTCAGTGAGCGGCAGCCCGAGCTCATTGCGTTTGCTGTTTGTGTGCAAAGTGTCTGCATTTTTTAAGGCATGATGCTTTGATGATGCAAACGCTAAGAAAAAAAAAACATTACACTTTAAAGCTGCAATCATTAATAACAAAAACAAAGGATTTTACAGAGCTTTATTGTGATTTTCAGATCATTATTCCAGTTTCAAGCAGAGCAACAACTTTCTTTTGTTAACTCTCTCCTGCTCTGAGACTCATTCACTTACACCTCTTAAAGCAGACACACAGACACAGTAGTAAAAAATGTCACCACTGGAGTAAGAGCAGACCCTCATCCTGGAAGGCTTTTTAAAAAAGTTATGTTACCTACCCCAAACTGTACTGCATGTTGATGAGAGTACATAGAGAATCTGACCCGGATTCATAACTTCATAACTTCATGTGGTCCTCCACTCCTGATCATTTCAAACAAAGAGGTTTTTTTAAAGACATCTGTGAGTGTATAAAGACAAACATGAACCAGTTTCTAATTAATGAATCATGACTGCTTTTAATTAATGTTTATTTCAGTAAAACAACTGACTGCCCACAACTTAGTACTTGTGTACTTTCATATGAATCTGAATAAATGTGGTGCTCCTGATCTGAAAACTCCTCCAAGGCTCCTCACTATTACAGTTTATTATACAGCTGAACTGTAATTTTAGTTCTGCAGCCTGCTTTGCTAATTTACCTCCAAAACCATGTTAAACTATCCGGAGCACAGTTTACGCTTTAGGAGGTTGATTTTTTTCTACTTCTTCTTTTTCCTACAGAAGCTGTCAAAAGGCTTAAAGCTAACTGAAATGAACGCTAGGTTCAAACTGCCTTCCTTCCCCTCCAAAAAAAACCCCTGTAAAGATCAAAAATACATAGTTTGCTGAACTTGATGATTAAACACAGACCATGCATTAACTCAGCTTCCACCGCTTTGTGCGGTAGTCACAACTGAAGACTAATATCAGCAGAATTTACTCCTCTGCTTGAAGGCATCACCATGGGATCAAAGACCTGCTGATGCCGGGGGGAGCAGACCCAGGATGACAGAAACCAGTAGCTTTCGATTGGAGAAATGCTTCACTGTTTTGACTAAATAACAGAGTCCTGACCCTGTAATAAAGTTATCCCCAGCGCTGGTCCTCAGGGCACACTGCCCCACATGTGTCCAGAGGTTTCCAGCTCCTGCACTCCCGATTCAAACAACTGAATGAGCTCTAGAGCTCTTTTTGCCCACTGCAGGCTGATGAAGACCAATTCACTTAAATCAGGTGCGCTAGAGTTGAGAACTTTAACAGACCCTTTAGTTCTGAGGGGAGTTCTAAACAACCAACAAAGTTGTGAACCCCCATTAACAGCAGACCAGCATCTACTGTAAATATAACCAAACAAATTAATGAACGTTCAGCTACTGACAAAAAATTAAAGATCTAGGTTTGGGGTGGATGTGAGGAAGAGGGATTTGAGAGGCCGTTGGTGGGGGGAGGGTCTGCCCTGTACCTCTCTGTAGAGGTTTAAGGTTGAGTACGTTTTCCAGGCCCTCAGGGCTTGGATGTTTCTTTTCCTACATTCCATCGCAGAGCTTCCTCCAAACCATATCATGAGTCATTACTGACTGTAACATTCGCTCAATATCAGCCGCTGAATCAGTGAAGCTCGATGCAGACACAACAGTAGTGGACTCCCTCACTACCACTGTGGCTTTTTGTGCAGGTTTTCATCAGGGTCCAACACCTCTGTTCCTCTTTTTTTTCCCTTCCCTGTTTTTCCGCTGCTTGTAACATACCTTGTGCATCTTTTAGCAAACCAGTAAGAGACATTTCCAGCAATGTTCAGGGTAGGTTTAGTTGAGTTTACCTCAAAGATCCTGTCGATGGGAGGTAAAGAGTGAGTGCGGCAACGGTATAATAAAACCTTATGAAAAACTATCTCTAGAAAAAAATCAATGTTTCATCTGAGATTTTTTTATCAACACAAAGATTCATAAAATGAACATCTGAATCGAGCCCCTCTGGAACACACAGTATTTTAACAACAAACTGTGCCTATATTGTATTTTTTCAATATAAAATCCTTTAGGCTCCTCAGTACCTTCAGCTGTTGCTTGCTCCCAATCTCTGCAGAAAATAAGTCAGTCAAAGGCAGAGAGGAAGCTAATTGTAAACAATTAGTCTTCATACCGCTGCTCCCAGGCAAATGTTATCAAAAATGTTTCACATTATCTGCTGCATCAGTTCCATAAAAGCTGCACTGATCATGACTGTTAGTCAGAAGAAACAACCTCTCAGCCTGAAGTGCTGTCTGGAGTATTTTCAACAGCTGTTGTTTAAACAAAAAAGATTTATGGAGTTTAGGCAATGTTACTGTTGACTTGTCCGCTGACAAATAAGTGGAATAACACTACCAGATGCTCTAAAAGCTGGCACCACCCCATCTCTGAGTCTCCCTGGAATTATCCTAAAACTTAAAAGGCACTAAAACAGTTTCTGACTGACAAATCATTCATGGATTTTTCTAATTTAATATCCTGTTTGCTGGTTTTGATCTGCACTGAATAAGCTTAAAGTTTGGGGGATGTTCCCAAGTCTGACAAAAAAGACCACTGACCAGTTTTTTTTACATTTGTTAACTGAACAATGCATGCTAGATCAACACCTAAACTCATAAACCCCTAGAACTCATCTGCAACAGGTGGAACCTTATCATGAATGAAAAGTAAGTCATGCAGATATTACTGAGACTCTGACTGTATGTCATGAGGGCTTCTCCCTCCCCATGTCCTGTCTCTGGGGCCCCCCTGTGGCCTTACAAGTCACTTCTGCTCTACTCCCTTCACGGGTATCACTGTGTAAGCGCTGGTTTACTACAGAAAAGCCCACACTTACTTTGGAAACATCTAAATGTACATTTTCATCCCATCATCCCAAAGACAGCAGCTCGGTAGAAAACCCACCGCTTCGTGCTTTCCTTAACGCCTCTGCATTTTTAAAGTGTTTAGCTTCTTATTTGGACAGCCTGTCAAATGTGGTATCAGTAAAAACCCTTTTTATATACTTTTTATCCTGCCTGAAGTGGATGAAAAGGATACAAGGTAGGACAAACTACCACTTCATTCAGGCTGATGTAAATAAGAGGCTTTTCCATTCTCTTTATGGCTTATTGATTTTTTGTTCAGTGGCGGACTGCAGAGAGACAGACAGAAGACACAGCAGCATTTCTCTGAAGACAAAGACGGCAAATATTAATAGCAAATGTCTGGAGCGAACCATAAAACTTAGGGTGAAGACACATGCTAGCTGACACAACACAAGAGCCATATCTCAATGGCAGAGACACAGGGAACATCTGCCAGCTAGTTCATTTCTGTTTCATCTTTAGCAAGGCTCGATTAAATTGGAAGACCAGCACAGAAATGCATGAGAGCGAGCATTTCTGAAAACACCCCTGCAGACGCTCCTATTCGAACCACAAGATCCCGGTAGCATCTCTTAAACGTTTCTACTTGCAAAAGCAGCCTCTTAGTGAGTCGTTTATTTCAGGGAAGAAAGGACTGTGCTGAACCAGCACCAGCTCAGATTTCAACCTTTGGGCCTTTTAAATAGAAAAAGGGAAATATGATCAAAGCCTGTGTGGAGGGTGGCACGGTGGTGTGGTGGTTAGCACCATCGTCTCACCGCAGGAGGGTTCTGGGTTCGAGTCCTGGGGGAACCAGGACTTTTCTGTGTGAAGTTTGCATGTTCTCCCTGTGTCTGTGTGGGTTCTCTCCGGGCTCCCTGGCTTCCTCCCACCATCCCAAAACCTGCATGTTAGGTTGATTGGACATTCCAAATGGCCCTCAGTGAGTGTGAGTGTTTGTCCTTGTGTGTTTCTGTGTGGCCCTGCGATGGACTGGCGGACTGTCCAGGGTGTCCAATGGATTGATGGATGATCAAAGCATGAGTTTGAGAGCAAAACAGTTGTTTCTGGAAATTATTTTCGTTACACAGACGTTAAGTGTTGTTCTGGCAACTTCACTGATATGGCAGGATTCCTCTATGTATTTGTAAGTCTATGGAACGTATTTATATAGAAAAGCATAATGTAATTACTGACAAACATGAGTTATTATAACCAAAACTATTTATGCTGAAACTTAAAGGTTGAAAATCTTCTGAAGTATTTGCTTTATTTGCATTTAATCTTTTTTGTTTTTATTTCTGTCTGCTTGACTGAGCATTGACCTGATTGTTCTGCAGTGCAAGTAACAAAAAATATTCTTTCAGCTATTTCATCCATGGCTAGTTTTATCAAAGCGGTACAGACATTTTCCTAAATGTTAAAAATACTTTACTCTGAGTGAAATATGCTGCTGAAGAATCTGCTTCCAGAAAGATATGGGCCTTAATGTGGACAAGCATCGGCTCTTCGGGCAATTATTCTGGAGGTTTTTCAACCTGAAGTAAGTAATGGCTTACTTTGATAACTCCCTGTGCACCATCACCGGCATACAGTGCCCAAATTTATGTGCACAACGGCCATTTCATTTGTGACCTTTCACATGTGAAAATGCCATTTGTCTAAGTGCTTGCAGGAGGATTGTGAATAATCTGTCTGTCTGTGTCTGTATCTGTATCTGCGTGTGTGCATGTTTGTGTGAAACGTGTTTGCCAAGAAAGTAGATTTCCATTAGAGGGTTTTTCTGGTTTGAGTCTCTAAATCAAGCTGACAGCTTTGACTGATTATCAGCCCCGCGATTTTGCAGGCTTCAACTGGTGGATATGGTTTCACAAAACATCACAAATATATTGGTTGTTTAAATGACCCCATAAGATGTAAATCAGACTGAAATGAGCTATGTGGACAGTGAGGGTGGTGAGAAATGCTACAGTCTGAAACGCTGAGACGTGTGAATTATATAGATTTATCTGAAGAATGAACAAATCTGGGATGCCTTCTGCATCACCGCTTAATGCAAGCTATCAAATTAATTTCAAAGATCTGTTTAATCTCTAAATCTTTATAACCTATGACTGCAAAAGCAGGATAGATTAGTCCAGCCAGGCATGCAAAGATCTTCCCTGACATCGGATTTCTCTCACCTCTCATCCCTGCCCTCCTCCGCTGCCTCGGCAGCAGATCTGGCTAAGTGATTGGATGAGAGCTGACACGCAGTATACATTCATAGAAAATATGCCCTATGCAATGTCACTGAAATATCACAGCATTAAAAAAGGTATCACTCACAAAAAATTGCATTATATAGTATTATATATCAATTTTAAAAAAAATTCTCAATCAAAAACTAACATAAGGAGAAAAATGTTGAAAAGACTCTTAAGAGACAAATAATCTTCCTCCATTTATGGCAAATGAGTGGTTTGTCTATCTTTATGTGTATCAGAAGGCTTAAAACAACTGGAGAAACTAAGATGAAAAAATTTGATTGAACAAAAATGGAGAAGAGATCAGTGGGATTTCTATGCACCAGTCAAAGGAAGGAATGGACAACTCGCCCAATTTCTAAGACAGAACTGCCAGATTGGATTGAAAAACGTATTAATAAAAGAGAACATTTGTTGGTCAGAAAAGATCAAGTCAAAGTCTGGTGCGTTTGGTGTGAACCTGGTCAGCACAACCACAAAGAAGTGAGAGTAGCAGTGGGAGCGAAGACATTTAAGGATACCTACATACCTGCCTTTTACCAAAATACTGCTCCAGACTGCACAGCCAAAACCCACAAACTGTGGAAACTACAATCCAGCCAAGTATGCCGTCTGATCTGAATCCAGCAGAATACCTTTGGGGTATTTTTTAAGAGAGCAGCACATCTCTCTTCGAAAAGTAACTACAAAAAAATGTTGTTAATAGAAAGAGTAAAATCCCAAAAGAATTTTGTGGAACAGACAAAGCTGGAGTCTGTCAGTAACAGCGTGTCAGGTCTTGAAAAAGCTAAAGATATCAAAAAGATGGAGGTCCTACTGTGGGCCCTGCAGTTTTACAACAGAACAGCTTAACAGTTAGAATTTTAGGCAAGAGCAAATGTTTAGCATATGGAACACACTCATGAAGTTTAAAGAGCTGAAAATGGTAACAGTGCTCAGACTCAACCCAACTTTTATTCAGGCATGCTGCTGCCATCAAACACAACACAGACTCATATGTTTTCACTAAATACTTAAATGTTGCACTTTCAACGGCTTCATGTTTTCTATGGTCTCTGTGAGTAAAGCATTGGTTTATGATGTTAGGAATCCATTGCATTCTTTACATTTGACACAGCACCAGATCTTTTTTCAATTTGGGCTGCACAACAAGGTTAAAAAAGCAGCAAACATAGACAAAAGTGTAAAAAGATGTAAGGAAGGAGGAAAAAGAGGTTCATCCTGTCACATTGTACAGTATGGAAGTAAAGATCTCTATCCTGAAATCTGCACCAGGCACTATTTTCCTGGTTAACATTAGCTTAGATTGGCTTGATGAAATTGGAAAAAACAGGGACGGAAAACAGAAACAAATGGACCTTGATGAATGCAGTACTGCTCATTTAGACATAAATCTGTTTACACGTCAGGAGTTCTGGATGGCTGTCGATTAAATTTCTGAGGAATGAAAACTACATTTAGTGTAGGTTTAAAACTGAGAAATCCACGGACGCTTTGCAACATCAACAACATATGTGAATAGCAAACTACGGCAGTGCCAAAACTTCGTCCCCTCAGAAAAACCAAACAGGGTTTTTGGTTTCTTTTTATGAAGTAAAAAAAAAAGTAGGACCGCCTTTACTTCACGAGCGCAGAAGCTAAAGGATACACTGTAGGCTCTCTACAGACAACAGTTTCATTGAAAAGTTTTTGGTGTAAAAAATGCCTGCACGTGCAAAGCTCCTAAAAATGAAAAAGACAGTGGCAGCGTTTGGCATCACATGAACTGCAATGACAGCAATGTCACGAAGCAACAGGACGTCTTCCACTGGTGCACAAAGATGCAAGTGGGCAGTGGGGCAGACACATGTGCACGGCCACACAAGCAAACAGGGCTTCGGTCAGCAGCTAATATCTGCTGAACCAACGACATGGTCAGGGACTGTTCAAACACAGGACACAGGTAAGCATCTAGATACACATGGCCACAAAACCCGATCACACACATCAGGGGATTAAAAATGAAGTGTAGAAAAGTTGGATGGAAACTAGTGGTAGCCTGCAGGACTGAGTGCACAAAGAGTAAGTCGTGTGAGGTATTGAGACATGTTTAATGGTCTGGTCTCAAGAAAAAATAGAATAAAGATATTCATTGAAGTATGCTATGGCTGAAGTCCCACAGGAATAATGGCCTCCAAGCTTTATAGCTTCCCTTTGCAAGAATAATCTGAATTAACAGTTCATTTTCAGAGCTAGAAATAGCACTGACTTGAGGTCAATTGTAACAAATTACATTATTCCCCGAAGAATGTTGGCATCAGAAGTTGTGGGAGACTGGCAGTAAGGTCTACAAACTCTGTAGTATTGATCTACTGTTATCCTGCAACATTAGATATCTATCAGCTCAAGGTTCTTCCAACTTTGTGAGGGTGTATAGGCTCACTAAAACTATTAATTCAACAAGAGTTCCTCAAATTCTCCAGGACTCTGTTCAGTCTTGCCTGTGCTCCCCACAAGTCTAAGACACAAAGACACAACAGTGGCCCTTTGTTTTCCAGAGCAAGCGTGTCCTTTCACCGTGAAAGGAAACATAACCACAGCACTGGCACACACATGTTTTTGATTGGCCTTCGCTTTCAGGGCTAAGGTCGGGGGTCAGCCTGGGCCAAAGCCCTCGTCTGGCTCCCGCTCGGGCCCTTTGCCTTCGCGAATGGTTTGTGTACACACATGCTTTGGTGTTGGTGTCCAGTCGAAACTGAGCTGGATCCCTGTGGGGATGTTTCCTGTGTCGACACCTGGCCCGTGTCACAACCCATACCGCCTGCTTCCCCGAGCTGCTGATGAAAGGACTACAAAGGCCTTACCCATCTTTGGCCAAAGCCCTTCATAATGAAATGATGAATTGAGACGCCGAGACACTTTAGGTGCCAGGGAGCCTGATTAAAAAAAGACTTTGAGGGGAAAAAAGGCATGGAAGAGAAATTTATAGATAGAACGAGTGCAAGCAGAAATATATCCTCCTCTCTTGAGGTAGAGCTGGTTCTCATATCTCTGCTGCCCCATTGCTCTCAGTGAGTGAGGGAGGGGGTGAGGGCTTCGGCCAAAAAAAGTCTTGAGTCTGATCCTCATTAAAAAGCATAAAGAACATCAAAGGGTAAGCCAAACCTCTATCAGTGAAGAGCACCCACAATCCCCATGACATTAAAACTGGGCGCCATTTAATGTCAAGTTCAGAGGCGGGCGCAGGGGCTCCGGTGTATCAGGGCTGAGAGACTAAAAGGCCCGAAGATGAGTGGAAAGTTTGAGCTAACTTTACTCACCTCAGTGACTTCCCAAAGCTAAAAAAAAAAAAAACTTTCCAATGGCAATCAGGAGAGACAAAAGTAGTGAGCAGAAGTGAGTCTGAGTCGGTTGTAAAAACATTTTTTTAATTAAAGATGCAAGTCTGCCAGCTGCCTGAGATTGTAAGGCCATTGAACTGGTAAAAAGGATTGTTTTCAGTTTATTCCTTTTTTGTAAAACTTCTTTAAAATCATGACATGTTTGAAATAATTGACCTTTAGCTAAGGTTAGATTTTTACATAGGCACAGCTAAATTAAGGAAAGTCCATCGAGCTCTATATACATATAATACACATAATACTGAGGTCGCCTTTCTTTTCAACAATGGCTGTGAGCCTTCTAATTATTTATCAGTATTTTCGTTATAAGTTTCTAATCCAAACTTAGTATTTTTTAGACCCAAACAATGAGCATTTTGTGACATTTTCTTGCACTGCAAATCATATGTATGTGAAATGAAGGAGAAGCCCAGACAGAATTATATTTTGCACTGGGGACCATCGTAGCTATTCTTCATTTTGATGTGAGAACGGGTTGCTGCAAGCAGCTGCTGAACACAGGCAAAAAACATTGAGTCACTTTTAAGTCATTGCCAGTAAATCCAAACAAATGAGTTTCATGCTCCCTTTAAGAGAACCAGTCATCTATTTCTATCGTATTTCCATTTGTCAATTTAAATGTACTGTTTCCTATTTCTAAATGGTATCTTTGCATTCTCCATATGCACATCACTGCCCCTAAACATTTATTTTCTCGCTATCTTTGTTGTTTCCTTTGTGTTTGCACCATTTAGCCTGCCTGTTGTATTGTTTGATATTACTGAATATCAGCCGGTTATCATTTATTTTCATTGTCCCATGATGGTTTGTTTGAACCCCCGTGAAAGCCGCATGACTCTTCCCCGGGAGATATACAATACATTTCAAACTATTTGGAAGGGAAAAAAACAAGAGCAAGGGCCAAGTAAGTCACATATGTAGGAGAAGTAACTTATAGATAAATATAAGTTCAGCCCCGGTGGTCCAAAACCAACAGCTGGGCTCACTCCGAGTGGATGAAAGGGCAGTTTCTATCACTGACACACAGAAGGGACGAAAAAACACAAATAACTTGTGTTTTATCTGACAGAGTCAGGGAGCGAAGCCAAGAAAAGCCCTCTAAACCCCTCAAGTGTCCATTAAAAAATCTTCACAAATGAACACATGCCCCCCTTCAACAAGCACATAGATTTCTGTATGTCATTATCTAAAGTTTAAATTGCAGCTATGAAGAGGCTTCAAGCTTCCTGGGGCCTAATATACCACATTTTTTCAATGCTGTGTGAACATATAGATGACATTTTATCCACATGAAACTCATATTAAACATTTATATGTCCTACTTATTGCACTGTATTTTTCCTCTTCCAATAAAGACGCTGCTATGCACAACTGTATTTTTAATGTCCTCATTCCACCAAAATGGTATTTAATCAGATGTACTCCATTTGCAATATAATGGGGACTATTTCTCTGAATTATTAAGACATAAAAATATCCAGAGGTTCGTTTTCTAAAGGTAATGTTTGGCAAAAGGCAGGGAAAACTTGAGAGAAGAATATATCTTGAGCAGCACAGTGTTCCGCGGAGCTCCAAATGATCGCTCACACAGGCACAGTGATTGATTCAGAGAGAGAAGGCCGTCACTAACCTTGCCAAAACCTTTGATGGCTGCTGCCCTCCGCATTTAGATTCCCAGCCAGAGTTATTAAATCTCTTACACAACTGCTGGCCTTTGCAGTGGCTGCTAACAGCCAAGTCCAGACCATCACACATCATATTTGATTGTCTCATTGGACACATCACCTCCAGGAGCTCTGGTGAGCTGAAAACAACGGTGTGTTTGGCTTCAAGGAAGCTGAAGAATTAGATGCTGAGACGGTCATCACAGAAACGCCTTGTACAAATCTAAGTTACAGAGAAAATTCAGTGCACGTTAAAGCGCATATTCGCAAAACAACAAACTTGACCGTGACTAAAATAAAGACTTAAAGTCCTTTATTAAAGGCATACTTTGTCTTCAGATTAGAGTCAGGATCCAGGGATCAGCAGGCATTTGGTGATGCCAGCACCCCATTTATTGGCATGCTGGTATTTCGTAGACCTTCCAGCAAGTAAAGTGGATTAGCCCAACTTGACCTGAAAATTCACATGAGTGAAAGGAAGCCAAAGGGTTTACTGTAAAGTATATTCATTTCCTCATTCTCGCGTAAGAAATAGTGCTGATAGAGATTGCTTTTTTTTCTCACGGCGCGTTTGCTGATAAAGCAATGGGTCTCTGCTCATTCTCCCACTCGTTAATATCACAAGAATAGAAGCTGCGCGGCAAAAACTGCTGCGTGACTGAAGCTGGGAGTGTTTTTCATCAGTTCTGGAGGAAAAAAGTCACAACTTAAATGTGCTATAAGGTCACCACTGAGCTCCTCAGCACTTTTTGAACGTATGCTTTCCTCCCACAGTCCCTCATAGTGATTGTGACCGCACCCAGCGAGTGGCGTCCTATCCACTTACCCACACACCCACTTGTATCCTCGCTCTAAACCTCCCATTTATCACGCTGACAGGAGCAGCCTGCGGTTATTGACTGGGAGGGGATTCTTTCCCCATCCAAAAGCAAAGTTATCAAATTAAATACAGAAGCTAAATGTTTGGAATGCTAAACGAGCGCTGTCCGATGCCGGCCTTTTTGAAACCGCGTTAAGTGAGTTTAATGAGAAGTAATGAACGAGAGCTTATCAAAATCAAGATGTGAGTTAGAAAACGTGTTCAGGCCTGTGTGTTTATGCTTTGAGTTCCTCTTCTACCTCCATCACCTATGATGAAATGCACATCTCAATCTGCGCTGATCATTTTTCTACCAATGCATAGCTCACATTGTTAGAGAGGCTCTACTTAAGGCCTTTGGGTTTTTCTGTTAAAACCATTGGTGGGATAACATACAAAATGAACAGCTTAAGCAACATTTTGAAAGGTTCCTGGATTCAGCTGCACAATGTGAGTCTGTGAGGAAGTGTCTCGTGAAGTGAATGCCTCAGTAAACTATAATGAGCCGAAAATCAGAACTTTTAGTTTCACAACGACGGCTCTCTTGATGCCTGGAAAGAGCATGCCGGTAACCTACGCTGAACACATAAGCAGCAGTATACACCCAAAGTTTTGAATTCTTTGAGAAGATGTGCTATTCTGTCTTCAATTCTTTTTCTAATAACAACCCTGAGAGAAGATCTAGACTGATAAATAGACCCAAAAAATACTGTTGTTTTTCATATTAGCTCATGCAAAGCCTTTAAAGATAATGCTGACTGGATCAAAAGAATCATAAAATCCATCATTTAAGTTTTCATCTCTAATTAAAGTTTTGAGGCTTTTATTTTCAGCCACATGACACAAAGTAGATCTGTGTGTTTGTAACTTTCTTTATACAGCTCCCCTCTGATCCACCAGTCTTTGGCCTCAGTTCTTCATGAAATTGGTTTTCTGTTGTTTCTTCAGCCCTTGTTCTTCCTTCTGAGCTTGATTCTATTCTATTCTAGTTTACACTGAGTGTACACAGTTGCTCTTTCTTCCAAGAGTACATGTGTGTCCAGACTGACCTCTGTGGCAGCAACCAAGAATTTCGGATTGATTTGTGGAGTCATTAAATGACAATTGGTGAATAAAGGACTTGGTGTCGTCAGCATGGTGTGTGGAGATAAGGGGGGCTCAATTATCAGGTGTCGACGCACAAGAAAAGAAACGCGGAGCTGCATGCTTCATAACGAGCACTGGAGGACCTACCTCACAAAAACACACAGCTTATTTTCTTCTCTTCATACCCATTTGATATTTTCCTTTGAACATGACCTCCCCGCACATCAAAGGAATGCAATCTGACTTCTCACCCTTCTGTGACTGAATAATACTTGATTTCCTGCCCTGGAAAATAAAAAACCGGGCAGGTATCATGCATCATTAGAAGACGTTATTACATCCTGTGTCCCAACGCTGGGGCAGGCTGTCTCCAATCACCAATAAGCAAGTGCAGACATTTCAAAAGCCCTTGTCGAGGTGGATGAGTGATAACTGTGGAGGCATCCTTTGGGTATCGTTTCCACACTGTTCATTTTCATCTGTTTCTTATCAGGCCTCAGATCCTTCAAGCTGACTATCAACAACACAGAAGTGTTTATTTACTCCTCAGCTGCTTCCTGAGGCGACAGGCGAGCGGTTGCGAGGAGTCCGTGTGTGAGCAGTTGCTTAGAAGCAGGTGAATGGCCTCACCCCCCCACGTCTTTCACATCTTAATGGGGAAATCTTGCAGGCTGCGCCGTCTCGTCGTCAGACCTACAGATACTTCATCATGCCACATTCAGGAAGGAACTCGTGAGCGTATCATTTAGAAAAACAGAATAAGAACGAGAGAAGACATCTGCTGCCTCTCTGTAAAGCCCGCTGCTGGAGATACGGCCGGGGAGGGAGGGAGAATCCATCAGGCATGAGCAGCTCCATGATGCACGGAGACTCGACCAGGAATCATTTTCATCCATCTGCTGTGCATAGATTCTCTACTCCCCCCTTCACCACTGAGGTTGTGTTGTCGTTTTTTTTTTGGGTCTCTTTAAAAAAATCCCCTCTTTAAGTACATTTTTTCAAGCATGACCTTTCAGCTCGCTCTCATTACTCACACTCAAAACAAAATGCCACGAGTCAGAAAGTTGAACTCAATGCTCCTTTTGTCTTTTTTAGACTAAGTATCGTAATTAAGCTTCTTTGCAGACAAACACGTTTAACGCAAACTGCTTTAAAAGTATGCAGGGATTCACACAACAAATAAAGTAAAGTAGGTATCGGGTCTAAGATCAATTTGTCTGAGATTGTTCTGAGAGGAAGAGAAGCACCAGCAGCTAAGGCCAAAGTTCCGCTTAGTTCTGCACTCAAAGCGAACTCGTGTCCTTCGGGGACGTGCTTTTAATCCACAGAGAAAACAGCTGCTTTGCATCTCAGGGGCTTGTTTTTTCCACAAGGATCATCTTAAGAGGCTGTCAAATGCCATCAGGCTGCCAGACGGGGGCCTTTCACACCTTACCCGCGTCACTTTACCGAGACCCCATTGATAACAGCGAGAAACCTTCTGCAGAAAATGTGTCAGAAGAAATTAAAGCTAGACTTTTCCCTCACCTATTTGACTTTTCTCCACTGTGAATCAGAGGCTGCAGAGAAGACAACCCCCAGCTTCTTGGTTTGACACTGGCACAGATGCCGTCTGCATTCTTTAGCTGATAAAGAGGCACACTGGCTGTTTATGATTCCGACATGGCATTCACCATATTCCCAAAGTTGCTGCACAGGCGCTGCGGTGAAGATAACACGCAGGGCTTCGTCGTTCTCCAAACTGGGACAAACAAGCACTGATAGGCCGCTGAAACAAAACAATTAAGCGGAGCAAAGCGAGCGTTGCTGATACGGTCTGCAGCATTGTTTGTTCTCATTGCTATGACTGAAAATGTGTTGTGTTTTGATTTTGTTTCTGTTGTACTGTGAAGACACTATCAAAAACACCCTGAAAAAAAGGTCAGACAAGGTATCGCCTGTGTCCCTATGTGAGGGGTTCAGCGTTCAGTTCCCATAGGTCTTCACTTCATTGTTTCCAGCCTGTACAGATCGAATACATTTGGATGTTAGAGAGTTCAACTCTCTCTTCTTCACAACTGTTACCAGACCTCTGCAAACATTCCTCCAATCAAGACTGCTTATCTTTATCTGCTAGCTGTTGAAATAATGCGTAAATATTGTTGGAAACCTGAGATTGACACCAAGGCTCAGACTGCAGCTGTCCGGGATGTGATGAAAGACAGATCAGTGTTTTACTCCCCGACTGATTAATTCTATGGTCAGTCCTTCACAAGGCAGAGATAAGTCCTAACACCACAAACAAAGGTCAAAGACTAATCACTACTACACAAATGCCTGTGATGCTATCGGTGTCAGCTCCATACCGTCAGCAAAGCTGAGAGCGTCTGCAGCGAGTCCTTGGGTTTCAGCACCGATAATCAGCGGTGCTGGCTCTCTGCTCGGAAAGTGTGACTCAAACTCTCACTTTGGTGGCCACGGCGAGCAGTCGGATAACAGCTGATGTCTGAACAGAAGCGGGGAGAAATATTGAAAGGCGCCCAAGAAAGATGGTGAAACCAAATTAAATGTTGAGCAGGTGATCCAGATCAGTAAAACGCAGAAGGATGGGATGGAAACGCAAAAACTGAACTTGTTTTATGGCTTCGGGTGGGCTGATGAATTATTCGAGTATGGTTCCACCAACCTTGCTTTTCTTTACAGAACAGCTTAAAACACAGTTTTAATTCCAGCATTACACACGTGCATATGTTCCTGGGTTGAATCTGAGCTGGGGCAGACTCTGTGTATGCGTGGCTCCAAATGCATGCAGATTAGGTCCATTGGGGACCATAGGAGTGTGTGCATGCATTATTGTGTCTTGTTCATGTATGTGAGGCTGTGTGATGGAGTAGAGCTGCCTGTTCAGGGTGTACCCTTCCACTGAACAAATAGCAACTGGGATAGGCTCCGGCCGCCCCCGCACAGGGGAAAAATGTGCTTAAAAAAAGACAAGTGAGACAAAAGAACAAAATTTACAAAAACACACACACATCTGACAGTGCTTGTCAAGAGAGCAAATGGGTTTCTGTTTATACTTAAAGAAAATATGAAGAAAATAGAAGAAGAAATTGCTCTCTGGTGCTGGTGACCAAACACACTTTCCGTAGTGTTCCCTCTATGTTCCGAAAAGGTCACATAAGTTATGGCAGCTTGAAAAATGAGCACAGTGATGGATCAACTCCTGCTCTGCAGCTATGCAGGTGCTGCTTTCTGTTTGATGCCGCTAATACAATGATTAAGTGAGAAGCAGAGCTGGGTAATGTGTCCTGGAGAGCAGGCAGCCAGCTGTGCACTGAACTGAGGATGCTTGTGAGGCTGCGCATGGGGCTGTATGTTGAATGCCTGCATGCGCCAGAGCGACAGAATGACAGGAGACTGAAACCTGACCCCACCTGCTTCTGACCAGCAGGAAATGCAGATTGGCCGAGGCAGAATGTGCAGCTTCCAGCTGTAGCTGCAGTTTTGCCCTTCTTTAACCTGCATACAACATCAGCCCCTCTCATTATGTAGTCTGCACACATGTCAGGGACATACAATGCAAAATTCATTAAAAATTCAATCAAAAAAAAAAAACAACATGAAAATACTGCATCACTAATCCCAATTAAGCCCGTACCACATCATAGAACCAGCGGGAAGGAAAATATGCACCTCTGGAAGGCTTTTCAACAAATTGGCAGTTTCCCCTTTACATCCTTGTTCAGATGTGTCACTCAGCCCGTCACCATGGAGATGGAGACTGTTTCTGTGAGGCTTCTGCTCCAGAGGGCAGGCAGCAGCAGCACAGGCTGACATGGTAAGCCTGGATATGGGATCACAGCCACATCTTCAAACCTAAGCTCCAATTCTCTGAAGCCACCCGTGTGCAGTACTCCATTCCTGCAGTCGCTGAATGCACCTCAAGGTGAGTTTGACTTGAGTCAGAGCAGGAGAACTCTCAACACTCATAGAGAGGAGCCTGGGGAGAAAGTTAGCAGCAGCACGTAAAGGGCAACTGCCACTTCAGATAAGTGTATTAAGTGTGGAGCAAATGGTATCACACCACTGATGCCAGGGGAGGGGGGCTAACAGGTGAGGGGGGTCAACAGCCTAGTCACGCACGTTGGATAAGAAGCATTTATGATAGCAATAAGACATCATTATTCACTGCTTTTAAGACCAAAAACAACACATTTAAAACTGTGTCTTATGCCAGGTTAGTGGGGTTCGTTGTAATTGAGGGGAATGGTTTCAGTGATACACAGGCTTCAAGTTCAGAGGAATTCTTATCAGTTCAATTTAAACTTTAGAAAGTTTTAGTACATATTTGGGGAGAAGGTGGAAACAAGCAACTCGGTCGTTTCCTTACTGTGACATTTTGGACTTGCTCTGTGGTCACTCGGAGGAAGGTCCGCGAACTGCACCCGGTGTCCGGACATGTCGATGCCTCCCGCTCCGCTGCTCCTCTCCGGGTCGATTCAAAGTATCCGGTAACTTCCGAGGAAACGGCCAAAGCTGGGGCAGAGAAAATGCGTCCGGCTCCGTCCGTCCGGCTGGAGGGAAGGCTGTCCACCGGACTCAGCGGTCAGCGGTCAGCTGTCCGGCGAAAACTGGCTGCTCGGACTGCGGGAGGCAGCCTTGCTCAGTCCCCTCTCACCTGCCCTTTTTTTTTTTTTCTTCTCTCGAGTCTGTCAAGTTAGCGAGCGGCACGAGGCAGTCGGAGGCAGGGGAAGCTCGTTCCTCCTCCCGCTTTCCAGAAAAGGATTTAAAAAACTTTTCTCCGCGGTGCATCTGACTGCAGCGTGACGTCACCTCTGTGAAGCTTTCACGGAAAGATAATTAACAACACCATAACCCTAACCCTAACCCTAGCCTGTCACCCACAGAAACGAGGTGTCCTAACAGTCCCCAAACTGCATGCTATCTACCCACCGAGCCTGTATCAAAACGTCCAATAACGCGGTGAAAAGTGCCTGTTTAATTTATTTCAAACTATAATAAACAGCTCTCCCCGTTCTCTCATCGCTATGCTAAAGTAGCTAATCCTAAAGCTAACATTTTCTTTAAAAAAATTAAATGAATGAAAGTTTGTCGTCACTCTGCTGTGTACTTTTATCTAATAGTCCCATGTCATAATCCGTTTGCTGCAACGTAATTAGCTGGGAACATTTTGGGTCCTACAGCGCCACCTGGTGGAGAGAAGGCAGACGAACTAGGCCTCCTGGAGGACTGAGGCACGAAAGATTTGAACTTCAAATCTTTCAAGTAACGAAGACTGTGGTGAATGTGATGAACTTTACAGAAACAAAGTCGTTTTTTTCTTTGAGGGTTGTAAGAAATCTAGTTAGATGTCAAATAGTGATCACTGCTGTAAGATGAAGGTGCTATTTGAAGCATTCTGATAAAAACAAATGAGCCTCCACATCGTATCTGAAAAACATCTAGTAATCTTTTAAAAGAGAATGTATTGCAGTTGTCTGTTTTAGACAAAAGTCAAACCAACTAAAGGTGACATACTGAATAAGAATTACACTGAAACTCCTGGTTTACTCGTACTAAGACTTCCCTTTCCTTTTAAGCATCAGTAGTTGATTTTTTTTAATGTGTCTGGTCAACAATCTCACGCAAAATAAATCCATAAATCATCGGAACAGCTACAGATAGAGCAGCTGTAGCAGTGTTTCTATTGAGAAAAGAGTCACTTAACACACTTAGTTTCAAAACTTTATTTCTAAAATATTTTCTAAAACACATAAAAAGAACCGGAATACATGAAAAAGACCAAGACAACAGTGAAAACTCTCCAAACTAGTCTGGCGGGACTTCTGTGCAAAAGAGAGTAGCTAAACAGACATCACACGATGCCGACGGCTTGAAAAGGCAAAGCAGGTTTCTGTAAATTCAAAAATATTTGGCAACTGCCAACAAGAGCTTCAGAAAAATATCTTGCCTACCAAAAAAGGAGGAAATAAATACTGTGTACTCCGAAAGATCTCACATCATGCCAACATAACCCAAACCATCAAGAAAATCAGCCTCACACCCTTTCAACCCCTAACATGTCATTTCTGGTACATAAAAAAACAAAGTATGTGCACTGCACTTCACTTAGAATAGAAATCTTATAAAAAATAATTTATAGCAAGTAAAAACCAAGCAGAGACAGCATCTCTGCGCTCCTCTGGAACAAAATACATCCATTTTCAAACTGCATCTTTACATGGAACCATTTTGTTCTATGTACATCTTGGACAACGAGGCAGCCATGGACTTTGCCAGCTCCTCGTCTCGCTTCCGCTGCATCTGTGAGTGACGGCACCAGTCCTCATGCTCCGGATTGGGGAAACACCTGTCCAGGATGACATCATAGTGCCCGTTGCTGAGCCAACTCAGCCAGATAGCCGGCTTGGAAGAATCCTCCTCCCCCAGATAGTGCACCATGGTGGAGACGGTGGGACTCTCGGAGCTGCCGCCGGTGGTGAGGTGAATGTTGACGTTCAGCATCTGGCTCATGGCGAGGAGCTCGGGATAGCCAGCCCAGGCGCCGTCCTGCGCCGCGTTGATCAGGAACTCCCCCACGTCTCCCTCGATGATGGGGTTGAACTCGTCCAGGTGGTCGGCGATGTGGTGCACGGTCTGCTCCCGCAGCTCCCCGTGTTTGGACTGGTCCCCGTACGTGGCTTTGCACACAGCTCTGTACAGACAGTTTCCGTCGGGAATGATGTGGTACCTGTACCTCTGTCTCTCCTGGAGGTACTTGTTCTGCTTCTCTACCTCAGCCAGGTACCGGGTGACTTTGTTGCTGAGGTCCCTCTTCTCTTGGAATCCTTGAGGGGGAGACTCCTGCAGGACGCTGAGCTCAAAGGCTCGCCTGTCATTTGATGCTGGGAGAGCTCTGACACTGGTCACATCACTAGAATCTTCCTTTTTGAAGTCGGTTGGCTGAGTTGATCTGGGGGGAACTAATTCCTCTTCATGTAGTGAGGCCCACCCATTACTTCTGCGGGGGGAATTGGTCTGTGGAGCTGCTTCATCCTCACATGAATTTCTCATTGTTAGTCTATGGTTTTCTTCTGCTGCTGGTCCAATGATGTTTTTCTTCACACGGCCGTGGTTCTCAACTAATTCTTGGCAATCAGGGAAAAGCTCATCTGTCCCATTCCTCAGATGGTCTAACAAGTCCACCATCACATCCGAATCACAGTCACTGCGGAGAGTATCTACATCGTTGTGTGGATGAGGAGAGGGGGGTTTGGCTTTGGATTCCCGAACGATGTGGACGGGAACAGACCTCTCCACTCCATCGGGTCTGCGGATCAATATCTCAGCAGTCGATGTGAAGTAAACTGGTCTCAGGGGTGAGGCTTCGTAACACGAAAAGGCAGGCATGTTTGCGGAAGACGCAGTCTCTTTCGCCGGATCACCACCGTTGGTCGCTGGAGTTGAGTCAAGTGGAGTGGATCCCGGTTTCTCGGCCTCAGAGGAACTTTGGGCTGTCCCGTTCAAGCGCTCGGAGGCGGCCGACAAAGTTATAGTAACTTTGCGAGACGACCTCGGGTAGTGTGTGAGCACACTGTTGTACAGCTGCATTTTCCTACAGTCCTTTATACTGAACGCAGCCGCCGGGCCGTTACGAAAAGATGACAACAACAGCTAAAAATACCCCCCATGTGATCCACAACAGCAGAGTTGTAGTGAACGTTTCCATGGCCGTGCGTCCCGTTATCATTGACACACGGAGACGACAAGACTGTCCAGTTTAGTCTTCTTGCGTCATTTGGAGTTGGGGTGCCTCCCTAAATTTAGACCACCAGCTGTAATCAGACTCTTCCAGACCAGCAAAGTCAGATAAAATGACATCGGCGTAACTTCCGTTCAAATTATTTCAAAGTATAATTCACTGCTCGTTTGAATTATTTCAGACGAGCTATGTGCTTTAACCAAAATCAATTCAAACGTCTTTAACATTCTTCTAAATTGATTTATTTAATATATTTCATTAATGCTCAAGTTTCAGGGATCTTAGTCAGAAACTGAAAATGTGAATCTCTTGAAAGCTTCATGTGTTTACAAACCGTTCAGTGGAACTCGACACTGAAGATATTATCATACTAAATCCTGGTTCTGAGTAAGCAATATGACGTAGGTAAACATAAGATGAAGTGATTACTTTGGTTTATATTCACTTCAGAGATTTATAAAAGACAATGCTATTGGTCAATTGAGTTAATTCAGGTTAAACACTAAAACAAAGAAATGTTTTGTGAGTGTGTGTGTTCCAAAACACTTAAAAACGCAATCTAAAACATGGACTACGCAGTGAAAGAGTGCTTTATTCTGAAGGGATTACGTCTCGTTTCCGGTGCCGCTTTCTGGTCCTCTGTGGTGCATCTCTCAGCTGCTAATGCTACGGCTGTAAACCAGCTTTTATTTACGGTCTGTGGCTCTTGCTGAAGCCGTTCAGGATGCCTCTCGGATCCAACAAGTTAAGTGCTAACGACCAAACAGCACGGGGCAGGTTTTCTCAGTGTAACGTGTTATTAACTCCTCCTCTACGAGTTTGCGAGAATTTATTTACGAACATGTAAACATCCCATCCATCCAATGATGAGTTAAACTCGCATTGATTGCCATGTTTTTGAAAGTTATGAAAAATGAATAAAGAATAGTATGTTTTTATGTGAAAGGGCTAATATAACAACACATGACATCATTTGAACTCAAACAAAATTAAACTAAAACAAATGTCATTTTTATAAACAATGTCAAAAAACATAATTGCATTTCTTTGCCTGGATAGCTGAAAGGCAATAGCAGGCTCTGGCATACCAAACATGCTCATGTATCTATTTTTACCAGTTTGTTAGACTGTTTGACTATGAGCAGTTTGTTTTGAATGTGGTTTCTTAATGTAGGCATATATAGCCCTTACCTCATTGGAGTCGTTTTGCACTGTAGCAGAATCTGTATCCAAGTCTCAAAGAACAACACTAAGCAGTGTGATTGTGGTGTGTTTTGTGAGAGAAGGGTGATTTGCTAGGGGGTCTCAAACTACCGCGGCGTGAAATGGAAATCTATATATTTATGACCTATGAAAGTATTTTCTATTTAATTACTGCCCTGAACACCAACTCCCTCTCGTAAGAAAGCAGATATTACAGCATTGGCCACCAGAGGGAGCCCGAGGACTGCTTGTCCTCTGGGTTGTGATGCGTTCAATTGCAGTACCTGGTGTCGACGCTAGTGGGCGACATGCCTCAATGAAAGGGAACCGAACGTTTGTTTTGAACAAATACACACACACACAGACGATGCTTCAGCAGCTGTCGCAAGGTTGTGTACTGCATACAAATGAGGGCATTGATCGCTCCCCTTACCGTACTGTTGTTGTGTTTAATCGGCTGGACTAGTGTACTAACGTCCAGCTGCTGCCAGGCTAGGTCATTGTGCCACCATTACACCCATATTGTATTTGTCTAAAAAGTAGAACACACTGTACACGACAATATTATTATTATTGACGACTACATGATACTGAATGCACAATAAGAACGGTGAGGTTGGGTTTCTGTAGCAACAGAATCCCACTTGAAACAAAACAATTAGGCTACAATATGTGTATGTTGTGTAATGGGTTATGGGCGGTTGTAATGCGGTCAAGAGCGCCCTTAATATGTCAATTAGATCCAAAAAAAAGAAGACGTTTCGTCTTCGTTGTACTTCTTTAAGAGTACAACATGGACACACTACTCCCACATATACAAAGCCTCGAGCAGTGGTGTGGTTAAAACCACGAGGTCCGCAGTGCTCCGCCATCCTCTTGTTGTTTTTGTTGTCATCCCTAAGGCCCGCCAAAACCCGGGCTTTTCCCGCACATCGGGATGAGTTCGCGTGGCTTTTTCAGACAACGTGCCGCAGTTAAAGCTTAACGCGGCGTAACCATGTCAGTAGAACGAGCCACGCTGATGTCAGAGATTTGCTCCCCTGCTCTCCGTGGTGGGAGGATCTCTGGTGCGTTGAGTCACGCAGCTGTCAAAGATAGCTGTCACCCAGTTTCAGGATCAAACACACACACAGTCAATGAGGAAAGGGCTTTGAGCAGAAGGGACGCAGAGGTCTCAGGTAGCCCCCCCACCCCCTCAGCGAGGCTTCGACTAAAGGACGAAAAGACGAGATTAATAATTAGGTGGAGAAAGGCAGAAAAAAAATTCCCAAAACGGACAAGTAACGACTTTTGATGAATAAGGATTTTTGCACCCAAGCGGAGGGGGGATATCCAGAGAGAAGAAGGCAAAGAGCACGACAACAAATTTTCCTCTCCGCTTGACGAACAACCGGTGGGCATTTTCGGACGGAGATGAAGACGAAAAAGGGTAAGTGGGAGGCTTTGTAGGATAACGAAGTTAAAAACAAGCCAGCGTAGAGGACGTTTAACAGAGCTATTTGCCTCATATGCAAACCACGCAGCCTATTGTTTCCTTTCCAGACATGACAGGGGGCTTTTTTCCTGCCATGTGCTGGCGCAGTGTCAAAAGTCGATATGGCTGTTTTCAACCAACATTTGAGATTAGCCAAAAACGTTTTGTGCGAGTTTTGGTTCGATAACGTATGGCTGCGTCGAAGCGTGTGTCTTTCCCAAAGCCACGGTGGTATTTACTGAACTTCAGCCCGTTTACAACATCAAACAAATCAAAAGACTGAGGGAGGTCTAACTTACGTGGCGGACGCTACATTTGTGACAAAGGGACCGAGTCATGATCCAAAGCAAAGTTGGGTAATTGTTGCGAGCGCGTGGGTTTTGGGAAATTTTCAAAACGCGCGAGCTCGAAAGCAATCGACGTGTTTTTATCTTCTGACTGAGCACGTCGATGTGTAACACCTCCAGTGCCCTTAAGTTTGATTGAAATCCAAATGTAGGCTAATGTTCATCCTGACCTCATTGTGGGAAGTTGCTGTCGCCTTGTTCACGGACCTCGTGGTGCAGCGCGCACACACACACAATGGAAGCCCTCTTACAAGTTGTTTTAAACTTACAAAACCTTCGCCTTCTTTGTGCTAGGGCGGCTCTTTGCTCAGTCTTTGAGCCTGCGGTGTTTCTGAAGTTGAAAAGTTTGCGGGGAAATGGCCATTTGCGTGAGGAAACTTTTAAATTGCATACAAAGAAGCACGCAGCTTCGGGTTCTTTTGTTTAGTCTGGAGACGCTGATTTGCAACAGGTCTCCCCTCCCCCTTCCCCTCTCTCCAGCCTACGTAATTACCTCATCCTGTTGGCTGCTCAGACTTGGGAACTTTCTTGCTCTCTTCCCTTCCAGCTTGCAGGCTGTATATACTTACAGATTAAATATCCACTTATTGTTATGGGGCCTATGGGGGTCTACATAGAACCCTGCTGGTGGTCTGATGTGAAGGTTCCTAAATGGGGGATAAAGTACACTGTCCGTGTCCCAGAAATACACAAGGTGGGCTGGTTGTACACATGTTCTGTCTGGCTGGGTCAGTCTGTTGGACAGCAGCCCAAAGCCGGACCTAAGGAAAAAAAAATCAGGTTAAACATGGAGTTTTAAAATGATTCCAGAGGCTCAGACCCTGCTTAATAAAGTCTGTAATCTTTGTCAGTCCACAGCTGCTGGTGCCCTGAATCTGCCTTTTTCCAGAATGAGCGCTCCTGCGCTTTTAAGTGTGCTTTGTGTTTGTTGAGGCAGGTTTTATAACTGACACCGCATCAGAGCAGTCTTTGTGACGTCCCCCCTCCCTTTTTCTCCCCTCCGCCTCCTCCTCACGCCCTCCTTAGCTGCTTATATGAATCACATGGCTGAACTTGACAGCTTGCTTCTGACACATCAGCTGCCTCCCAGACAGCCTGCATTTGGCTGCGGCAGAGCGGCTGGGAGACTGATAACAGGCTAGCTGACCTTAAGAGGATCTTCTTTGTGCCACGCTCACCGCTTTTCCTGTGCAGGTCTGATGATGCTGTCGGGGAGCGAGACCGACGACGAGGACAGTGTGGACACCCCCCTGGATCTGTCCAGCGCGGGGAGCAACGGAAAGAGGAAACGGCGAGGGAACCTGCCCAAAGAGTCTGTTCAGATCCTCAGGGACTGGCTGTATGAACACCGTTACAACGCTTACCCCTCTGAACAAGAGAAAGCCCTTCTTTCCAAGCAGACTCAGCTCTCTACATTGCAGGTATGGACTCAGACAGAGCAGAGAAGGTGATTGCTTAAACTTTTGCTGCTCGTAAAAGCTAGGACTGTAAACAGACCACTGTAAAAGTCAAGAGGAAACAAGTGTGAGCTTGACTGAATCATTTCCTGTCTAGATGGCAAACAAAACATGACACATCAACAGTGAATTGAAGGTCATCCAAGCCAGCTTGACGTTGCAGCTCAAGTATATGAGGCAACGTGAGTAAACTCACTCCCCGAGTGCTGTGGGCTTGGCTGAGACACACGAACAGGAATTTCCCTCCCTCCAGCCTCTTTCCATCCCAGCTGTCTGGGAACAATGCAGAGTCATTTACATAGTTAGAGCTATAAGCCTCACTGAACCAGTTACGACTAGCCTGGAGGAGTGAGAGAAGAAAGATGGGAGATGACTATAGTTAGTGCTTTGACAAAGGACATTAGTTCTTACTGAGAGTTTCTTTTTTGTTTTAGTTTTTTTTTTTTAAATACAGGATTAAGACTTTAAATGTGGACTTTGTCAGAGAAGTTGATATTCAGCTCAGAGATCTTTGCATTTCTGCAGTGCTGAAATGATCAAGACAGGATGGTGTGAAATGTCAGCAAGTAAAAGATATGATTTGCCCTTTCGGTTTCATATCCCTGGTGAGCAAACAGCACCTGGAGACGGGTGCTCCCGCAGAGCCCCGGCAGAACCCCAGTGAGCAGAGGGAGCGCTTTTCTCTCACACCTTCCCTTCTGTTGTTGTGCTGTCCAGGTGTGCAACTGGTTCATAAACGCAAGGCGGCGACTGCTCCCAGAGATGCTGAGGAAAGATGGCAAAGACCCCAACCAGTTCACCATCTCCAGGAAAGGGAGCAAGGCCGGCGAAAGCTTCTCTGACAGCTCGCAGTCCCCGAAACACAGCAGTCCGGCTGCGGGCGCCGACGAGAGCTGCGACAGACGCGCGCTCCACCCGTCCAGCTTTGAGCCCGCCGTGCACGGCGTCCTGAGGAAGGCCGCGTCGCCCTCCCTACCCTCGCCGACATCCACGTCGCCCTCTCCGGGGCCCGTGCCCACGCGGCCATCTGTCATCTGTCACACCACTGTCAGCGCGGCCATGCAGGCCAGCCCGACAGCCTCTCAGCCGCCAGTGCCAGGAATGAACTGCGACAGGGCAGCGGAGCTGCTGCAGTCCGTGCAGGCCCAGGCTCTGCTCAGGTGCCGGGAAGAGGGGCGAGGCAGCCAGCTGCTCCCCACCACCACCACCACCACCATCCTGGGCGGCAGCAGCATGGAGGGCAACCTGAGCCCCCGCAGCGGCCTGTTCAACACTCCACCTCCCACTCCTCCAGACCTCACACAAGACTTCAGCGGCTTCCAGCTCCTGGTGGATGTGGCCCTCAAACGGGCCGCTGAGATGGAGCTGCAGGCCAAACAGCTGGTTTCCTAAAGGAGAAACTGACAGGAGAGGAGGGAACAGAGACTGACTTTTTGTCTCAACTGTGGAATTCTTCAGTTCGGTGACTCATCTGCACGTAACAGAGAACAAATCCACATGAAAGCCTGATCATTTCTATTTTTGGTATACCAATCAATATGATGAGGATGTTTTTTAATTGAAAAAAAAACTGTATCAAGGTGCCTTGGCTGTAAGTTGTTTAGTCATTTCATATACATGCGTATGTATCTACATGTGTATTTTATTTGCACACAGGGACCAAAAATTATCAAAGAAATGCTGCCTGTCTTTACGTCTTTCCAATGTACTGAATATCATTCTAGGGAACTGAGCAAGAGCTAGATTTGGTCAAACGAATGGGTCACATTCCCAGGTTTCTCTGGTTTAACATTTCAAAGATGAGTTCATGATTGGTCTGCCTCATTTGTTTGCACACTAAAGGCAGCAGAAGGTCATCTCAGTGTCTTAAACATACTTTGCTCCTGATATCAACAACAAACTTATTCACTACTGTAGTAAACATTTAAGTGTTTTCATGAGTATAGTTTTGATTTTGTAATTTACTTTTAGCTGTTTTAAAAGGAGAAAAAAAAAGTTTTTCTTTTTACTGTTATTTTCCCACCAAGGGATTCTTCAGATGACCAATGTAGCAGGTTCTTAGACTTGAGCCTTTCACCCCTTCACTCAGCGAAAATGACGGCCAGTGGACTGGAAAATGAAACACTACAAATGTCTTTCTCTGCATCGGCTGTTTTACACTTGACATAGACAGCTTTTTTTTAAATCACCAAAAACAAGCATTTTCATGTATAATAGGACCATGTGTATAGTCAGTGTGACACGATGCCCAATGATGTGATTTCTTTTCATACTGTGCAATGTTTGTGGCAAATAGGGGTCACATGGGATTCAAATAAAGTTTTGTTTTTTTCTACATGTCATTGTTAGTCATTTTATTGACATTTTTATCCCACATACCCAGCCAGTATTATTGTATATGCCCCTTAACTTTGTGAAGATTACAACCTTATCCCTAAGGATAAATGGAGAGTCTTTAGATGGACTGTTCAGTAAGTTAAAACACACAGAAGCACAGGAGCAGTATGGCACTCATGTCTCTCCACAGGCATTCAGAAGCATTCCTGGGTGTGAAAGGTTTACAACAGCTCCTGCAAATTAGCATAATCCTGCATAAATTAACACAGGGAAATGGCAGACGTCAACCGTTTTGTGCCAGTGGGGGTTGATGTTTGTCTACATCTCAATGGCCTAGAACAGAGGCTGGAGGCGAGGCGGACAGCTGTTCCATTCTGGTCCCGCTGCCGTCTTAGAGATTCTCTACCGGCCTCAGCAGCACTTCTTTCATTTGCAGACTGGCGCTCTTTCATTTATTGAATTGTTTTCTCAGCTAAACATAAAAAAACAAATCTATTTCTCTTGGAAGTTATTTGCTGATGTTCGTTGATCATTTCGGAACAAAGTGCTCCAGTTTAGACTGAAATTCGTAAACATATTTAAGGTGCTTTTATATTTAAACTGTCTTCACTTAAACTCTGCTGCATTTAGGGGGGATGTGTTTTACTTTCCATAGGGACAGTATTAGCATAATGTCACAAGGGCATGATGGTACAAACCCATGTCATTTATTTTTAAAACTTGCTTTTACAATGTGCTTTGTATTTATGGATACTTCAGAATTTTTAAGTATTGCATCGGTGATTAAAATGTTTGCGCAAAAGCCAAGTATTCTGTTGAAAATTGCTGCCTTTTATTGACAGCTGGGCTGTCAATAAAATATGCCCTACGGATAAATAGCAAAAAACAAAAGCTCAGAAAGCATTTTCAGTTTACCATCTATTGCCTCTTGCTTCAGGTAAAAAATGACAGAAATTGTGGTTTGAGGGTCAAGTCTAATTTCAGTGATGCAATCACTTGTTAAGTGTTTAAATATACCTTTAGGCACTTAGTAGGCATCTGTAGCCCACCAAAGTAGACCATCTAATGGGTCGACATACCCAGGACCAAGCTGTATAGAAAGACAACACCCCTATCACCATCACTGCACACCCCATAACCCCAACAGCCGCTGTGGACAGCAGTGTGAATGATGTTTGAGTGACAAATCACCAGAAGCTGCATGTACAGCAGCATCAAGGCTAAGCCACGGCCAAAAGTGCTGTCTAATTATGGGGATCTGCCCCTGCGGAAGGGAAACGCCCTAAAAGCACAACACACTGGCCTTGTAATCTGTTTAATTATAATCCAATTCAAAACACATGTGGAGAAGGGAAAGAAGTGAATGCAACAAAATTGTGGCAATGATCTTTTTTTTTAATGCTGATAAGAGCTCATACAGGTGCCATAACATCAACAGTGTAATACCATTAATTACAAAATGTTTATCTGCTTAATATGTCATTTGTGTTTTAAGTTTACACAGGGAAACATTCATTTATGTACAAATATTTATCTGAATATTTTTCTCTTTGTATAACTACATCACAAGCTTTAGAACTCCCAGGATTGCTAGAGTGTCCACAATCCAACATTCTGGTTTTCTAACTCCCTGCTATACTTGGAGTGTTATATTGATATGTTAATATAATAAACATAAATAGAGAATTGATTATTTGATAGACGATTCAATGCAAATACAAGTTCCAAAGTAAAAATACTAAAGTTAGCTTAATCTACATAAAATGGCAATAAGTTTTTCCTAGTGTTGTATGGACTCCCTTTTATTGAGCAGCTGAGAAGGAAATTCAAAATCAGGTTGTACGGTAACGTGATTTTTCTCTTCTACAAATGAACATCTCTTAATTAAAATTTCAGGTAGCGGTTCAATTAAGGACAAATAGCAGGATAAGCTGAATTCTTGCTTATCCAATGGCACGAAACTCGTAGAGATCAATACAGAGTTGAAATACACAGAAACGTCCTGGTGCTCTGTTATCAAAACAACAATGTGAACGTAAACCGGATTAGGATTGTCTCCACATTCAAGCAGCTGACAGAAATACCTTGTTACACTGAAGAGAGTAGGGCTGAGATGTCCAACAGGAGCATCATCAAGAAGATGGCATGGACACTTTTTCCTTTACTTAGGAACATGGCCTATCCTGACGGCAGGAATTATTTACAGTAAGAGACAAAAGTCATGGGTCACATACAGTCACATCAGGTCAGACACACTCAGTCTCACACACACAAACACACGCTCAACATGCTTCCTCCCCTGAGACTGCTGTTGTGCTCGACTATCGTTTCAGAAATTAAGGCTGATCACTGAAACAGAAAAGACAAAAAGGTGTCTGTCATGCTAAAGGACCCATAAATAAAACACAAACACAGTATAAGGGCCTTCTTGTCAGTGCATAATAATAACAATAAGGATAATAAAAACAATAATCACAATGTCAATAAACAGTCATTGTTCTCCTAATTAATAAATTAAACACAAATACAAAATATTAGAAATAGGATTATACTGTATGACCTTCAATAATTGCTTCATTTGGAGGCAGCGATAGTGCACACACAGTGACAATAGTCTCTTTTCAGTCCTGTAGTCTTAATACTGTCCATAAACCTTTCTTAAAAATTACATAATAAAATATAGAACAACTACCAGTATTGTACCAAATATCAGTATTATAGCTTAGTCTGTTACATAGAGGAGATTGATCGTAACATGAGTTAGGAATAAGTGCGTTACAAAAGACAAAAATATGTGTCAGCATGCAAGTCAGCAAGTCATGTCTCTATAATGTAAATGTCCTTTATACAAACATGAGACAAGATGGTTGGTTTGTTTCCAGCTTGTCGATACTGCTACCTTATCTGTCAGTTACAACCTGATCCATTAGGACCAAGAAAAATAGGAAGCACTTTTTAAAATCTGAATTTGAACACACATACGCATATACTGCACACTCTTTCTGTCACGCATACACGCAAATTAAGTTTGTGGCATCTATTCGGTGATTTTCACCCTTTTTACAGGCCAATAATATGCTCTTGACTCAGCAGCCTCTCTGCCTCACCTGGAGAAGAAAGAAATCTAAGCTATCAGCTTGATCCGTACGATCGGCCTTGTGATCCTTTTTCAGACAGATGGCTTGCTATGTCACCAGCTGACACTAAAACAGCCTCACCTGGGAATTTAAACAACACGTCGAAGTTTTTTTTCTCATTATTATAAAATATGAAATTATCCAATGAGATTATAGTCTTTTAAGAATTAGATACATATTTCTTGTGAAGCATCATCGCTGTGCTACACCAGGCTTACTTGTAATAACAGGCCACTTTAAAGAAACAGATTAGTTAGATACGTCTTTAGGCGTGAGGGACAGGTGGAGGTATAAGGAAAAGAGGGATTGCTACATAAAAGCTGGGAAAAGGAAATTAAGGTGAGGGGTAGACAAATAAATAAATAAATACTATAAATGTAAATTTCTTGTTCAAATGGCTTTGGAGGTGAATGACCCCACAGTGATCTGAAAAGTCTTCAAAAAAGGTGAATATGTTACATTAGCACCCTAGCCTTTCCATTCAGTGCTACTGTGTTCATGGTACAGAGTACAGTATTACACTTGTGTGGGTATATGGGTTTATGTGTGTCTCATAGTCTGGTCTGAGCCTCAGGAATATAGATCTCGATACTGTCTGCACTCTCAGTAGCTGAGCTCTGCCGCACCGACGCGGCACGTTTGGCTGCTAGCAGACGTTTGCGAGCCTCCAAACGTTGGCGCTCTGAGCTCTCCAGTGAGCGGTCCCTAGCCAGGGGTGGGTGGCCTTTCAGGGGCTTCTTTGGCACAGGAGGGGGCATCCTTCTCTCCTGGACAGAGATGACAAAAAGTCTTAAGGACGGACCGTTGAGTCCTCAGGGCAGGCAAAAGCTAAACACAGTGACGAGCAACACAACTGCTGCAGGTTAGATAGAGAAGTTGCCAGCGTAGTGTGGGAGCATGCAATTTTTAATGAGGTTATGGTTCTCAGCGGCAGCCACTTGTGCAGGGTAATATAGCACGACGGTGGCCTTTGCGTGAGGTAAGAGGCCATTGGAGATGGACAGGCTCCAACGGTGCATGGCAGGTAGAGTAGCTTCTCAAAAGCAGCTCACTGTCAACAAGACAGAACAAAACACACAATACAAGCAGCAGCGTCAGGCAAGCAACACAACAGCGTACAACAAATATTTTCATGCTACAAATAAGCTCAGCTGTGAATCATTTGGACTCACAGTAAACAGTACACATATATGACAGCAGATATCATGCAGGTAAGTGCAGCATTCCACGTCAATGTTAAATAGTGTGACCATTTCAAATGAGCTCTGTCTCGTATCTGCCACGTCATTCTGCACCTGCGTTTCTGGGGGGGTCAGAGGTTTCCAGTTGTTGGCTTTGAGTTGGTGGAGTTCATCAAACTTCAGGCTAATGTTCTCAATGGACAGCTGGAGCATGTCCCAGAAACCTGCCAGGTCCTGAGAGATGGGCCGTGGGTTTGCATTTGGGTTCTGATACACACATGAAAAAAGCATACAAACACAGACTGCTTATATGCTGATTCCCTATTTTTTGAAAATAGGTTGTCATTTATAAGATCATCCTTTCTAAAGTAAGTTGAACATAATTCATTTGATAAAAGCATATGAGTGATTATTGGACTTTTATCCCGTACATCCCTTTAACTTATAATTAATTATCTTTGTTTTTTGATCATACAATGTACTATCAAAAAGTGTGACACCATCTAGAAATACATCTGATAACTTAAATATTGATTATCATCCCAGAGCACAATTTTAACAGCTGATCTTATTGTAAATTAAAGAGTTGATAAGGAAACAAAGGGTTTGGTATTTTGACTTGTGTAAAAATGAATGTATTGGTGTCTGAATGAAATTATTTTCAGGCTCCATCTTCCACTCCCTAAGATCTGATTCCGGTAGTGAAAGATGGCAAAGATTTGATATTCATTCTATACTAGATGCACAGTAAATGACTGCTAGCCTGGCCTGTCAGCATGATTTGTGCAGGATGATGTCAGCGTTGGTGGGGTGGGGGTGGGGAGCATGCAGAGGATGAGGTGACACATACCAGATTCTCCTCACACAGCTCCCGAAACTGCTGGAACTTCTGGGACATCAGCAGCTGGGCACTCCCCACTGCACTGCGGATCTTCCCCAGGACTGCAGAAAGACACAGACGCACATGTATGCACACACACACACACACACACACAAGCAGTCCACAATGCAATTACTCACAGACTGCATACTGCAGGCATGTTGCACCATTCACAGACGGAGCTGCATTAGTAATGCAACAATGAGGGATGTGCTAGAATCATCTTTTTGCTGTGTCCTTAAGGAACAGCTAACATTCACGGAAATTAAGCATTTACTGAAATTCTATACTGATCACCAAATCTAAACATTAACCAATAAATGGACAAAAATGTCTAAATAACAGTACGTATAGATATGTAGGTTTGAAAAATTCAGGGTCTGATCCAAAGGATGATATTTAAAATAACAAATGCTGCAGTGACCTGATTCTACCATGAAGTGCAACTGGCTCATATATCCCAATGGAGACTAACTGCAAATGCATATATCACACCACATGAAGCTTTTGGAACCAGAAACTGAGAGGGGGAGTAATGAATCTGCACAAGTCCTCAGCCCCCTCAGGATGTGCGTGCATGTGTGTGTGTGTGTGTGTGTGTGTGTGAATGTGGTAGCATGGAATCTGGGAAAACATAACCTTGAGACACCCTCCCTGTTCTCTCTGTTCCATGTGAGAATCTCTTGCCTGGAACCAAAACATTAGCTGCATAAGCAATGACATTTTCAGTAAAACATTAAATCAGCTGCATATTTAAGAACAGGTATAAATACAGTTGCCACTGCCAAAGGCTTGTTTGTACAGTCTGGTTTGACCATGTGAGTGTGTGAATGTAACACACTTTTAGACATAAGCTTTCTGTTCATGTGTTCCTTCAAGATCAAATAGGTACCTCGATGGAGCACTAAGCGAACTCTGTGAAAGATCATTATACAGTGTACGGGATACATGTGTGGCTGGAGCCAGCAGTGGCCCATTGATAAGTATGCACGGTATGTCTGTGGAGGCCACAGGGCCTGAGATAAAAACAAGCAGCTATTGTGGTCCAATACCACGAATACCATCATCCCCTCTGAACTGAATGGGGAGGATAAAATAGAACTAATATTACCCCATAACAGATATTCTTGTCTTCATATGGAATTAAATCCTATCCAACTCACTTTCATCTGGCAGCTCATTCTCAACCTCATCCTGTTCCATCTGTCTGCACCAGCCTTCCATACGTTCTGTCTCAGCCTGCAGCAATTTAAGGAACCAGCGGCCATCGCGGGGGCACACCAATCGGCAGACAGTCTCCAGAGGCTCCGCCTCTGGCTCAGGTGCACTGTCCATCCAAGGGTCTGGAGGAGGCAGGATTGATGGGTCAAAGCCCACCTCCCCGTAGTCGTCCCCAGCACAAGCATGGTAATGGTTCCCAGAGCCTTGGATGCTGACAGTGGAAGTGGCGGCATCACGAGAGTGCTGGCGTGGCATGGTGGCGCAGTGACGGGGGGGCAGCTCTGGGATATCTGTAGATTCATCAAGATCTGCCTGGACAGCTGTGGTTACACTGTTGGAGCGGGTCATCCTGCGGTGACTGGAAAAGGATACGAAAACAAGTTAGATGTTAATGATATTATTTCATTTTGGTTGATTTTCTTTTAGGTATTGCAAATATAATCTACACTTGGAGGTGCTCCTAAGAGTGAAAAACTAAAATCAGGATCACAGCGATCATAACACTGATAGTGACGAATCGCTTTTGTAGAGTGGAACATCCTTTGTGTGTGTGTTTTGTCACCTGGCTCATTCAGACTCAATAGTGTGCAATCACCTGTCACATCACAAGCCCAGCTCTGGGGCTGAGGCCCAAACCATTCACACACCTGGGACCCTGAAGCGTAATATTTGCCTCAAAGGCTTTGTGTTGCCGTCCACACTGTGCTGAACAGCAGCCGCATACACACACACAAATGCAAAGAGTAAATCAACACACACATAGTTGTCTAGGTTTGGTGGATAATGAATGGGGAAAGAAGGTTTCGCGTAATTTAAGGTGGAACAGTGCACAGTAAGGTGCTCCAAGACCCAACAATCAACATTTGTCAACACAAAAAACTTTAATTTTTCATTTAGACACATTACAAACAGGCAATATTCTCTGATCAAAAGGTTTCAGTACAAATAAAAGTGCATGAAAGTATATTTTATGCTCAGCACTGATATGCTCATGCATTCTTCTTTCTCCAGTGGTGAAAATCAGCAGTGGCCAAAAAAGAGAGCATACATTGCCAGCCTTTGGGACTCTGATCCAGATGTGCTCCCAATCCTCTCTACATGAACTTAAGATTGACCTGCCTACAGCTTGACACATGTAAATTATCACAGCTCCATCTCCCCAGCTTATCTCCGGATGCATACTCCACCTGAACCATTCTTAACTTCCTCTTTTCTCATTTATCTGTCCTCTTCCGTGAACAAAAGAAGGAGCGCATGAACAAGGGAGTGGCATCGGAGAGATCAAACGGTGTGTGTGTGTGTGTGTGTTTTATGTGTGCATACCAGCAGCACAGTTTGTGTGTGTGTGAGTGAGTGAACAGCAGTTAAAGAGTAACTCCTCTGAGCAGGTGTTCAGTTCTAATGACCTCAGCCTGCTTTCTATCAAGCTGGTAACAACTTCCTGCAAGGGCAGAAACAGGCAAGGCCAAACACAGCCCAGACAGATAGACGTATCAATAGACAAGACGCAGAAGAACAAGAACAAGGGCATCCAAAGAGAAAGGCCTATCTTAGGGAGAGAAAAAAAGGATATAAAATATGAGGATGGTATATAGAAGTAAGTAAAAATGCAGAAAGTCCATTTTCTGATTACATCCATCTGACAGAGAGCTGTAAATCAACCATGTGAGGGAGGTTTGCATTTCCAAATTCCATAATTTGCTATTTTAAGAATGGATATATCCATTTAAAATAATTATTTTTTTTCTGTTGTTTGAACAAATAACACAACATAGTTCAAATTACATGCACAGAATAATAAAAAATGCAACCAAACCTAATTGTACGCAAACATAGAAGACGAAGCACCAGAACCCACTGTGCAACGGGTGGGCTGAATGCCAGATAACAGGAATATGCAACAAGGAAGAGACTTCTGAAATTTGCTTCTACAGATAAAGCTTCCTCTTGTCATCTCAGCTTTAACAAGCTGCCAATCTTTCAGTTGCGCAGAATGACAACAAACAAAAAAGGCTGGGAGGCCTATATGTCCATAAAGCTGATTTTTCAAGATGGTGGTTGTGCATATGGTTGATGACTAACAATTTGAAAACAGGGGCACTTTCATGCTCTAATCAGTTCAATAATCAATCACATTCAAAACATCTATCACATTGGTTGATCATCTAGCTTTTTTACCTGTTTTTATCAGATACCTGTAAGTTTTTAAGACAGTAACATACAGTTTCTGGACCAGAGGTGGTATATCCTACATTTTACAGTTTGTTAACAATGCTTCTCATGAAACCTAGTTCAGACAGAAAGGTGAGGGTATGACCTGTGAGTGCTGTGAATAAACACACTAACACTCTCACACAAACAGTGACACAGAAGCAAAGCCTGAGACTGGCATTCTCACTCTCTGGGAATCTAATGTACGGGGATGCATGACCAGACCTCCCAGGTGCACACACACACATACACACAGATTTACACTTGATGGATGCCAAAAGGTAAATGAACAAGCATGCACCACCAAAAATACCAACCTACTCCAAACATTAACCAAAGGAAAGAGCAGGCTGCTGTGCTGCAAAACACCAAAGTCTCAGCAGACTAGAAGGTGTCTGGGTGAGTTAATATTTGGCTTGGCAATTTATAGAACTCTGAGCTTGGTCAATCAGCTGAGACTTCCTCTTTCAGAACTCCCCTCACATTCCCTGACAGTGTGTAAGTGTGTCTTAACGTGCTGCACTCAGCCCTCTCAGTGACCTTTGATTAAAGCTGATCTCTCTTTGAATTCCATCAGCGTGCCCTAACGACAGAGAAAAACCTGCACCGTGGTTATGAATAAGTAAGCTTGCCTCACCAAACAGAAAGACCCTGGATTAACAGGGTGAATGAAGGTAGACAAAGAGGCCATAAATGCCAGAGAGTCTCATCAGATGCCTTGGTAAGCTTTGTAACATGTGAGCTAAGCGAACTCAGCACACTAAACCTTTCTCTTCTCCTGAAATTGTAAACATGCTGCAGTCACAATGAGAAACTGGAGCTGACAGCACAGTAGTCTCTCTCAGAACCAAACAAACTCCATAAAACTCCCTCCCTGCTTCTCTCCCTCCCTCCTACACATTCACAAACATACAGCCTCAAAGTAGCTTGAATCACAATGACTGGAGCAACAGATGGCTGTCAACTCACCCCCTCCACCATCTCAGCTCCACCACATCCTCTGGCCCAGCTGTCGTTTGGGGCCCCAGGCTGAGGGGACTGTGACGCCAACCTCCCTCAAACTGGGGACAGCTGCTGAGGGGTGTCCAGATTTTTTTTGCAGTGCACATAACAAACCCCTCTCTGTCCCAATACATCCTGCCCTCTGACTCATCTCTACTCTCAGACTTATCCAGTTTCTCATTATCAACCTCTTTCTCTCTTTGGGTTTCTACTTACCATCGCTCATCCTCCACCTGGATTCCTATCGACTGGAATTTGGACTGTTCCTCTGTCGGCCCCCCTTCCTCTGGGTCGACCTAAGAGGAGGGAAGAAGCTGTCAAACTGTGGTCAGAGTCTTCCTATAAAACTCTGATTGGAGCCACAGCTCGTTCACATACCTGAATCCCTATGGAGAGGCACTTGCGGAGTGCTTCTCTCTGCGCCTTGGTGTCAGCACTGACGTGTGCCACAGCAGAGGTGGTGGCTGTGGCTGTAATGGTGATGGTGCTGTTGGTGACATGCTGGCTGGCAGGGCCATGCACCTGGGCGTTAGCTGCCTCTATGGCTGCTGTCAGGGCTTTCATGCTGTCAATACTCTCTGTAGAGTTGGACAGCCCTGGCTGGGAGCTGATGCCTGTTCTCTGGCCAGAGCCCCCATCCATGTAGGCATCCTGGGCAGACTCAGTGCTGCTTTGGGCCGTGATGGATATGAAGGGTTTGGATGGGGTGGTTCGAGGTGGGACAGGTGGAGGCGTCTTTTTGTAGGTGGTGATGCATGATGACACTGCATAGAAAAAGCAAAGAAAGGATGAATTAATATGAAACCAAAAAGGTGTGTTTCCATATAGATGTGGATATCACAGTATTTAACTGTGATGTGCGGTCTCAATTTACTGCTGAACTTAGCTATGGGTGGTATTTATGGGTAGTATTTGAGCATTTTGAAAACCACATTAAGCAGAATCATCTTGTGCACACATGTCAACAACAAATGCTGTTTCTTTGTTTGCTGTGCGTGCTTCTGTCTGTCTGAGCAGTTTCACCCTGCACCTCTATGACTTTCAGTCAAGTATTCCATTTGAGCTAACGGATTGAATTATATTCAAACATATTCTTTAGAGTAAAACATTATCATGGACAATACATTTCTTTCAAATAACAAATAATTTTTATTCAAATGTAGGAATGTTTTTACAGAGATATCAAGTTCATCCAAGGACCTCAGCTCCGTGTGCTGGTGTTATAGGCACAGTAGATTAAAACCTACTTTGACAAATCAGAGCCGCATCTAGTAACAGGATTAGTACGTCAGTAACTTGACCCACTGATCTACATGGTTAAGACTTGTACACATTGAAAGTAGATGTGTTGACCAGTGTGATAGTGTTGACTAGGTTTATGGCTGTTTATGAGCTTTCCTGTCATTTACATAATTACTTAAGCACTGAAGTGAAATAATAATATAGTAGACAGCTAGAGAGAAAAAAAGTGATAGATAGATAGATAGATAGATAGATAGATAGATAGATAGATAGAT
>CAJRST010006668.1:13007046-13044858 GCA_907169785.1 Menidia menidia
ATAGATAGATAGATAGATAGATAGATAGATAGATAGATAGATAGATAATCAGAGCTCTCCTTAGTTACACATGTCTCTTTTCCCGTCAGCACTCTCTCCCTCTCATGTTACGACTACAGGTTCTGCACAAACAATGGAGGTTCTCAGACACAGTGAGTCAGAAGCCTGTTCATAGAAAATGCCAACAGGGTGCAAAAAGTCTGTCTACAGAGACAAAAATAAAACAACCACCTCCTAACAACATTATCACTTGGAATCTCCTTCATGGCCTGGTGCTGTCCCGTCATTGAAAGTAGGTCGTATTCTGTGTGCTCTGCAGTATAACTAGGACAGCGGGTTTCCTAGATCTCTTTAATCCTTTCAAAAGACAAACATCCTACCGTAGCTAGATTGGGGCTCTGTGTGCGGCAGACAACTGCTGCCAACCACACCCAGCACTCACAGCCATGTCTAAAACTATTAGCGTGGGATCTTGTTTGCTTTGTGTCTTGCCATCTCACTGACAGCTACAGAGAGGGCTTCACATACTGGAGGTGAACAGAGGGCTGACTTCATCCTTTTGGTTTGTCAGAGTCATCCACAGGCTTCCACCCACCCTCCTACCTTCCTCTTGCCACAGCAGCAGTGACTGGACGATCCCAGAAAAGATTTCAGTCAGGTTTTGACAAGCTGGAAAGTATTCAGATGGGATGAAAGCTGAACTGATGAGATCACGGTGGCTAATTGAATGTCTTTGATGGTTGCACAGCAAACCACAAGAAAGGCTTACTGTACTTCAACAGATGAATCTCATATGTATTCCTTCAGAGAGATATAGTGTGTGTAGGAATCACTGACAAGAACATTTGAGGCTTAACCATATGACCATGCCATGATATCCAACACTGTCAACTTTTCACCTAGAATAATCAACAATCAGAGCTAATCTTTGTAAAGTTCAGAGAGTACCAACCAATAGGAAGACAGAAAATACATGATGTACTCACATATGGACTTACACAGAGGGAGAAGTCCTGTCCCTATCAACTCTGGAGGTTCAAAGTATAGGATGTCAGCCACTTTTCAGAGTTTCAATCGCCTGAAGTCATCTAAAAGTCACACACCAAAGTGTGTGTCTGTGTGTGTGTGTGTCAGTGCTGTATGATAGCATGTTTTTTAGCTCCTTGCAGGCCGGAGAGTTAAAAAGGGTTTTCATCTGCTCAATAAAGCACTGTATGAAACAGGAGACGATGACTAGTGTCCCACCTAGCTGTCACTGTGAGAGCCAGACATTCAAGAGAATGACAGGGGTTTCAAATGCCAAGACAAGTTAAGTAAACACACACAACAGTCACAACATGCCCACACACACACACACACACACACACACACACACACACACACACACGTGTGTGCGTATGCATTCTTGCAGAGACACACACACGACACTGACACAACCAGACTTAATGTTTCGACCTCTCCACATAAAGAGAGACCACAGACTTCCTGCCTATATTATGCTCTCCATCCATCAGATGCTGTTGTCAACAATATGCAGGCCTGTTCCAGGGACTTAGAATGATTAAGTTTAATGTTTAATAAACTTCAAATTATAATGAAAGAAAATAAGGAATCCACTAATGAGCTTTCATCTAACAAAAGGGAATAAAAACATCGGAGGAAAACAACTATTCTGATAAGACAGAGGTTTCCACTTTCCACACAGATGATAAGGAAAGAGTTTGATCCTCTTGCAGCCATGAAAGCATTAGACAACTGCACTGCCTTGGACCTCCCACACAAACAGACAGTCAAGGACAGAGCAGAGCAGGAATGTGACACAGGATTCCATCAAACCCTTAAGAAGGAATGTGGGAAACTCTTCACCAGCCACAGTTAAAACGCCATCAAGAACACAAAAAGGCTTGTCTGTCACTTAATAATATCAGGTTAATTCAAATTTGAATACAGGCTAAGAAAGAGATGGTGTGTATTCTCCTCTTTGCAAATATGGCAGAAGAACAACTTCCTCACTTAATGCTTAATGGAAATGGAGCTGTGGAATTTAGTCCTTTTTCCGCCTGACAGAAGTAGCTGCAGCCTGCTGGGAGCATTGTCATCCCAAAGAAGAGAGGAGTTTGTGAATTACAAAATTCTGGTGGCTCTCTGCCAAATCCCTCTGACAAATGCTTCAAAAGTCCCATGCCGACAAGTTGGTGTGAATAGCAGTTCTTCTTGGCAGTGCATTCCCTCCACCCCTGGCCTTGATAATATCAAAGAAAGCTCTCTTCTCTCCCCAGAGACGAAGTAGTCTCCATTCATTTCTCCAGCTCTGGAACAAAAACAGACCTGCTGCCCACCTCTCTATTTGACTCTGCTGATTACTACGACCCATATGTGCCTGTATGCGTGTATGCTGTTTCCTTCATTTAAACAGTGTGTCCGCATAGCAGGACAGATTGAATGCAGACAGTTTCCTTGTAATCTGAAAGCTGCATATCAGTGATAGGCCACTTCAAAGAGCAGACGGTTTGATTTAAAAGGCTTGCAGAAACGGGCTCCCCCCAGCGGAGGCCATGAGCAAATCCTCTGCAATCTAAACAAATACAAAAGCCAGGGCATGGGGCGGTCGACGTGGGGGAACATTGACAGCTGCGCCCAGCTGCACTGTGTTTGGGGTTAGGGTCTGCGACAGAGGAGAGGGCAGAGACTAACTAACAGGGAGGAAGAGCTGAACAAGGGACTGCAGAGGAGGAGGGACGGGGATGAGTTACTGCCTGGCTCCGTCTGCTCATTCTGACCATTTGTCCGTCATCCTTTTTCTGTTGCTCTCCCCCATCACACGCTCACACACAGAGAACCAGCTGGAGTCCTTTGTGATAGTGTCACCATGGCAATACACAGCAACAAGAGGTTTGCCAGAAAACCCTGCACTACCAGCAACAAGTACAGAGATTCTAGTGGTCATTTGTTTAATGTAACAGGGTAAACTGACACACACCTAAACAGCAACCAGCTGGAAAAAAAGCAGGAGGGATGAGTAACAGTTAGCCCAACTTCAGAACCAAACTAGTAGCAGTATAACAGCACAGAGCTGTAAATTCATCTTCCATTATGTTTTGAGCCCTGAAGCGTTTGCTTTGTGCAGCTAATCGCAGAACTCTACCAACCAGTTTATCTTGGAGTCCTGTCAAAAAAACATCTTCCCACTTCTTGCTGTGTTTTTGAGGGAGTGTCGTGGAAGACAAAAAGTTCAAACGTTCACTTTGTGACATTACAACATCTTTGTGAACAACATAACACCATATAACAAGCTCTGCTCGACTCAATGTCGCCTCCAGTGGGTGACTATAAGGTACAGTTAATACGGAAAAGGATACACAAAAAGCTTAGAGTTTTAACAAACAATTTGCCATGGCAAGCTTGTAGCCCATCACAATTTATAAGTAATTATCAAAGCTACTGCAGTCCATAAACCCAACACAAAATATACAATGTTCTATTAAAAGCCTTCTGAAGGCGCTTTGAGCCACCTGAAAGTCTCTCTAAAACCTTCATGTCTGTCTATGACTCTCAGCCACCAGAGGCCAGAGGTCACCTGAGAGGGTTTCTGCTCTCCAGATGCCTCAGCTCTCAGACACAATAGCTCACTGTGTGCGCCTGTGTGTATGTGAGAGCAGGAGGGGAAGGTGGCAGTCTGAGAGTGCCTTTTAAAGGGGTATATTTAGCATGTGTGAGTGTCTGTAAGGGAGGAAGTTTCCAGTGCAAATACTACCAGAGTTGTAAACATCCTGTGCTAACTTCTACATTTAAAATCAATTTCTCTTCCCTCTCTTCTTGAAAGAAATTTAAACATGCATATCAGCATTAAACACTGGTTTAGCATGCCTGCAGTGTCCACCAAACACCAGCGCTATCAGCAAAGCTGTGTGCTTAGGGTGCCCCTTCTGACAGTAACCTGTGTCAACAGCATGTAACTGCCCTGCCAGGCTTGTGTCTCCTCAATCAGTAGATAAGAGTATGTTTACAACTGTCAGCCACCAGTAAATCTGGCAGACAGCTGCCTTCTGTTAAGCAATAGGTTCAGTTCACCTAACCCACTTTCCTATGAACCAAGTTCAATTCGAGTCTGCTGACCTGTATTCCTCTTTTAAGGCTTGAAAGATCTAAAATTTTGAAAGCTATAAATGTGGGCAAATATACAGATGATTTTTTATAAATAATTACATTAATCAATACCCTCAAAATAACTTACATTTACCCTCATATCAACCTGTTAGTTTTCCTGTCAGGTATAGTATTCAAGGGTTTGATAGGAATATGGCCTATCAAAATCCTTCTCTGTACAGTAGTGATGTGGGCATGTGGGCCATTAATCTGAAGCCTTTTCTTGAAGGGGGGATCTCATTAGACCAGCTGTGTCAGGGCTTCAGGCCATTCCATTGTTCTCCACTCCTCCTTGGGAAGGGCTTTACTCTGACTAGTCTGTATCCACATAAGGAGACACACCAGTCTTTTGTGAGCCCCCCCCCCCTCCTCAAAAAAACCTGCCTGCTGGCGGCTAAAAAGGAAAGTTCTTAGGAATAGAGGGAAAAGTGGACAAGGTAAAAAGAAATCAAAGAGGAAACAACGGACAAGTGAAAGAAAGGAGGACAGAATAGAGGGTATGTTAGCCACGCTGTTTCCTTTAGTTCTTGTGCATTCCAGCTGCTTTGTGGGGCATAAACTTGAGCATTAGTCCTAACACTAAAACTAACACACCCACACATCTCACGCATGCTTTCACTGCACACATTTCCCACAGAATTGCTCACTGACTGACTGAAACTTAAAGAGTAGACTGGCTCACTGTGTGGACTGACACATCAGATGTGCCGGTAATGACAGCACGGGCAACTGTAACGAGTCCAGCATAGCTGGGGATCAAATCACACAACTGGGAGAAATCAGTTAGTCATAAAATGAAAAGGGATTTGTCACTGGGCAATGTCTGAGTCTACATAAGTCTCTGAATTTGTGGCTGGTTAAACTCATATTAAAGACCAAGCGATGACCGTGTTTGAGGCTGACATTTAGTGTTTTTTAAAGATTGACGCCGACCATTTATGCCTGTGTCTGGTAGACTAAAAATACCAAGAGCAACACAAGTGATGTTGCCATCACACCGTCTCCAAGTGCCAAACACTGCTGTGTGATAGAATATGACAGTCCATTGGACCTGAAAGTCACTGGTGTTCTGGCCAAGTAGTGGAAAACATACCTGCACAACCTTAGAATAATGGACACTGTCAAAAACAGCAAACAAAAAAAAGGCAAGAAGCAACACACAAACACACACGTACACACACACCCACGCACACATACAAGAAACAGCCTTGAGGCCTGAAACACAATACCGATGTCATGTCATTACATGAAGGATCACTGCATGCTGCAGCTATTTACATATAAATGAAGCACAATGTGGTCAAAAGTTCACTCCTTTCCTCTTTAAAAAAGTCTCTGTAGGGAACAACACTAAAATATAAAAAGAGCATTTGATTCATAAAATGACAAAGCACAGGAAAGAAAAACGGAAAGCTGGCCTGCAGCTTTTACAAGCGTGTGAGTTTACTCTTCCAGGAATGCCATGAAACATCAGCGGCGGGTGTTGTTTCACAGTCCTGGCTTTCTTTTTTTTCCCTCACATTCCTTCTCGCTTTACCCCTGTTTGACGTTCTTTGTCCTGACCACATGCACATGGTGGGGAAAGGAGACACTGGCGGCCTAATCCACTGCCAGAGGCACACTTAAGCCATCTGGGCCCAAAACCAAACGTCAGGCCTTCTGTGTCTTCTATTTGAAAGCAGCAATGAGGCGGGTAGGGGAGATGGAAAGTTTGGAGAGAGGAAGAGAAAAATGAGAGGAAAAAGTGGGGGAGACAAAAAAGTAGGAGTTACAAGACAGGCAAAGGGGGGATTTGGAACAAGAACCAAGCTACACATACTGTCTTTTGTGGTTTCCAGTCCCTACCCTCTGACCCTATACATCCTGTTGAAGGAGGTGGAGGGAAAGACGAGACGGCAGCTATAGGCTCTTGCTGCTGACGTGCATCTGTGCGTTCAAAACATGCATACTATCATAACTAATATCAATATCTGAGTGCCATCTAGCTCAGGTGTGACTTTTCACACCCCTCTTCCCACTCTTCCTGTGTGTTTACATCCACTCCCAGTAGAATCTTGTGGGGGAGGAACAATGGTCTGCCCAACATTCCCACTCTCCTGCAGAGAGCCCTCATTTGTCTTCTGCATTCCTTTGCCCATTCATCTTTTTTCTCTCTCTCTTTGCTCCTGAACAGAAAAAAACTACCCTTTTACAAGGGGGAGGGGTCTGAGTGTGTCTTTAAAATCTCTGAGTGGAATCAGTCCACTTGAACCTCTCCCCTCCTCCTCCTTCCTCTGTGTTTTACTTGGTTAGTGAAGCAGGAAAGCTTTGAGAAAAGGAGGAGAAAGAGGAGAAGCATTCTTTCTCTCTCTCTTGCTGTCTCTCAGTATGTACCAGGGGTGAGTTGTGGCTTATTTTTTAATGACTGGTTTTAAAAAAAAGTTTGGGGGTAGGGCTGGGTCTCTTCCCCCGCCAGCCACTCGCACACAGGCTTACTCAGTCACACACATTACTGTAGCTGTGTCTGGGACTTTCACAGAGAAGTCTTTAATTTGCACTGGGGCCTGGCCTCCCACACTGCACAGCCCAAGCCACCCACTTACAGCCATGCACCATTCCTCAGTTACTCCAACGTACTCCCTGCCCTCCAGAATAGTGAAAGCAGCAAGATGTCTCGAACACACAATTTAGTTGTCAAGTGAAAGTCTAAAACTTCCAATATTTCGCCAAGAAAACAGTGAAAAACAACATGTTTTCCAATGTTCAAAGAGCTTTGATTCTATTGGAGGAGGGTTAGGTCTATATTATTCTGCCTTTTATGTTTTTCATTCCCTGGGGCTTGAAGTTTGCAAGCCCTGCCCTGCCAAGCTTTAGCATGCAGGAGCCATGAGGATCATCCACAGTCAACACTGAGGAAATCCTTTCAGGGCTTTGCTTTTCCTTTGCTCTTTCTGGTGCCAAAACACAGGCAGGAAGCCCAGGAATGGGAGGAGTAGGACAGTCCCTACCTGACAGAACAACCCCTGTCCACCTGATGTGAGGCACCAAACACCCCATTTACTTTCTATACTTGGGAGAGTAATCCCAAAGGTAGACTATAGATCTCTTGGTCTGAACAGGAAGCTGCTGTATGTGTTCTATCTGCAGAGTTGAGACAGCAGGGGTGCACTGCCGCAGTCATTCTTTTGCTGTTTACAGAGACTCTGTCAGCTCCTCCCTGCGCCTTTCTCTTTTTATCCTCTCTCTTAACTTTTTTCAAACCAAGAGCGGGAGGACAAGAATGAATGACACTCTTTTGCTTGTGCTTCCTGTGTCAGAAGATATCCAAACGCCACTCTTCCTCCCTCAATGGCTATAACCAAAGCATTCCAGGCTCTAACAAGCTGGGACCAATTAAGCCGTAAGTAAACATAAACACCCAGCAGGCACTAAAAGAAAAGCTTAAGCCCTGCAAATGTATCCTTTTGACTCTAGTTCTCCTTCAGAGCGTGTGCAGACACGGAATCACTGATGATTCAGGTTGTGGAAAGACACAATAAAAAAATATGACAGATGGCAAAACTATTTCTGAACCAATATTAAGCAAGTGCCTACAGGTGAAACTCGCTGGGATAGCTTCGTTGGGATCACACTGAATCAGAGTGTTATCTTCTGCTTTGTTTGTGCCCTGTTTGCCTTACAAAATGTAGAACATATTAAACACCCTCTCAAAGCAAGATCCTTTCAAACTGGTGCAGCTACGGTGACATCTAGTGAAACAATTCTGCAAGGTAACACTTTGCCCTTTTGTCTTGTTTGGGATCAAAAGTGGTTGATTTGTTTAAAAATGGATATTATTTTTGGCATCAGACAGATATGCATTCTACAAATAAAACTGTAACCCCTCAAACCTGGATAAAATCCTCAGATGCCTTATGAAGTGAAATCTGTTCTTCTGGATCTATTCATGTGGTGACTTACTTGAACTTGCACTAAAATGTATAAAACAGATTATGAGTGTCCCCCCTCCCCCCTTTCTCTTGTCAATGAAAGAGCGACACTGCAAGTTCCCACTGGCTTGCATTCTCAGACAGTCATGACAGGACGAAGTAATTACTGAGTGGCTGACACACCAGCATGGATAGGATTTATCTCCTCCAGGAAGGGAGATAGCCAAATCACAGTTTACCCACATCCAGCTCCCAGTTCAGGCTTGATCCCGCAGCTGCAAATGGATAAACCACACACAAACACTTTGACACCAATCCATGTGCACACACACCCTCATGCTTAAAAGCCAGTACAGCTGCCAACCACAACTGAGAACGGTGTCTTTTTCTACATTTTATTTCAGATGCGTTCTATGCATGTGCAAGTATGTCACCACATGCCTTAGCCCAGCCCTTGTTTCCTGTCAAACTCAGTGACTTGCACCATCAAAGTGTGGAATGACAGCTTTATGCAGGTGTGTGTAAGAGCAAGCAGCAGAGGGAGTTGAACAGAACGATGACACCAGAGAGGTGTTTAATTTACATCCCTCTTTGAATAATAATTCCACCTTAGAGGTTGAAAGCTTTGATCCCCCGACACACAGGTGTAGATCACATGCAGAGACATATGCAGCTAAGACAGAGCTTTATCTATCCCTGTAATTAACGCTAGAGCAGGAAATACAGAATATCATAAGTATGTATGGTATAACATGGGAACGGGCACAGCAGGAGGCACTATTGGACATTAAATCTACATTCCTGCACAACACTATTTTATCTGTATGTCTCTGAGGCATATATATACATAAAGTAAAACATGAATGTCAGTTGTGACTCTGGGCTATAGTATCTAACCATGTTTAATGCTCATTTCCTTTCTCTGCCTCTCAGTCTGTCAAACACAAAAAGATATATATATATATATATATATACACATATATATATATACATACATATACACAGAGGCAGAGGAAGAGAAGGAACTATAAAAGTTAGTCAGTTTACTATCAGCTAAGAATATAGCTCCCTCTAGTGGGATAAAACATGGACTTATAATATAAGTGGTATAAACAAGACTTCTTTTTCCCCCCATGACTAAGGCAGAGGAACACCTTGTGAAGTTTGGCTGTCACAAATCTGTTTACAGTTTGGTTTCAAAATAAGTGTTATCAACAAAATGCTCTAATAAAAACTAGTGTTTATTCAGAGACATAGATGATAATTATATATCTGGTGTTATCTAAAGAGCTTTGTGGCCTTGATGATCAATGACCATATTTCTCCCTGACATTTAAAAAAAATCTTTGCTGTTCTGCATCTCTTCTGATTTTCACATGGATTACAAGAAATCCAGTATTTGTGGGACTCATAGTGTTGAGTAGGTAGGATAAAGGGAAATATCATTAAAAAAAAGATAAGTTATTAAAGAATATCTTAACGATCAAATTAATACAGAGACATAAGAAGTTAGCAGGTTTGGGAGATTGAAGGTTGAAAAGAGAACAAGAACAAAGGGCTGCGTAGTAGAAGTGAATTGTTACATTTTCAGTAGGTCCCACAGTGACGGTAATTCACTACGCTTCATTTCCCCAACTTCAAATTACATCCTCTCACCTCCAACAGCTCTCTACAGCCTGCACGCACATCAGAAGCAGGAAAATGATATTTTCCATTTTCTGTGTTTAACAGTTCACAATGTCTTTCCCACATATCCATTTATTTTAAGGACTAATAAGTTCAAATCCTAAAATGGACATTTGCTTCCTTACTGCATTATATATCAAAACCTTAACTCCAGTCTATAACGCACCCCTGAAAAAGAGTAACATTGAGTATAATGTCAATTAAATCTGTACAAAGGACCAAATAAACTGACTAAGGAAAGTAAAATATTTGCAACAAATTATGACGAAAATAACCGCAATCAATTCCTAAATTTGCTTCTTATTTTAGAGTTGATAATCAAATGTCACGGTGACTAAAACCTTTCAGTATAGATCTGTCAACAGCTGAGTCTTAGCACATATTCCGGATGCCCTCTGTCATTTACATGTAGTAACATAATCCTATGTGAATATAGCCTAGTTGGGTCAACAGGGCCACGTGCATACTGTACGCGTGTGTGCGGTTGACCACCATGTTGCGCTCAGGAGGGTTTCTGAGCTTCCTCTAAAAATAGAAATTAGTGAAATGGTAGGTGAGCATTCAAGCAGCATATCTGGCAAGTGTGGCCATGACTCACTCAAACACAGATGGTTGAACAGAAACATGGGGCCACAGACTGCTCATCTGTCAAGCAGTAGGGTGTTGGTGGCCCTACATGTATCGTCACAGGCTTTGGACGGGTAGATGACTCACTGCTTATCTCTTTCATGGGCATGTATGGCTGCGCATCTTCCGTTCTGCTCTGTGGGTGCTTACTTTGAAAGGGACAAAAACTTGAGATGAACCCCTGTGAACTTAATTTCTAAAGGCCCAGGAAGTGACCTAAATAACTAGAACATGCAAAGGCTTGTGTTGTGATGCCATGCGCTCCTTTATGTGGGACAGGCCACACCTGTCACCCATCTGTATCTGAGATGTACCAAAAATAAACCCAGAGCTGGAAGGTGATCAACATTTTCCAGCTTCCACTGGCTGAAGCTGAACACAAACCTCTAATCTGACAGGATTTGTGCGGCCAGTTGAGAGAAAAAAGTTACTACAGAGTGCCTGAAAGTTTACTAAATATGAGTAAATAACTGTCACAGTAAACCATCAACCCTCTAGTTAACCACAGAAGGAAGACTCTTTAAAAAAGCTGATTTTTACCATTTTTTAAATTATCACAAGATATGGGCTAAATATTTGAACAGCCAATACTAATCCTGATTAGATCCATTATTCGTGCTTTAGTTTGTCATATAGATTTTTAAAGAAACGACACAAGAGAAATCAGTGTATGTAAGACGTGAATAAGCAGAAAGCGTGGGATGGGCCCTTCAACCGTCATGTAAAAGCAGAAGCAGTAAACACATAGCTTCCGGTCAGTAATTTCACAATAATCGTTGTGTTTGAGCGGATATTTCGTTGTTTTGGCAGACCTGAGTAGGTGACCCTTGCTGGAGGCACCTCCGTCAGTTCTACGTGTTTACGTTTGCATATATTTTGCCATATTTACGCAGCCTGACCAACACATCCGGCCACTTACGCCAACGCGCAGTTTTGTTATGAAGGTTATCAGGCCTGACTTCCGGCCTCTGTTCTGTGGACGCAGCTCGCCCCTTGGTCATGTTGCCGCACTCACAAACAGATGAACACAACAGCAGCTTTTACTCACGCAGACGTATCCAGAAGTCGCACATGCTGAGCAGCGAACTGTACAAACACTGAAGTAAAGACATGAAACCGGCGAATGCGCCTCGCTACGCGCAGCTGAGCTCTCAGGAGTCCTCTCTCCGTCTTTTCTTCTTTCACTATGACGATATTGGATCTTATGTCAGGATGTTGACGCGCCTCCATACCCCCTCCACCCCGTAAAAAACACATTCAGGGTGGGACTGTCCTGTTAACAGTCTCCAAGCGTACCTTCTTGCTCCCTCCTGACCTCGGAAATGTCCGTGTTACTCAGTGGTAACACTCCTACTCCCAAAAAGAGGCTATTATGCGTTTTTCTGTGTTGCAGGCTGACATTTATAGCAAAACTATATGGCAGCCTGCATTTTTTTTACGTCTCACGCATATAATTTGAAGGTATTTCACTTTTACATTCTTCGCTTTCAACTTATTGATGTGTTTAATTATCTAAAATCTCAACAGAGGGAGACTCATTTGTTCAGTAGTACATCCCAATGACTGCCACCTTGTGGTTTAGCAAGAATGACGGCCAAATATTATTTCCTATCACACATTATAAAGCAAGAGTATGTCTTAAGAGCATTTCTCCCATTCCACAATATAGAATTACAATATTGGCCCGTGAGGCACCATCCCTAATTAACTGGAGAACAGTAAATGCCTGCAACATATTATTGAAACATATGCAAACATAAATAAATATACAATAAAAAAACATAAGAGTTGGAATAACGTTTTTAAAATGTCTTTACATTTTTAGGAATAGTTCTCTAGGCTTCTTGAAATACAAGCCAAAGTTTGGATGTTGGCAGCCTTATGTTTCTGTTCTCTGTCAAGATGATCCCACACTATCTCATTATAAAGGCCCGCATCACTTCATAAGGTCTGTGGAAACTGATTTTCAGTCCAATTTATGTGTAAATTGGAATGCCTCAGACTTTTCTCTGTTTCCATTCTTTCAGATCAACTCCTTGACAGCAACTCTTCTTGGAGACCATATATGTTAAGGCTTCAGTGAACACTCAGCAGATTTACTGATGGACAAGATTTTTTTTTTTAGGTCCTGAGATCCCGTGTCCACACAATATCTTTTCAAGCAGAAACTGGTTTTGTATTTACTTTTCGTTTATTTTGATATTAAGATTAGGACAGTAACAAGACAACCATGTGTCTTTATCCACAATTTAAGACGAAACATCTTTTTTCTGTTGATTAGGATTTTCTTTTACATTACTATTGAACCAATATTATGACCAATAAATGGAGAATGCCTGTCCTCATAGTATCCTGCATTAGACTGTCAAAACATATTGTCACAACAATTCTACACACAAAGTCTTTGTGTGATCCTCTGGCACTTACAGCACAGATTACATGTCAATACTAATATTATTGCATTTAAACATTAGTCCGACCAAACTGCTGAATTGAAATTGGAATTTTCTGATAATTCCTCTAAGTCATGATGGTCAGACTCTATTTAATAATTTGAAAGTGAGTTAAAAGTCTATGTTTCTTTTGAACACAGACTGGAGAGAAATGAGTGAAAAGCTGACAGCTGATGACCTTTTCAAAGTCAGGATAACTTTCCCAAACCACTTTTAAAGATTACAGGAACATCTGACTACTTGGAAGCAAAAGTGAGCCAAGAAATTTTTGCAAAGTGCTGAAACTCTCAGGACCAGCCATCGGTCAGACTACACAGCATTAAGAACATGACAGCATTAAATCCAACAGCCTCAAGATTGCGTGATTTCTTGTGGTCAGCATTCTTCTTCAAGATCAACACTTATGTCCACAGACACGACAGGCAGGTGCTCAAATCTGCAGCAAAAGTTTCCCTTTGCTAACTGTAACTCTTACTGACAACAGCAACATGGGGCAGAGAAAAACTGCTTAGAGGTCAGTTTTTGTCTTCTAGCTCTGTCAAAGCTAGAGCTTCCACCCAAAAAAAAAGATCACCTGTAGTCCTTCCTTAAACCCGCCTCAAGACAGGGCTGTCACAAAACACCAGAAACCCCACAGGGGGCCCGAGAGCAGTGTTATCCTTTGCTTTTATCACGAGTCTCCTTGACACACGACAAACATATATCAGCCTTGCTTGTGGATATTTGCGTGGGCTGGTGATGGCGTGAGGGGAGATGTGGTGGAATGCTTAACTTGATCCTGATTCAGCTAGACTTAAGCGGTCTGTATCCCTGCCGCGTATATTCAGCACGCTGGGAAACCCGATGATATTTATTCTTACAGGCTCTCTCAGAACAGGACTCCTGGAGAAGTGCCAGTGATGGCAGCGATTGTTGTTAATTGGGTCAAGCTGTCTACTAGTTTCTACATCCACCCACTCTCACAAATGCTGCAGAAAAAAAGCAGAGCAAAGGTGTGGTGCTGCTTTACACTGAGCCCCTGGGGGCAGTGTTGCACAGGCCTTTTTTCAGCTCATCAGACCAATCGACAAACTGAAGTGGGAATGCAGTTTGTTACTTTATCATAGCAAGATATTATTATATTATAGAATAAATATTATCGTGATACTACATACTAAGTATTTAGTTACAGTACTGTAATTCATTTAACTTTTATCTGTGACAATTCTTTTACGTGTATGTTTGTGGCAAAAATCAATGAGGACCATATTAAGTCTATGACTTGCGAGAGGAGCTGTTTGGTCTTTTTAGAAGGCTATAAAATCTTGGGTACATATCATTTTGAAAGAAAACCTACAAAAATAATTATTGAAACTAAAGTTTTCATTCAGTTTCAAGTTTTCTTATATCTAATGTATTGTTTATGTACCTTAATTGATATCAAACTCTATTTGTAAGAAAGGTATACTTTTGTTCTTCTAAATAATGTACTGCAATGTAGGCATATAAATAACGGCCAGAAAGGCATCAGAAAACTGAGTGATGAGACGGTATTCCACAGTGTTTGACAAGATCATCAGCAATATGAACAAGCATGCTTCAAATGCACACTTGCGAGGTGCCTGATTCAGCACCATGCTGGTGTTTGAGAGTGAAGAAAATTCACAGCCATCCAATTTAAACCTAGCCCTGTAACTTGTAACAGTGGATAGGCTGAGGAAAGCCACTCTTTTAGGCCAGTCTATTAGCTCTTTTCAAAATATAGATGCATGTAAAATCTAATAGGATAATTACTAGCAGCTTGTTAGTCATTGAGTAATGGAAACCGAGGGTAAGAGAATATATATGACGATAAATTCCCCAGATTTAAAATCTGTGTTGGTGCTATTTAAAGCAGACTGATTACATGCACACAGAACCATATCCAGAAAGGGCAGAGGATGCTTATTTTGCAATAGTGGCCAAGGAATGGAGGGACAAAGCAGGGGGGAAAAGGGTGATTAGTCTGTTAACTGAAGACGATGTGTAGTAGAGGAGCCTCTGCTAAGTGGCAGGAAAATCCTCACGTTAACCAACTGCAATGGATTTTCCCAAGCTTACAAAGAGGATCTGCTGCAGATTTTGTTAAACCGATCCAATGGATCTGCTGTCTCAGCCAACTTATCTGTCTGAGGCAACAGTAATACGTGCAAGTGGCTGCGAGGGTTAGCATTTGTGTGTGTGTGTGTATATGCCAGCTTCGGTGGGAAGAGAGGGAGGCAAAGGCAGGCGCAACCACCTCACGTTCAAAAAGAAGAGATCAAAGGATGGCCTCTTACTTCGGTCTCCTTCCTCAGGATTAAAAAGATCATCAATAATAATGGGATGGAGCAGCCCAGCGGTGAACCAGAGAGCGGAAGCTGATAGGTCTCTCTTGCCTCCGCATGTGAGTGTGTGTGCGAGAAAGTGAGTGTGTATTATTTTGGTGGTTTGCCACGGAGACAATTGGAGCAGAAGCCATAAGTGTGGACTGTTTTTTATGGAACTGCTGCTTAAACCAACCCTCAGAAACGCCATGCAATATTTACCACAACAACATCTTCACTTCTCACTCTGGGCTCACTGCCGATTTCTTGTGAACCATACAGTTTCTGTGAGAGAATGTGTGTGTGCTTGTTTGTATGAGCGTCTGTTCATGTTTCTTCTGAAATGTAGAAAAACGATGATAAACAAAACTGTAAAATCTGTGAAAATTACTCTACTGTACTATCTTTAATATCTAGCTATAAGGTTTAGCTGTAATCACTGTAACATTAAAAATGTGAATTGTTTGAAAATGCACCTGCACAAACTTCTTTATTCCTATGGTCATTGAATCTGTACTTTGAGAAGAGGCACTAGCACTTGACAACATCTGTGTACAGGGATGTTATATCTCCATTATACACGTGTGGAATAACACATCAACGTGACCTTGGGTAGGAGGCGAGGATGAAATGTATTCACACCTTTATTACTTGAAAATGTTTCACATCATTGGGTAATTCAAGATCACAGCTCCCAAGGATCACAAAATATATAAAAGAAGACGGCCCCTTCAAACATTACAGAACATTCTAGCAGTCCAACAGAATTACTCTGATGCAGGACTTTTTGGTTAAATCATCTTTGCGGGAAAAAAGTGTTCCACAACATTTTTTAAAATGTCTCTAATGGGGACTACATCAAGTACTTCAAATACCATAATCATATATTAACTATATTTTGGTATTAGCATGGTATTAGTGAAAAACAGTCAATGATGATAGTGATTATAGAATATAGCATGTGGTCATGATAATAACAATTCCATATGTTATCAGTGCCACTAATGGAGTTGAGTGGATCAATGTGGGACCCTCTTGAAACTGAAGGAGCAAGTAACACTCCATACATTCTGTTTTCTTGCCAGGAAATGTGATTATTTTTCAAATACGCAAGAGCAAAAATCCATTGCAATCTACTTCAATAGAAAATTTTAATTTTCAATTGAAGTATTTTCCATTGTCATCTAATGATTTGTCATCATCATTTAGATGGCAAATGTGATTTTATGCAAAAGTAATTTAATACAGGCTAAGAATTAAAGGTATGTTGTTTAAATTGTGTATCTTAATCCAATTCTAACATCATTGTATGCTGCTGTATACTGTGAGCTAAACAAAATTATGCCATAATACAGTAATAACATTTGTTTTATGTGTTATCCAAAGGTAAAAAGTAATAACTACTTTTTACCTGGAACTTTCATATAAGATACATCCATCCATCCATTATCAATACCGCTTATTCCCTCATGGGGTCGCGGGGGGAACTGGAGCCTATCCCAGTGGTCAACGGGCGAGAGGCAGGGTACACCCTGGACAGTCCGCCAGTCCATCGCAGGGCCACACACAGGACATACAAGGACAAACAACCACTCACACTCACATTCACTCCTAAGGGCAATTTCCCCAATCTCCAATCAGCCTAACATGCAGGTTTTTGGACTGTAGGAGGAAGCCGGAGAACCCGGAGAGAACCCACGCAGACACAGGGAGAACATGCAAACTCCACCCAGAAGGGTCCTGGTTCCCCCGGGATTCGAACCCAGAGCCCTCTTGCTGGGAGGCGACAGTGCTAACCACCACACCACCGTGCCGCCCTCATATAAGATACAAACAACTTAAAATTTGATTTAACCAGTGTGGAACAAAACATAGTTCATATAATCCCACCACTGTAGAATTGGATGGCACTACCAGGCATCATCTTTTTTTGACCACACCTCACATATCCCCACCATGTTTTTAAGGAGCGTCAATTAAGGTTTGTTCTTTTAGAGGGCCTGAGAGCAAAAACAAATGAGGAAATTATACTTCTACAAATCATGCGTACGCAAGGTGAAGAGTGAGACAAAATGTAGTCACACTGTACTATTCCCTCTCTTCCTTTTCTCTTCAGGCCCAGCATCCCCCAGGAACAGAAAAGGGGGAGGCAGCTAATTAATTACTGTGACAGACAACTCAGTACTGAAGATCCAAGAAAATGATGAATTGCGCAGTAATATAGAGCAAATATCCTACCTTGAGCACAAAGCACAACTTGCTCTCTAAATGACCCTTCTAATATTCCTTGAACCTATAAAATCTCCCTGGCCTGTTTGTTTACAGTTCAATGGCTGTTAATTCAGAGGAATAGTTTGGGTGCTGAAAAATGAAAGTCAAAGGTTATATCAAGTGGTAGGCCCATAAAATAGCACTCTCCGGACTTATCAGGCTATTGTCTCCCACTAGAAGCTATAGCACATTGTTGAATGATCACTAATCACACAAGAGCCTATATGGTAATATTTTGAATTATCTAAACTTTCTTCGAGAAACAGGACATCACAAAAGAGGACTACCTGTAGTCTATATCAGGTGTAGCAGCTGTGTAGCTTGAAAACCTGGTTTTAATCCTTTCAACACTCAGTCTGATAGATGGTCTTCATTAACTTGTGCTTCCTCTAGGGAGGGAGCTGAGAAGGTTTGTGTCTTCATTTTATCACTCTCCAATAGATCAATAACTACCACCACACAACGGAACAATCAACTGAAATGTCCACTGCTTTTAAATGCATTGTAAACCTGCACGGTCCGTTATATATGATCATTAAAGTACAGGGCTCTAGTTTTACTAACCTAAAACAAAAATGAGTGCCCAGAAAAAGGTAATCTGTGGCAAAAATGAAAAACAAAATAATATAAATGTTTGGTAAGAGTCCAACAGTCATTGAGCTACTTTCGCTATTCAGCTAATTTGTACTTTAATTAGTTGACCGCAACTTTTGTCAGCTACGTTTTGGGTAAATGCCCGATTCTAATTGGCATCATTTAATAAGAGCTGTAGCAAACGCCATTGTGCGTCAAGCAATGGTGACTCAACGTGCACAGAGTAAGGGAATGACGTTTGGATTTGCAGTGGGAAACATAGAGACACCCAGTGCTGAATGCCAGCACCACTCAGCATCAATACTGCATGCAGTGATGCTGGAAAACCAAGCTCTCCAGACCATGAGGCACACAAGAGGGCTAAAATAAGATCCAGCAGTCACTAAGCTTTACAGCTCAGATAAGCTCCCTATGTTAGGAAAAACAGTTCTGGATTCATCTTATTGTATCTGAGGAGAAAAACTGGGTCAGATGGATAATAATACAGAGGGTATGGGTGTGTGCTTGCAAAGCCCAACTTGTTCATGGTCATCAAATCATGTCATTTCTTTATGAAAGATATCAAGTGCGTGACTGGTTTTCTAGAACAAAAGAATTAGAAATGACAATCTCACTTGATGACCACAAGTCTAGCATCTTCCCTTGCAGTATCTGTAGTATTTATTTATTTTCTCTGGTAATTTAACATACAAGCTGCATAATTTAGAAAACACTGCACTGTCTCTGCATCCAATGAATGTATAATGGGCTATGGATTATGTATGTTTGTGTGCTGTCATGAGCACATGATTTTGCATGAGTTAGGCACATTTCCACTTACCTGTGCTGCTCTGGATGGTTCTGACAGTGGTGGCAGTGCGTGGAGGAGAGTTGGTTCTCCTGTTGGTCACTGCGAGGCCTCCCTCTTCCTCTTCCTGTGAGCAGCCCTTCTCTATGGCACGCACATAGCTGTGGCTCCGCATGCGGAAGCAGCCGGGCACAGGCAGATCCAGTGCATCTACCGCCTGTGACTCCATCTCACTAAACACTGATTCACATACTGCCTCAATCTGCCCATTCACCTCCACCTCACTCACCTACACAGGAGGGGAAACACACAGACATACAACATGTGCACACAAACATCCCAACCAACATGTACACAAAAAGGTGCACACATAACAGCACAGGATATTACACAAATGAGAACATTAACTATATATTACAGAGCCAGGGAGACAGGGAAACATTTCAGCATTGGAATATTCCTCACATTTGTTTTCATGCTACTCCACTGATGAAAGCATCACAATGCAGGTGTTTCATGTGCAAAAACACAACTGACTAACACGGTGGGTGCTGCAACAGAAGACAATTTTCTAGTGTCTATTATCTGAAAATGATTAACTTTGTGCATCTTAGTCATAAAAGGGAGCGATAAGATAACACCCAACAGTCCCTTAAAAATATTATGAGGGACCAGATATTGTGGACACAATCTCAATTTGAAAATTGAAAAGAATAAAGAAGCATCTAAAACATGAGTTCCTGTAATTGTGATCCCAGATCGACAGATCAATTTGGTGTTCATTGACAGACTTGGTCGAGCTGTTAAAAAGCATCCCAGAATTTCCAAGAGAAGTCCAATTTTTACTGCTTTTATCTCCACACTGTCTTGTGAAGCTTCATGGTGCAATTAACATTTACTTGAGAAATAAATACATTTGATAGAAAGAGTATTAAAGGCGTGTAGAGGCTGAGAAATCACTGTAAGATAAAACCTCTAAAAGCCAGACAACAGGGTGTTATTTGATGGCTGTTAAAGGTGAGGACAAGGAAGTGCAAAAACAAGGAATACCGGGTTTAGAGATGTGAGTGGAAGACATGGCTTATGTAGTTTTTGTTTAAAACATGGGATAACATTTTTAAGTAAGATTGAGCAATCTGGCACAGACTTGTGAGAGGGGTGTGCGTAATGGTGCATGTGAGGGTATGCATCACGAAGCCCTAGTTCAATCCTTCAGGAGGTAGCATGGACCAAAACAGAGGGTGAGGGTGTTTGTCAGTAAGGAGAATGTGCTTTCAGACACGTGTGAGTATACACTGTAGAGCTTGGAATCAGAAAGGTTTATGGACCTCCATTCAATCCTCTGAAGTTAATCTTCTTCTTTCTGTGTTACTTCCCACTCTATGCAGACACATGTTGAAATGTGAGAGTGAGATAGAGAATGAAGCAGCACCTCTTTCATTCTTTTCATCGATGCCAGGTCCACAATGACATTCTCCCTTGGGCCTGCTTTGTGCCAGAACTGGAAGGGATCTCTCAAGGGTCCATCATTCAGATGGAGAAGCAAAGAGTTGCCTCTGGGCTTTGGATGGGAGTGCATATCCCCATTACCCCAGGCAAAAAGGTATGTTAAGCTCCCCTGTCACTTTAACTATGAACACAGGGCTCAAAATCTAAAATTAATATCTCATTTTGCAACAGCCAATACATTAAAAAGCATGCATCGCAAAACAAGTGGCAAAATCAAAACAATCATCAGTCATTTTGGTTCAGAAAATAGACTGATGCAAAAAGGGAGTTTGTCAAGGTAAAGGAAGGAATGGCGGGGAATTTGCAGGCTTTCCTCTTTAATTAACCAGTCACTGAAAACTGTTTGCATCATCTGTGCTCCACAAACCGGTGCACAGCTGCATACACTAATTAGGAAACAGGGTCTTTTCTTGAAGTTGCAGGTTAATGACTTGATTATTAACATTAGAATTGCTTTGATTAGGATTTTCTCCCACTACACGCGTTCACTGGACATAATTTTTGAGGATCAGACGCATTGAGAGGCCAACGCCAGTGACATACAGGCCCCCAGAGTGCCACTAACCTGGCTGATGGTGCTCATAGCTCTCATGTAGCTTTCGTTTCGGGAGCGAAATTTAGGAGAGGCCAGCAGCCCTGCCGGGTCCAAGCTGTCCAGACTCCTATTGATGGAAACCTCACTCACCGCCCGCAGATAGCTGTGACTCCGGATGTGCAGCTTGGGTGAGTGCTCCGTGGAAATCCTACCCCAGGAGAGGGGAAAAAATAAAAAAACAATGCATAGCAGGAAGACAGAAAAGCATGTTATAGGCAGGAGAAGCTCCAAGGGAAAGCAAGAACTCAGAGATACAAAGATATACATAGATTAAATGCAGAATGGCTTCAGGACACACCCTTATCTAATCAAAAAGCACAGAATTGCAGAAAAACACTCGCAGTAAGCTTAGATAGTCTGTCCTTGATAGTTCGTCCTTGAAGAGCTTTCAAAACCACCTACAGCAAGAACACTTGAATACGCATATCAGTAAATGGACGTGAGTGAAGGTGTGCCTGTAAGGTCCTGTTAATTTACACACTTTCTCACCAAAACGGATAACAAACACACAAAAGACCTTTAGATTGACTCGACAAGCACACATCCTGTCTCCTAGGAAGATGAAAAGGTGTCTCATTATCTCTCACCTACCTCCAGTCTGATCGCTCAGCATGCCTCTCACCTATGTGCACCTGTGAGTTTGTATACATGTGAAGAACGGTGTGCAAGTTGCAGTTACACAGCAATTGGGTTTGAGCCAAACAACTAATAAATCAGAGAAAACTATCAGTGGTTCCAGTCGGCTTGTGCATACTTTGATGCTTAGGCCTAAAAAACTAACTTACTTTCATTTTCATGAACATCAGGATTCAAAAAGCCAACTTGTCAAAAACAAACGGCACAAATGAAAATGAATACAACACAAATAACATAGATTGCGTTCTAAAATAAAACAATATACAAACTACGTAACAGTTGTGCTAACATCTTTATGCAGAGATCTATAAGAACATTCTCTCATGAACATACAGTGCAGCCCCTGATCTCTGCCTTCACCCCAGATCTGTTTTAATTATACATTTCTACCTTAAAATAGAGCATGATTACCGCAGCAAAGCAAACTAGATTAGTCATTCTTGGATAGAACTCGGGAAGATAGAGGTGAAGGGGAGGGACAGATGAACTATTGAGATAAGAATAAAGATGCTGATTGGACACTTAACGAACAAATATGCAAATGTCAGCCGTCTTTCTGTTTTTTTAATACAGGGAAAAATCTGTAGCACATAAGATATCAAAACATAGTCTTGCCTATGATTTTATTCTTTCTTTTTTATTCTGAGGTTTCTACCATTGTAATCCAATTGTGCCACTGCTCTCCTTTGAATACCCAGAAGAACTATAAAGAGTTAATGAGGTACCTGACAATTCAAGAGTGAGGAGGCTGAAACAGTCATGGCAGTAATTCAGCTGACAGAGCTGAATGGGCTCTTAGTGAGAAATGTTGTATTGTGTGTTTTGTGCATCTATCTTATTTTCTTCTTTAGTTGAGTTTTCAAAATGTCTGTAGTATTTGTAACTCATAGTTGGTATAATTTTGTGTAATGTTGCTGACAAACAGAAGACAGAAAAATAAATGCCTCTGTTTTCTGAGGTTTACTTTGAATCAAGAATGAAGACTGGATTAAGTTTTATGCTAGCATCAAGTGGCTTGACAGTAATTTAGTTTTGGGCACTTTTGTAATTACCTACACGCAGCCCACTGTTTGGAGATATCGTTTGACTTTTCACCAAAGTAAGATGTGTCATGATGTACACTCTTAACCTTAGAGATGAATGTGAATCACAAATGTCAGCAACTTGGATTCTATGAGTGTGGGGGATGCACAGAGGGATTGAATCAAGGAGGAATCTACCCACATCATTATTCCTATCCACATCTTTTTGCTTGATTTCCCTTGTGGGCTGATTATGCAATCAGTGAAGTCTACAGAGGCATCTTAAATGGGAGACCCAGCTCTGAATCAGTACCACCTGAGGAGGTGTCCTGAGGTTTCTCTCTATGCCGTGAGGGACATTGATAAACATTTTTTTCTGTCAGTCAGAAATAAAGGCTGTCCAGAGCTATATGCTGATTTGACAAAATTTCCAATAGTTCTTCTTATTGTATCTTCTTATCTTCTTCCCCATTGTCTTCATAACATCTCATTGTTTGCTTCACCTCATCTTGTCTGCCACCCTGCCGGCCTGTCGTCTTTTTCTCTTTCTCTTTCATCCTTTTGCTTTCATCTCCTGTCACAATTTGAAATAATCATAACTTTTATAAAAAATCTGCTCTGTGGCTGGCTGTGGGCTCAAGGATGGAAGAAGACAGACTGGGTTCTGAAACATCTGCCTCAGTGAGACAAAGTAAATTTGATCAAATCCTGGACATTTGTAGCAGAAATGAAAACTTGTTTTCTTGAGTTCAGTTGAGTGCAATGATTTGCCCAAATAATGAGAAATCATAGAGTGGGAGTATCTTAGGAGTTATTTGACGGTAGACAAGGACAGAATGGTCACAGATTGGGTTCAGAAACATATGGAGCAACAAAGCTGATTATTCAATCACTGCTGAATAGAAGAGACTTGAGCCAGTTCCCAAAAGCACAATGTGAAAACAAGATATTAGTGGCTCCCGCCTCGTTGTCTATCTCCAATATGCAGCACTGCAGTTTGGTTTCTTTCACAAGGTTCCAACAAATGATGATGGCATTCCCGTGCCACACTCAAGTCATTAGTGAGTCCCAAGCTGCGCCACTTGTACTTATGTAACAGTGTGTATAAGTGCATTTGTGTTTATGCAGCCAGTAAAAATCACTTAGTTTACACTGGTGTTTTTATCATCTCTGGATATTGCAAAGCTAATCATGGACAACTGCATGCTTTAACCTAATACTCATGCCATTAGTTATTAAAAGTTTCTATTTAAAATATCTGCTCTTGTCTAGTTCTTCTGTATAAGATAAGGGGGATCTAATGACAAAAAGCAGTGTACTCATTACGCCATTTGTGTTCTGTCTTTTCTACACTTGCACATATCTACAGGCTTTGTGTGACACGAGTAATCATACTAGCACATTGAAAGCACATTTGACCAACAATATAACTGAGGGAGCTTTCGTCACATCATCACTTACTGGCTATAAAGTGGTCAATGAGTGCTGCTGACTGCAAATGAAATGGCATAATAGTTTATCATTAAACATTTGAATATTTTGTTCCTGAAGTTATGACAATCTGTTTTTGCACCAGGAAAAATGGAGAAGGATTTACACAATAAGGGTAGCAAAAAATGATCATATGTAAATCACACCGACTGAAAACAAACCAACTGATAACACTTCCACCATTTAGGGGGGGGGAAATTAAGAGTGAGGTTTGTAATTGTGGCAATTTCAATACAGAATGAATTGTCTGTTTGAAGAATAAAAACTAATGGCATTTTGTAAAGTTTAGCCTGAATGGTTTCCTTATACAATATTTCCACTCTGTAACATAAATTAGTGAAAACCAATGTCCTAACAAACTTGACTTCGGTCATTGAGAAGACCCTTTAAATGGCAATTTAAGTATAAACACATCTGAGTAAATTTGATATGCTTGTTTTAGATTGTGAGTATATATGCTCGGACTGAAACATTGAAATAGCTTCAGTTTTGGTCTTTCAGAAATGTGTAAACCTTTCTTCACAGAAACTTAAAAAATAACTGACAATTCTGATCTCATTCTAACCCACACTCACTTGAGAGTGGTCATCTCTGTGAGAGATGGCTGTGTGGCCTTCAGGTAGCTGGCTCGTCTTGCTTGGACCTTGGGCGAGGGTTTTGGGCTGCAATCTGAGTCGCCACTATCTTCCTCTGCCATGGCCTTGATGTAGCTGCCACTACGCATTCGCCGGCAGGGAATCTCGTCATCCTTCCCGAGTGGAGAAAACGCACTCCAGTCATCCTGAGGTACCTGGAAAAATGAGGTATCTTTAGTTTGTAACGCGCATTACGCGCCACACACAAAAACTACAGAGAGATTGATAAACAGAATTACTACATTTTCTTAATATTTTTAAAATCTTTGTCTCCAGCTGATTTGAAAAGATTGAGCTGTAACTTCACAGTATCAATGTGAAGTCTGGCTCGATCATACCATAAGCTTCACAGTGCCGGTGGCCTTCTTTTTTCTTTCCAGTGATGCAAGCTGCATATCAAATGCAGGGCATTAATTGTTTTGACAAAATGTTGCAGCAATCTGGCCTCTGTCTGCTCTCCTGACTTTTCACACACGCACTAAAGAAGGTTCAAATAAAAGGAGGCAAGGCTATTTCCTAGCACTAATGTAAAAGAGAGAGAGTCAAAGACAGCAGACATGGAGAGAGGGGGACCGAACAAAGGGGGTTTTGTTCAGCAGAACCACTGCAGTCCCAGTGTGAGTGGCTGTTGGGACACCAGGTCTGAAGTGCAAGAAATGAGATACAGAGCAAGAATAATTCAATGCACTGCTGCATAGCTGGGAAACCAAGCTGACCTTAATGTCAGGGGAAACTATAGACTGTCTTTGCACCCAGGCTTTAAAAAAAAAAAAAAAAAATCAGCCTTGCAGTAGAGTGTGGCATGTAAAAAATATTGTAACTTCTAGCTGTTGCATCAACACTATACGATCCCTTCAGAGTAGGTGATCCAAACAGCATGTCTTTCTATTACAAAAAACCCTGAAGGCTGACATGTCAGTTTCTCGCTGAGAGCAAGTCTCACTTTCTTGATAAAATAGAGAAATGACAAAAAGTACTTTTAGTCTGGAAGAATTGTAGTGACAATATCCCTGCTTGATTTTCTGGCTTGGCTTCCAGGATGTTAAAATGCATGGCTATACAGAACTTTCTGCCATTTTCTTCTCACACTCTGCTTACTTCATTTACTCTCCTATGGCCTCATAGTGTGCACATGCTCACACACAAATATTTTGTTGCACTGTTCATGCCGATTTTTCTCTTCTCAGGCTGATAACTGCAGTTCATTTCATTGTGATGAAAAAAAAAAATCAATAAATAAATGCAATCTGAGGGACTTTAATCTTTTCAATGACAGAAAAAGTCATTCTTGCTCAGTTAGGTTGGTATATTTGCCTGTAAGTGTCCTGTTGTTGAGGTAGTGTCTATTAGCACTGAGGTCAGGGACTCAAGCACTTTCATTTGTTGTGTGCTGAACTCACTCTGATCTGAGTTCCATCCGTGACCACCACAACAAGATCTGAACAGCTGGGTAAGTGCAGTTTAATGTGAAAATTTGTCATGAACAACAAATTAGGTTTGCACTTTCTAATCTTTGCTGTATTGCATACTCTAGAAATAAAACTGAGTAGTTCTACTTAAACCTCATGGATTACACAGGAAAAGATTACAGCATTATTCTTCTTTTAAAGTAAATGCTAAGTACTCTATGGTATGACCTTAGACATATTGCACAGTCAACGCACAATAGCATAAACACATACACACCTTATATGAATACGTTGCAACACAAAGACAGATGAGCAGATGCCATGTGAAGTTTAATCAAAAATGTTTATGACATATAAAAGATGAAAACATGATAAGACCAATGACCGAGGGAATGAAAGCATGACATCTGAGCGAATGGCTTCCTGATAAACCTCTTTAACACACACACGAACACACACACACAAATATATATGCATGCAAATAGAGCACAGAGGAGCAGCTGGCATCAGATGTTATATGAAGCATGGCACACAGAAGGTGGGGTTCTTGAAACAATCCTACCTGTAGGAAATGGCAAGTGCGGCCCTGCTCGGCTTTCACAAGAGCTTTATCTAAGTTGACTGAAGCCTTCTGGTAGACCTCTCTAGCTCTGCTCACTGTCAGAGTTGAGGACCATGAGCTCTTCTTTAGTTGAACTTGTCCATCAAGAGCACCCATGAGTGGCAGAGTTCCACTGCTGCCACCGGAGCAAGTAGAACACTTCACATCGTTATTACTGCGTGATGTTTTCAGGGACTGGGCACTGATTGTGTTGTAGGACTCCATAAAGTACTGCGACTGGGATTTGTCTGGGTGACGCCCCATAGTCATGATACCAGAGGGCATTGCACCACTGTTGCCCCCTTGGTGGTGATGGTAGAGGCACACCTCCCGGTCAAGTGTGTCGTCTGAACTCCAGTACCCGGATATGGCAGAGCGCATCTTAGGCTCAGACTTCGAGCGGTCTTTGCTTTTGCTGCGCTTGCTGTGCTTTAAGGTGCCAGAGCATGAGGGAGGCTCATCAGGACTTGATTTGTTGCCATTCAGCCTCCCATTCCCTCCTCCACCCGACCCTGATGGCCCCTCCAGAGAATGGGACTTGGTGAAAAGCTTTTGGACAGAGTGAACAAGATGGCGGATTCTACCTGGGCTGTCACTGCGTTGGTGCTCTACTGCAGTACGTTTATACTGCAATGTGTGGTAGCCTTCACGGCGAAGCGGCGCTTGGTTTTCAAACTGCTCCAGCAAGTTGGAGGGGATGCGGTTGTTGTTGCCTCCACTACCTTTGCTGCTCCCTGCTGGGCCTTTATAGGGTACCAAAGCCCCACATTCCTCTTTTAGCTCATGATGAGAGCTGTAATGTCTGCGAGGAAAGGTGCAGCTGGCCAGGTCAGGATAAGTGCTGCACTCAGTCTGGAAGGTGTTCGGCTGGGTGTAGCAAGGATGGTCAGCTGAATGAACCTCTCCAGGGTTGAGGAAGAAGGACCGATGATCCGAGTGTCCCAGGGTCATAGAGTCATAAGAGGGGTCACAGGTCACTGTGTGGTGACTGCGGCTGCTGGACAGGCCTTTCATTGTCATCGTGGCCAGGTCAACATACACATCCAACTGCTGCCGCAAGGAGTCCGCACAGCCCCCAAATCTTGCTCTTCAAACAAAACACACAACCATAAAGCAACAGACACATAGAAAAAAAGACAGAGAAAACATTTTTAAATTTCACACCTTGCACACACATGTTTTAATGCTTCAATTTGCTTTATTTTGAAGGAGATGCTTTTTAGCACATCTCAATAAAACTTGATGCTGACTTGATGCTTCCTCTTTATTCTTATCTTTGTCCTTCAAAACATCAGAAGAAAATATCTAAAAATATAGAAACCACATGGTATATTACCTCTGACACCTAAATCTGCTCTCAAGCTACTCAGTATGTTTCTTTGTTATGGTTTGGAAGAGCTCAATGGAAAAGTGACAGGTGATGGGGGACAGAGAGAAACAAAGCAAGAAAGAGTATCAAGAACAATGCTAATCTATTTTCAGCTCAAGTGTCAGCTATATTTGTCCAAGGGGACTGCAATACAAAACAACACAGTAACCAAGCAGAAATTTAAAAGAAAATGGGGATGGGATGACGAGTTGTAAGCTCTTTTTCCCCCAAATATAAGCTCATAACAGCTAAATCTCTCCAACTTTCATGTGAGGGCTTTTTAGAGCCATTTGCCAGTGGATGAACCCATTCAGTGATGAGAGTTTCCTTTTGCAGTATAGCTATTCAGTCAGACATCTGACCAGTAAAGCCCAGAACACAGGATCTGGGCTTGGAGAGGCAACTGCGAGAAACAACTTTCCCATCATATGGTGGCATGAAAACTGTAATTGTAACTATCAGCGCTCTTAAACCTCTTTCCTTACCGATCTAAGGCTGTGGCTGGTTGGTTGCTGAACCCACAGTTACAAATGGGCTAGAGGTAACGTTAAGAAGATAATAAAGGAACCCTTACACCCCTGTGTCGTCCTGTGACAGCAGTGTAGCTAAGCCTTAACGGACAATTCATCACTGCGATTTATAATGCAGTACCAACACTACTGTGGTAGTTGGAAAAAAAAAAAAAAAGTGAAAATACTGGCTGAAGAAAACAATATAACAGAAAATGATGATTTAAGTGGTCAAATCTTAACACAAGTAGAGGACATGGTGTATAGGTCAAATACCTATTTATGTGCATGAATATAAAGGGGGCTGCATTTATCTTTTTCTTGAACTGTACACCAGATGCAGGATTAATTGAAAAACCTTTCAATTATTCATGCATATTCATTGTATGCTCCAAAGCGGAGGATTAAATGACTCAGGGGAGAGAATTAAACTAATATATTAGGCCACTTTTTGTTGTAAAGGCGAAAATGGAAATATCACGGCCAGACCCCACCCCATCCAACAACACCCACAAGAGCAAACTCACAAAGAAAGCACAACATAATCACAAGAACATGCACAGTATCCGTTATTGCTGAGCTCTTAAAAAGTGGGCTGAGTCCAACTAAAGGTATTCATTGCAGTTGACAGATATCCTTTCTGTTGGCTGCTGAAGCACAGAAAGTGACCTAAATAAAAAAGGCCCTTGCGGTGATCTGCAGCAGTGTTTTTGTGGCACAGCTGTCTGCAGTGCTGCACTAAAGCAGAAAAACTGAAGTTGGGTCATGTGAGCTGGGTCCGCCTGAAGCAACTCATACACATAAACACACAAAAATATAAATACAGTGTGTACCCGATAGGCTGCATGTGTGTGCTGAATCTTGATGCTGTAAGCTTTCAAAGGGCAATTTTTCAACAAGTACACCAGCTGGTTGAATTGCCTCTTTCAGGTGTGGTCTACAGTGAAGTATGCTTAGACACAGCTTTGGTTATGTTTGTCCATTGTAGTGGGCTGTCCCATTTGCCTGCACACAGGTCAAGTTACCCTGCCTTAATGAACATCGACTGGTAGGCAGTCCTCTCTGAAGTTGCAGTAAATTATTTCCATCAAACTATTGAGCTAACTTTTTTGGAATTGATCTTTCCATGCAGGGAGTTAATGAGCCATTTTGCATGTCCTCACATTCCTTTCCTGCAAGGCACCGAATTACGTTTATAATTAACTTTATTTCCAAGCTTTGAAAAGAGTTCTTAGTTCCATTAGCTGTAGCTTGCTGGCTAATTAAACACAAGTTTGCTTCATGATATAATTGAAGCGTCATCTTCTGAATTCGTAATGTTTCAGTCTCTTTTAATACAAAACCCAGTCAATATGTTCTTGATAACTACAGATGTTCATTTGCAAACTACTGCACAGTAAGCGAGTATGAAAAAAAATGAACTGCAACAACTTGTGCTTTTGAATGTGATCATATTCTAAAACCAACAATAATCTAATCACAATGCAGTTCAAATCTCAGAAGAAGTGGCTTGTCTTAAAAAATGAGTGTGTTCCCAGCAAATACTTACAGTATATACAGTATTTACTTACAGTAACTTTAGAACTTTCTAGAACTGCAGATGTGGCAAACAAAATGAAAAACTATTTACACCAGCTATTTTGTGTTTTTATAAGAAAAATGAAACTGCTATTTTTGTACTCTAGGTTTAATGAAGGTTGTATGTTTTCCAGTGTCCAGACATGTTGAAATAAACACTGTGAATGGAATATACCAAGCTTTTACTCTGCTATGGAGCACATGTACCTATACCCCACCTGCCATTCCCTACATTCCTGAATAGTGCTTCTACAGCATTATGACTGTCTGTATGACTGCTCTCCAGAGTAGCATTTCAAAATTACATTTGAAAAGTCGGCCATGAATGCCTTTCCCACAGAGACTGTTTCAACATTTCTTGAAAAACAGATCTTAGGTGATTGAGTTTAAAATGGGTACACCTTCCAAGTAAACATGAAATCCCTTTGGTGTTAAAACAAAAAAGTATCTAGATGGGATACTGTCATTTCCTCTTTTTTTCAGTAATTTGGGAGAATTTACCTTTATATATTGAGCATATGAGGATAAATTAGGAGCAATGGCTGGAATAAACAAGATAAGTAACTTTTCAGAGAGGAAAAGTCAGTGTGACAGATAATGCCCACAGTACATAGTGAGAAATAACAAACCTAATAGATCCCTCGCTTGCTGCAGACAAAAAATACTAAACATATGTTCAGATAGTCAGAACTACTTAGAGAAGCATTCACGGTATTTTCAGTAAGACTTTCTTGCTTTTAGAAACCTATCTCAAACACACAGATTGACAAGAGTGGAAAACTGAGGTGAAGAAAAATCCCAGGACGATGATGTTCTACAACATTTCAAACACAGTCAGACAAACAGCTGCTCACTGCTTTGTTTCTAAATTACATAGTGGTAGTTTTAAGGGATGTCAAGAGTGTATGGGAAAGTTTAACTTAACATCTTGCTTTTAAGATGGCCGTTAAGTGATCGGGGATTTACTTCTGGCCCAATGACAGCTAGAATATGCTCCCAAAACTCTGGATGGATGGGTGACCTTTGCACATATGGAGCCAAGTACAAAGACATGCAATGTAAGATGAACATTTGTCTTGGTCATAGTGCAGAAGTACTATGCCCACTCTTCCCTCCCATGAGCAATGCTTTTATCTGAGCGTAGTTTCAAGAACAAATTTTATTTTCATACAACTGATGTTTTTTTTTCCGTTTCTACTAGGGGTATTATGCACCGACTGATTTCAGTTTGAAACTTTTTACACAATGCTTTAGCACTTCATATAACAGCTCTGTATAAGGAGAAGCATTAATAGGAAATCATCTTTTTTAAACCGAGGAATGAATGTGAACTCGTAAATATTTAGGGTTACCTCAGAATTTCAAATGGTTAACTAACCTTTGAACTACATCTTGTGCATTGTAAATTTGAACAATCCTGAAGGATGAGACAGATGTAGAACATTATTTTATGAAGAATTAATCAACATTTTGACTGCAACTTCCACATATGTTTAAAAAAAAAAAAAAAGTTTGGTGTCTGATGAATGAACCTGACAAATTCAGATTTACAGGAGTCTTTCTTTTGTTTGTCTTTATTTATATTGTTTGACACCAAATCCTTGTGTAAATTGAAATAATGAAGACACTCTTCTTCAGTGATAAATTAATCTTCCTGGTTTATACTGCACAGCTCCTTGTCATAAATGAGCTAATTAAACTGACTGCCAGGGCTTTTTCTAAAAAGTGACTGATGGTGTTAAGTTATGAATCAGGACCTGCCAAACACCTTCCAAAGACAAATTTTCTCTACTGATCAGGTGTATTTGAGCACAGCAAATAAATGAACGGAGTCTGTTGTCAAAGAGGTACCTGCTACTTGTTTTAAGAGCCAAAACAGTGGCACATGAGGAAAATTGCATGGAAGAGTAAAACACATTTTATGTTAGAGTTCTTGGCTTTGAGAGTACATTATGTTATATACTTATAAGCTAAACCATTTCAGATATAATTAATTAAATTCATTTTTATCAAAATAATTTACTTACTATCTTTCTAATATAGAAATTTTGCTGATGAAAAAAATTCAAAGGGTTTGTGCAATGAAAAATTCATAAAATATTCAAATAAAATATAAAAATTGTTCAAGATTCTGAATTGAAAAACATTATCGTTCATAAATATGAATATATTCATTCAGGACTCCCTTGATCTTTAAAGAAAATATATTAAACTGAATGGCTCTGACATGTGGCTTTCAGTCCATAACAAAAGGCCATGACTCCACTGAGATTGCTTTTTGTATCGCTTAAGCTCGAATCCATCATGGATACAGTGGAAATCACAAAGAAAGATGGCAGCTCAGATTGCTTCCATTCGCTTTATTCTAAAGGTTAAATTCACAGTTCGATATGAAAAAGTTATTTCTAAAAGGCATTCACATGATACCTTAGAGAAACGACCTATTAATTACTGTTTTATGACAAATTCAGTTGACCGGTCAGAGTAAAAATTGCATACAAATTTCCAATCATCCTCCTTGGATTGAACATTCTCAGTTGTAAGCACTAAAGGAGGCACACTACGAGAATTCATTCGTCCTGTCTGTCTAAATGAGGACTTATTGAATTTTTTTGTAATAAGCAGAATGATAAAAGTTCTTTCTTCAACAAAAAAGAAGATGTGTGGGTCATATCTAAATCCCCTCTGGCAGACAAAAAAATTAAATGCCGTCATCACGTATTTTGGTTTTCTGACTATGGCTAGATTAAAAAAAATAAATAAATAAAAAATAAAAAAAGATTTTCCTGTTTCTATATTTAAAAACAGAATAACATGATAAGAGGTAAACACATATGGGCTAATTGATTTTGACCAAAAGCTATTTTAGAGAATAATAATGCCATATAAATAAAATGTCATTTAGAGTCTTTCAACCTAATCAATTTCCACAAATCTGGACAATGCAGAGTATAAGAGGGTATTATTTCCTTGTATTTTCTCCTTTTTTTCTATATAAAATTCAATAGAGCTATCCATAAAAAGCAGCAAAGGAAATTGGACAGGAGAGGACAATATCGCCATGGAAACAAATGGATTTTCTGGTGGAAAACAATGTGTTTTCACCCAAGCTAATGAGAACTCATATGTGGAAACTGCTTTGGGATTATATGTGTGGACAGAAGCAGAAGTCGCAATTTCTTATGCTTTATATCTTCATTTATCTGCAGGGCACGCAGGAAAATTGTAAAGACTGACCAAAGCCCCTTATAACTACTTTCTAAGCCATGAGCAATTTATGTTGCATCAAATAAAAAAATGAAAAAAAAAAGAATAAAATGAATGTGGGGAATACCATTGGTAAAAAGGAAATGTTTTCATCTCCTTTAAGATGCCAAGCACTATAGCTTCTCTGGTGGCAAATTATTGGGTTATTTTACGAACATTTATTGAATTTCTTTTTTCATTTGTCATTGAATTGTTCATATAGATATATCTGTTTTCACCAGCTTATGATATAACAAAGTGGAAGAAGATTGTAGTTGGAAAAATATACTCTTAGCCTGCCAACACACAAGGTAATTAAAAAAAGGTAAAAGGACCTCTCACTAAGTTTAAATAGACATGTTTCTGTCTGTGATCATAAAGGATGGTTTTATTGAATTCTCTTTTAAGAGTGATAAAATCAGGTCCAGCAAATTCTTGACTATGCGGAAGATAACGATGTAGTGCTGCAACAGTGATATACTCAATCATGGAGAGCCTGAGTATTAGAGCACCTCTTTGCATACGATACATAACACTCGGTGCCCTCATCCATCAACCATGGCCATGACCCACATGAGAAAAAGCTGCGCATGGTGCTTATGTCAGTGTGAGGCTACCTCGGTTTGACATTTCTGCTGCATTCATACACTTGCAGCTGAAATTGCTTAACTTAGTTATGAGCCCTACTTCAAGCTATGCAGCTGCTAGAGAGCAGAACCAATAAACTGAGCATGCTCAATAAAATTTTACTTAACAAATTGGGTGGATATTCAGCAGCCTTCATGCTCGTTTGCTTTACTGTTTTTAATTCTGTCCTCTGTCATTTGAAATGACATACATGGTGTTGCGTGACGTGCAAACATGCACATTCACCGCAGCGAAAATCAGGTTATGCGCATGCTCTTTGATTGTACAGTAGCCACAGTATAATCACTGGCCACTGTCAGGCAGCATTAACATCAAACTTTGGCCTGAGGCAGCCAGTGTCAGGTGATTTCAAGCAACTGGGGCTACAGTTAATTACATGTCAGGAAACAGAGATGATCATAAGTGCACACAGCTAATGTGTTAATATGCTTTTAGCCAATTTAGTCTAAATGCCTACTAAATGTTCTTTGCTTTACAATTTACTTACTTCCATTACACTTAATGCGCAGAGTAAAGATTCCATATTGTATTGTGCAGGTAAGTACAAAGAAAAATAGAGATTATGTATCTACATCACTGTTCTCTAGTTATACCTTCAGTGTTTCAATAGGAAGCCCTTATGAACACTCAACATGGCCACATTTAACCATTCATCAAAATGTCAATGATTGACTAAAAAAATATTTGGAATGAACTATACAAAATAAGTTAAAGTTAATGTTTAAGGTTTATTAAGGTTTTTTGCTGAATAAACCTTTTATTGTTCATCTAGAATATTAAGGCCTGTCATCTAAATTAGAGACCAAAATAAGCTCCATTTCACATGTTTTTGAAAGAAAATACAATATCCTTGATGCAGTTTGACAAACAATTAATGGTGTGGATGCCAAATAGATAATTGCATCTACAACTAAACAGATATAATTAAAAATTTGTATCATGCACAAATTAATTCTTTGACATGATTGATTGCAACCCTCTTCACAATTCCTGATGCTTTTCTTTCATTTACAGCATGGCTAACAGTCCACAGCTATTCTGAGCCTCTGTCTTTTGGCGCCTGCTAGCATAAGAATTTGCTACCATTGTAAAATAAAACTTCACAAACACATATTTCAGTGCTTCTTTTGGAAGGCTGCTCTGAATGATTAATGGACAGTTGCTGTTTTAGTGTAATTATACAGCTTCCCCTACTTTCCAAAGTTGTACTTTTTTTAGGACAGAGGTCACCGCCTAGTACTGAACGATATTTGGGTGAAAACATTTGAAAGAGCTTGACGACCTGCATCTAATTTTACTGGAGCGAGTCGTCACATCGAGAATATGTCAACAGCATCTTGATATATCTGTGAGTGAAATCTACCATAGCAGAAGAGGGTGGAGGAGGGTTGGGTCTAACCCTCTGTCTTGTTGCATAAGTACTTGTGAAAGCATATCCAGTGCGACACATGCTTCCACAAGGCAAGCAATCACTAATACAGATGTAACCCCATGGATATATTGGACACACAAACACACAGCAGTTTAGAGGCATTTTTCTGCTCTTCCAGCAGTCTTTAGAAGTTTGTTCCTGAACTAGACAAGTTGGCTGCACAGAGATCAGGTGTCAGAACAGATGAGTGCCATATGCTGATGGTCAGTGGCTAGTTCCCAGAAGACCTCTCATCAGAACTTGGCAACAGTGAGAGGGAATGTAAATTCCTTACTTGGAGTCTAAGCTTTATGTGATCAAAATGGACATTATGTCTCCTGTCAACCCAAGTTCCATCAGAGACTGAAGGCTGATGTCCTAAGATGCTTAACACTTAATGTCATTCAGTACAGAATAATTTATGATAAATGTCACCTTAAGACAATAAAAAAGAAAATTATTAGAAAGAGAAATTAATTAATTCATGAGAAAAATATTACAACAGAATTGTTATCCAGATTCATGTTAATGTTTAAATCCATATGCCAATATAGAATGTGTTGGTTTCCTAATATTTAAATAAATAACATTTAACATGTAATTTGGTCTCCCAAACTTATCAAATCGATATTTCTGCTCATGCCAGAAATAAGAGTCTGCATTTTAATTCCTCAGGAACATTACTGTTTACACAATATTCCCAGAAACACATTTAGGACTCATGGTTACACACACGTTATACCATGGGAAAAACACTGGTGTCTAACTTGAACTAGCCATATATTTCACCAGTACTAGCAACCCACTTATAGTTCACACCAGACTCATATGTTAATAAAAATAGGTTAGTTGGCATTTCAATGGAAAAAATCTTTTAAATCTTGTCGATTATTTCTTAATTTAGATATCTTGAAGTATACAAATTCCTGGAGCCATCCATCCATCCATTGTCAATACCGCTTATTCCCTAATGGGGTCGCGGGGGGAACTGGAGCCTATCCCAGTGGTCAACGGGCAAGAGGCAGGGTACACCCTGGACAGTCCATCGCAGGGCCACACACAAGACATACAAGGACAAAAAAACCACTCACACTCACATTCACTCCTAAGGGCAATTTGGAATGTCCAATCAACCTAACATGCAGGTTTTTGGACTGTGGGAAGAAGCCGTAGAACCCGGAGAGAACACACGCAGACACAGGGAGAACATGCAAACTCCACCCAGAAAGGTCCTGGGTCCATTTCCTGGAGCCTATAACTGAAAACAATTAGGTGTTTAAAATTCAACCAAAGCACTGAGAGTCTAAAATGTACTTTGTTCTGTTTAGGGTTTTATGAGTATCCAAATCCACTGTGAAATGTGCCGCTTATTGAGCAATTTAAATTAGCCTCCCATTCTATAATTTGCCCAGGTACACACGGATAACAGATTCAAATTTACTAGTATAGTGAGGTGACACAGTCTTTATTTGAGCACATTAACCTTTTTCTTAATAGATGATATCATGGTCATTTCTTGAAGTGAGGAGCATGGTCACAATGAGATATAATCCTAATTAGACTTATAGAGTATTTAGAAAAATGCTTTGCATGTGTCATTACATCAATGAACTGTGGATGTTTTAGGATGAATCATTATTAGCATTGCTAAGTTCTCATTTTAAAATAAAGCTCATGGTTCTCAAAAAAAAGGCAGAAAAGATTTTTTAAAAGCTTCAAAATATTTTAAATCTTGCACATTCAATGCTGTTTATCATATAAACACAGGGTTATCAGCCGAGCCCTTATACTTACATCACACAAAACCAAAACTCAGCAGTGTGACATCAATATTTTAATCACTGAAATAAAAAAGATACTTTAAAAGCTGCACTACAAGTAAAAGCTGCACAGCAAGATTTCTCTGACACAGCATAACTTATCCGTTTATCCACTTTTCACATATCCTTCCTTCAGATACACATTGGCAAAGAGTTTGTTTGTAAAAAATATTACTTTTTTCTATGATGACTCACGCCAAAGCTATGATATGTTTTCTAATTGTAAGCTGCACTTAAATCCATATTTTTGGCAAGATTTCTGGGCCTTGAGGTTCATGGTTGGCATGCATACAAGAGCTACGCAAGATGGGATCCATGTGAAATCATACATTATCCACTCAACGAAGATTCAGTTTTTCTCCCTTACAGCAGTGGAAAACAAAAACACACACACATACATACATACACATATATATATATACACATATATATATATATATATACACATATATATATATATATATATATATACACATATATATATATATATATATATATATATACACATATATATATATATATACACATATATATATA
>CAJRST010006668.1:13045258-13180728 GCA_907169785.1 Menidia menidia
TTGTGGCAAAAAAGTTTGAACTATCATTGTTCAACATTTACATGTTTTTATACAAAAATGTGTAAACTGACTGTACATTTACATGCAAGTCAATTTATCCCATCTAATATGGGAGCAAAAATCTTAAAGCAGGAAGAGGGGATAGAAGCAAAAGGGACTAATACAATTATACAACTTCGCTTCACAGATGTAATTTTAAACCATCAACTAAATTTGATGGGTAAAACAGCTGCATCATATGTCCATTGTCACTTCACGATGTGCTACTCTGATTTTATGCTAGTATTCAAGACAGCTTACATTAAAAATGAATGAACATAAAATAGAAACAAAATTAAGCACATTTTTGTTCTGCTATATTAAAGAAATATAAAATATGTATTTTGAAGCGCATGGATGAAGAATGTATTATATGGCTTACATCTGCAAATGCAACCAGGAAAACAACAATTATGATACTATAAATGAATTTCTTGGTGTTCTAGAAAGATCTATAGCTTCCTGTTTGTTGTCTTCACAACTTTACAAGAGTACTAAAGCTTATATCTGGCAGAGAAAACATGTTCAGCACTTTTACTTGCCATTAAGCATTTAGATGCAATATTTATCTGTTAATGTCACCATCGCCATCTGGTTCATCAGCAGTCATCATATAACAGAGCAGAAGAATATATTTTAGCTCACAAACCTTAGAGAAGCTTTTTTCACTCTTTTGTCTTTGTTTCATTTCTGCACCTGTCATCATCCCTCTCTTCCTTACAACTCATCCACGCTGCTATTCTGCATGCTGCCTTTGTGTCTCTCTGTCTAATTTCTGCTGCCAATGACAGTGGAAACCCTGACAGATGTGTTTCAGCTATGTGTGCACTATAAGGTTATAACTGCTCTCAGACGACTACATTCAAAAGGTCAGAGGTGAATTATGACAGTGCAGACTAAATAGATTTGACATTATATATGTCATGGCACTTTTTTTTTTTTTTACATCGCTATGAGCACAACTCACGTTGCAAGTGATCCTTGACAGTGTAACTTACCGTCTTTATTGTTTCATCTTCGGCATCTTTTGTGTCCTGTGCTCAATTCCACACTCCTAATCGTCTGAGCTTGCTCATTTCGTTGCCTTGAATGGAATAGAAATAGAGTCAGTGGTTAGGAATTCATGAAATCGCTTCTATGGTGCCCTTGTTGGTAACATGCTGCTCAATGTGCCATGTGCTCATGCTGTGCTGTTGCTCTCTGCTCTTTTTGTATACTCAGGCTGCAGTGTGTTTCATGTCAGCTGAATTGCTATGGGACATTCGAGAAAAATAAAAATCTTCAAAACAAAAATATATAAACAGTTCCTGTTTTTTAGTTGACCCAAGAAGAAAACTTCATTCCTCACTGATTTGAAATGTGCATAATCAGAATGTGTGCATATTATCAGCTAAGCCCAGCTTTGTATAGCAGTAAAAATCACAGCACCAGCATGTTCATTTTGATCCTAAACCCTGCCTTCTGGGATGCTACAAACACAAGGAAAGAAGGGAGGGGATGTGCAGAATTCATTTTAAGCCTGTTTGTGCCAACTCAAATCTAGCATGTCAAATCTTTGAAGTGTTTTGAGAAAGAGTGAAACAATTTTTTGTCTCACTGCGATGATTTGTTGCATCAGAAAAGCAAATAGAAGATCACCTTCATCCTTCTCCTACTGCCTAAAGCTTATATCTGTGGCCTGTCATTTAATTTCATCCTCAGACTAATGCAACTTATGCAAGACAAATTGAGCTCTGAGATGCATCTCATGAGACTGAACCAGATTAATTATCATTCTCTTTGCAGATTAAGTTTCTCAAAAGCATCCGTTTTCTGATATTTTATGAAGGTGATGAGGAGAAGGTGGCTGATAGTTCAATGTAGGGGCACAGAGCAGATGGTGGTCTGTCAAGCTCATGCCAGGTGGCGATAGGTCAGACCAAGTTGTACACACATACTCACACACAGGTTGCAGGGAGGGCACTAACACTCTTGGTGGTGGGGGTGGGGTGGGGGGGCATCAGGTCATTTTCATATAGCAAAGACACCAGGATAATTTTTTTTAAGCACAGCACTGAAAATTTCATGAGTGGTCATTGCAGTTATACCTTTTGTAAAAAAAAAAAAGGAACACTGATATCCAATTGACTAAGTTATGGAGCATGTCATGGTGCTTTCATGTTACAAATCTGTTGGAAAAATACACAGAGCAAAACCGTACAGAGTCAGGAAATTGTAAATTCATCTCCAAAAGCCTTTGAATTTCAGAAATTCTTCCCATATGTGCATCAAGACCCAAAAAAGCTTTTTCTTGAAAATTATGCAACACGGCCTACAGTATAGATAGGGTCAACAACACAAATGAACATCTCATGCTTCATTCGATTAAACCTGCTACTGTAAATACTTAAACTTAAAATTACTTAAATGGTTCAATATTTTGCTTTAAAACTAAAGACTTTTTGTATTTCATGATGGATGGTACACACAAAGTAGACTGCATGCTATGAACTAGGCTGACAGAGTGTATAGAACAACAAACATGGTACTGAATGTGACCATGTAGGCTAAGGAACACTTATAGAAACATCCTGAAGCAACAGTTCTGAAACATAAAACAATCACAAGAGTATTCAACTAGTAACTCACATGATGGTGTAACAGTCAAGGTGATGTAACACAGTGGTAAACAAGCCCCACCATTTTGTTGTTTTTTTGCAGCATCAATAACAGAAAAAAGTCAAGTTTAGCCTTGTACAAATGAACTATTCCGTCTTTCTCATCCATCCAGTGAAATACAAGGTATAAAAGAAATATTATTGCTTTTTATTTTACACAGATTTTCTTCTGTACTGGCGGACCATTCAGGTTGTACCCTGCCTCTCGCTTATTGAATAGCGGGATAGGCTCCAGTCCACCGCGACCCCATTTGGGAATAAGCGGTATGGAAAATGGATGGATGGATCATTGTTTTGTAAGATCTTCTATGTGCTCTATGTTTTGTGCAACTACCAACTAAATGTTAAAAATCCTTTAACAAAAACATCATATAATCTATCAACATTAGAACCTCTCTAAGGTTTGATATCAGAAGGTATAACATCATTGGTTAAATTTGAAAATAAAAATATTTTAAATAAACCTTGACTTGGGCAGAAGATTTGACTTGGTAGCTCATGTTTTCTTTCCTTTCTGTCAATCATATCACCTCTTCAGGGAAAGAATTTCAATTTCACACTTGGCTGGGGTGAAAAAAAAACAAAACACGTACGCACATTTTCAACACAGGTACAAAAAGGGAAAGATAGAAGGGAGGCTGGATTGTAAAAAGGATCAACATATGTATTCATAAATGCGTAAACAACCAAGGGAAAAACTTAAATAAATCAGATCAACTGTTTTCACGACATACACCTTATGTGTTAGAATGTAATTTCTCTCAGTTAAATTAAGCTGTAAAATAATGTGTTCCATACAAACATTTACAAAATATGAAACTTCTATTCTTAAAATTAATTAAAATAATCATTTGTTAAGGATAGGGTGAGGGTTAGATATACCCCGTCATTTAAAGCTCTGTAATTAATCAAATTAATTTAAAAGGAAAAAATGGACATGAACCTAGCAACCGTAGTGTTACACAAAAATAAAACGCTCCATATTCATGAATTTCTTAAAGCACAATCAATGAGGCGAGTAACACATAAAAGATTATACTGGGTTCAACCCCAGCAGTGAGAATCCTGGACCTAAAAAGATGGTGTTTCAGACTTTACTGGGTTATCCTTTGAAGTTTTGGCAAATGAGGACAGGCTGTGGATCAATCTGTGGCCTTGCTGCATTAACCCCCCAAGCGCCAGCTCTACTTGCACTGAGTCAGCATCAGCAGCTGGCGGCCTGCCTGGCCAGAAAGATGCATCATCTCTACAGCCTACCATTTTACAGAGCAATTATACAAACTTCAACAGTGATTATCTACATGCTTCATTACATTTTCACAAAACTGTGACTTCTCACCAGTCAGATCTGATGCTGATGCTTATTTTGGGAAAAAAAATTTGTGGAACCAGAGCTCATAACACCAACTCACAAGTTACTGTGCCATCTCTTATCTGCAAGCAAACGGTATAAAGTAACATGAATGCCCAAGATCGAAATCGGCAGACTGAAAGTCACACTAATACAAATGCACATACACACAATGAAAGATTGTTTGTGCATTGTTGCCTGATTGTTTGAGGCATGCACAGAGACTGGTGATATATAGAGGTGAATCATGTAAGCAAGAGGATTAAAGTGGCTGTGAAAATCTGAGAATTATTGACAAGAAAAAGGAGGATTTAGATTTAGCTTTAGCCATTCCCCTGAATGTCTAACATCTCTCCTCTCCCTTCTATGTACACTTAGGTGTAAACCATTGATGACTCGGATTGTCTCAAGAACTGACAAATCTTTGGGAAATGACAGCCAAGCAGTGTCTTGTTCAGACCAAACCATTTTATATTTGGATGTTATTTCAACAGTCCAAATCATGTCAGTGACATGGCATATCTAAAAATCTTGTATAACACAGTAGTGTAATACATACTGAAAGAAGTAATATACAAACACAGTGAGACAACTTTTAGGTTCACGTGTCTGCAGAAAAAACCCCACTAAGCCGACTAAAAAACACAAGCAAATCTCTATGATTAAAATAATTCCAGATTTTGAACAATACTGTAGGTGATTAAACTCCTCATCTGCAGTCACAATCTATTTTTGTGGCAGTCTTTTTCTCCCTGGCTCTAAGAAAGCAGTCTTTGCTCTTTATACATAAAAACACATGTACGTATGTTTATATAATTCCGATTTCCTTTTGACTGATGTTTACAAGGACTGGTTGGCTTGGCTGTTTAATGCCTGGAGTTTTAAAGGACATTGAGATGTGTACAGTATTTGCAATTCAAATGGAGGGGGGGGGGGTGATTCATTGACACTGGGGAGGGCTGATGGCACCCCACCTGGCTGCTTATACTTCCAAACAGAACACTTAATGAATTCATGCTGCTGCAATGCAAGGAGCAAAGGCTGATGACAAGTACTCATTTATTAAAAAGCAGGTGTTTAATAGGGTGTGTGTGTGTGTACTGCATACACAGTTTGTTGATGTGGGTAACGCAAGTTTGAGTATCTCTAGGACAAGGGTTAAATACGATTTTCCAGTTATTTTGTATTCAGGAATTTATTCTAAAACAACGGAGATTATAGTTTTGTTTTAACAGTTGAAAGGTGGCTAATGACACACTACTTCCTGTCTATTTGATTTTTTTTAAGATAATGTTCTTTAAAAACACTGGAAAGGATTTGCATGTTAAATCCCCCAAAAAGGAAGTACAATGTTGTAAAGACGAGATCTGGCGCTCATGAATAGCATGTTTTATTTCTGTCCACACAAATTTTGATTCATGGTTGTACTACATCTACTTTGTACTAATCAATATAGAAAACAGTCTGAGTCTACGTTTGATTTTTCCGAGCTGCAAAGTAAACATCAGTATCTTAACAAAATGTGATTTTGCACTACAGCTTTGTAATTGGACATGAGGTTCTGAATTGCTCTCCTCCGTCAATAGTGAAATCAGAGCAGTTAAAAAATGGATATGCGACCACCCTGTCCATGTAAATGCCAAAGACATGGGGAATGCTTGACTCCCTCACTTAAAAAAAATGCATAGAAATGTGGGGTTTTCCTGATGCTGACAGGATTGAGCACAATGATCAGAATCCTTCAGGGATATGTTATGGCCAACCTTTGTAGAGAGCAGGACAAACCTATTGCACAAAAATTAAATGTGATGCTTTTTGTCATACCCTTTCTTTGCTAATTTGCATTTCGGACATCATTGTCAGCTTATATTACATCAGATTATGGGTTACACTACACAATACATAAGAACAGCAGTAAAAATAATCAGACATGAGCTGAAAACCTGGCAGGGATGGCCTGTACTATGAATGCATTGCAAAATGATAGAGACATATGGCACATTATTCCAGACTGTGTGACTGTTACTGAGCCTGGAAGTGAAATGAATACCAATGTGACCAATGCGCAACACGAGAATCATCCTATACAATTCCCCTCCTTAACCACAGATACAGTGAATCTGAATGACTGTGTCACATGCTTTAATCCTTCCATGTTGTCGTTTTCACATGTTCATAGCCTAAAAGGTCAGCCCAGTCACCAGAGTAAATGTTAAACTACAGAGAACAACAGTTCTCCAAACCATGGAAATGTACATATCTGAGTGTGGAGGGCTGATGTCTCTCAAACCTCAAAACAGAGGGCTGACAGAGCATTTTGGAGGTTAAAGCTGGGTATAGAAAACCTGTGCTTCATACTAAACCATCATTTTTCCTCAAATGTTCTACTTAAGTCTATCAGATGTTTTGTTCCCTGTGCCAAACCAGTTAATAATATGAATTGTTCTACATGTATGAAAAAGAGAATTGCATTTTTTTTACCTCAGACAGTGAATGGAATAGTGGCCACAGAGCTATAATAATAGAGATTACAAAAATGTTGAATAAGACAGTAACAACAAAACGAGCACCAGTCAGATTCGTAAGCCTCCAATCGGCTTTAGACATCTTCTTTCCATTGCCTTCTCTTCAAGCATATTGATCTCAAAACTGCATTTGTGATCTTATCCCCCTGCCATTCACTTGCACGCCTTTGTTTCTCATACATAATCAGTGTCCCTTCGTGTCCTCACTTTATTTCCCCTAAAGGCAATCTCTCTTCCTTTTGCTTGCTCCTTCTCTGACTCAGTTGCTTCTCTTGTGCTCATTGATCATAGGAGCAGTGATCTATCAGAACATTTTCAGTAACAGGAGGCCAATTTTCTGGACTTGGCAGAAGATCAGCATTGCTATGTTGTAACAACATAGAGCTTTGATAATAACAGCAAGATATCTGATTACCAAAGAATAGCTTGTGTGATGCAGATCCAACTATAGTCCAGGCCAGTGATTTCATGCAAATTTGCAAAGCTGCCACAGGCTCTAAATGATTGGCAAATGCCGGGGAGAGGGGAGCATGCAAATAATAGTTTGAGAAAAGGGTGAGCTCAGTAATAAAGTAGAAATGCGGGCTTAGGACTCTAATCAGGCCAAATAAATGTGAACTAATCCTATGCCAATTAAGAAATCGTGACTCAATGTGCAGGACATAATTTCATTCCTTTTTTGGTTCTTGTTATGAATGGACTGATTGAAACCTCTGGACACTTGCCAGCAGAGTAGAGTTTTTTTTTACGCCCTTTACCCTACAGACACATCTCAGATAATCTAGAACTACACAGACTATAGGTCATGCATTAAGTGTTCATTTCTGCCATCTAGCACAATAGAGAGCTGAGCTTCGAAGAAATCAGAGATAAGATCTAGTCGGAAAGGCAAGGGTGATGGCAAGTAAGATGGTGGCAGTATGATGATACATTTTCTCACCCCAATTTGTCTCTTTGTCATATTTTCTTTTATCTCTGAAAAGGAATCCCCACCCCCCCATCCCTTTCTAATATAAAACCTTTTACTATGGAAACGGCAGAAATCCAAGGACAAATACATTACATGTTCTTTGCTCCATTGTCACATGCATGTATTAAAAAAAAAGTGTTTATTTTCTGACTTGGAAAAAAAACATTGTTGAGTGGACATTAAGCTGAAATACTGGACTCAGTATTATGTTATGGACTAACAGCAGCTTAACGTTCAAGTAGCTGGTTTAGCCTACAATAATCAAAGTGAGCAAATTTAGGAAGCAAGCCTCATTAAGGCACTAATGTATCTTCTTATATTATATCAATATCAAACGCCTAATATCCAGCTGCTTTAGAAATGTACACATCCTTTCAGTGTTGTATAGTAACAAAGTAAAAATACTTCACTACTGTACTCAAGTATATTTTGGAGTACTTTATACTTTCCTCAAGTATACATTTTTGTGATAAATTTCACTTTTTGATAAATTTCACAGAACCCACGCAGACACAGGGAGAACATGCAAACTCCACCCAGAAAGGTCCTGGGTCTCCTGGGACTCGAACCCAGAACTGTCTTGCTGGGAGGTGCTAACCACCACACCGCCCCACTTTAACTTTAACAAAATAGAAAAAGGTAATGCTTTTTTTATACATATACTTAAAGGAGAACAGTTTAAATAGCTTGTTTGAGCTTTTGAGTAAAAATCTAATTTATGTAAGGCTTTACATACAAAAAAATTCTAACATGAAAATCAATTGCAAGGAAAAACTGGTATTTGGTAAAACTAGGTATTTTCATCACAACACAAAATCCTGTTTTTCTTAACCTTTTTGCATAACCAGAACATCTGCTTCAGAAGCAAAACGTTTCTTGCATTTTTAACATCTTTCCTTAACCAGAAATGGTTAAACTGAACTGCTCTGAATAAACTGACCAGCTGACAGAGGGAAAAACAGCAGACAGACAAGTCACATAAAAACCTGCCAATCTGTACGAGGCTGAGATACCATTTCTCAGCCAGAATGTGCAGGCAGCTCGGTCTGTGGAGTAGGGCACCAGGCAGAACCTATCACAACACACACTGTTATATCCAAGTATAGATAGAAAAAACTAACCTTGTGCTGTGCACGAGTGGGGCAGAATGAGCATCTAGGCTGTCTCTTGGACGAGTTATTGCTGAAAGACAGATGCATTTTTTACTCAGTGGACCAACAATGGAACAAACAGATTAGGCAAAAATACAAAAGACAGATATTGTAGGACGGAAACAAGATCTGTGACAGATGCTGTCCAAGTTTTAAGAAAACAGGTGCACACGTGACTAACAGGAGGGGCTAAAAAGGAATATATATATATATTCATTCATCACCCAAAAAAATCTTCTACATGGTACTAAAATCTAGTGCCATGCTCTGACTTCTGTTCATAAAGTTTTCCTCCACAGTACTGCATATGATACTAAAAACAACTAACAAGTAACCCACAGGCCACAGTAACACACACAGATTAATAAAACATCACACTCTGTTCTTTTACTATGATTCACACCCCAGGTTATGCAACATTGTTTGCATAATTTTTGTAGTACCTTGCATATCTTTACAGTAGCAGATCTTGCTTAAGGCTTTATACCCATGCTTCTTCACAATAACATCCCTATCGCTAAGTTTACTTGAACTTCAATGTCATTTCACCTCAATGCACCGCCTGAGAATCACCATTCCAGCTGCAGCCGTATGGTTTAGTCAGTACAAAGTAAACTTTTTTTTTTATTGTTCTTCATGCTGGATAAGACCAACCAAAGAGAACGAAGATAAATTTAAACAGTAACCAAGTAACTGGACACATTTAACCTTTGCAGTACAGGATAACTTAAATACAACTTGTTGATGATGTGTCTCTAACAAATCCACCTAACTCTGCATCTCGTTTATAGGGTGTAATACACACTTAAGAAGATACAAGATGTTCACGTGTGTTCCTTATTTATAGTATTTCATAGTATTTGTAGAGGTACTGTGTTCCAGAAACAGCCAAAATTAAGATACTATAATAAGACTTTCACTTTATGATAGTAAACAAACAAATCTCGCCTCACATTGTTTTGTGCCACATTTGTACCCTTTCCAGATTTAGACATGATGCAAACTCATGAACTTATGTAGAAGTACTTAGACACTGCATGTTTACCAAGTTTACCATAACTTGTCAAAGGAACTTGCAAAAGTGAATTTTTACTGACAGTCAGTATAATTTTCAATATAAAAAGATACAAAAATATAGCTTCAAGCCGATACCAAGGTCTTTCCTTTGACAAGAACCTTGAAAACAAGGATACCATCTACAGAGGGAAAAAAAGCCTGACCCTGTGTTATTCTAACGTTTCACCATAGCTGAAACTCTAAGAGCTAACCTTTACTTTTTAAAAGCCAAACTTTACTGACAGAGACATATAAACACTATACAAGCTATAAGGCATACCTACAATCACAAAACCTTCACCCTCCATCTATGAGACTGGCTGGCTCTTTGAAGCAATCCCTTAAGCACATATAGTCATTAAAATGAGTGTGTACATACAATATGTCATCTCCCATTAGCTTGTTACCTTAAGTACAATTTTTTAATTGTTGAAAACAGTCCGAGCTATACAGTTAATGCAGTGTGGGATTGCATTAACGTAGGAAGAGTGCCAAATTAAAATGCATCTCAATGGAATAAAATACATTCAAACCTCCTAGACAGGTCTACCTCAGGGAAGGCTATTCAACTGTATCGTTCAACTACAATAGTTCATGAGAGAAAATAAGTAATGTGCATTGCATTATATATAGCGGACTGTATGCATAAATGTAAAACAGGTGTTGCATGTTGGAAGTGTCGGTTGAGCATTATAAACATAACTTTGCACTTATGTATTTTATTTGTTGTACAGACTTTTTGTCAATTAAAATCTAGCGTATCACTGTAGATGAAGCTGATTTTCATTATCCATAAATGAGTCCCCTTTTTGCCGTCCTCCTTAATCTGTCCCTTGGCTAATCTGAAGTGAAGGTAGCCCGGCTATCAGGGGGGAATTTAAAGGGATTACACATGTTGAACAAAATAAGGCTTAGACCAAATACTACACAACCTGCTGTGTGCACAAGTACATATAGCATATACAATTAGTTTCTTTGACATAGTTGGTGAAAATGATTGGTATTTTGATTAGTTCTTCTGTCATGTACAATTTCTGTTTAAATTAAATAAATTGACTCCTATTGTTAAAAGTAACTAGTTTTATTCAAAAGAAAGCATTAACATTGTTAAGGAAACATTATCTTAAAGACAAGTAAATAATCCGATCTTTTCACAATAAACTGTAAATCCTTGTGCTTAAAGGCAAAATCATCAAAAAGTCCACTGAAAATAATTGACAGATTTAGACATGAATTAAAGCACCCCATTGCACCTTTTTCCAATAAAAAACGAAAACGTTATAAATTAGGCGTTGCTGTGTAGTTAGGTCACTTCAATAGATAAAAGGATCAGATTTTTGAAAACGTGTCCAGATGCATTTTCACATTACTGTTTAATGACACCGTCTGTGTCCTTTCTGCTATGCGCTCAACACGGAATTACCCGAGTATTTGAGTAGTCAGGTGCAGGTCATCATTGGCCCTAGTGTAGTGGTTGTACCACTGCAACAAATAACATACAACTAGGTAAGTGTCATCATCTGAGGACAATCTGCCACACAAACAGCTAGACTGGCTGAAGTTAAGAAACGCATGAAAAACAGATCAGGCAAACACTTGTGATGTGCACTGCTTGACATGGACACAATATCAACATGAGGAAAATTAAAACAATAATTAAAGACTATCCATGTCTATCAATAACAGACACCTCCATTAACACATAATACTTGAGGTAATTGAACTGGTATTATTTGACAAAAAAAAACAAATCCACCAAAACCTTTTTAAAATAGCAATTTATCCAAGAGATTGACATTAAAGCAGTACATGTAAAAACAAAACAATTTGTGGACTACACTGTACAACATCTACCCTATTTCACACCAGTGAGTTATTCACTTCTATTGACATTTGCCTTGGGAAATCTTAGGATGTTGACACATCAGTATGGTGTGGTCTAGTTTGTATTGGGCCTGCAGAGAAATCAATAGACACACATTGATTGTTAGATAGCTGCACTGCTGTGGCCAGACATTTTCACAGGTTACTGTACAAACAGATATCTTTTTTTTCTAAAAACAATGAGTACATTCTTTACTGTCATGATAATTAGCAGATTTCAGATGTTTTCATTTGTTGAAGAAATGATAACATGGTTAAATGTTATCATGAGTGTAAACTATAGTCGTGCATGAATGGCACCAATCTTAAAGCTTAAGTAGAATGTCTGAAAGCTTGAAATTTCAACAGGATTTGTTACAGGAATTTATTGGATGGCTTTCAACCAAATGCAACATTTCTCTCATCCAACTGTTTAATTGACTATGCCTGAAATTGTAAGACATTTGAAAATATGATATATCCAAAGACTGAGGCTAACATTGAAAGGGGTCACAAAAGCCCTGTCAAATTAATTGAATGCCAAAATCTGGGCTTGAACCGCATAAATAATTTTAAACAGTTAGATATAAAAGTGATGATTTAACTCCAGCTTTTACTAAATTACATTACAGCTAGTGTTGCTGTTAAATGACTACAAAATAATAATGATCCTCCTCTTTTATTTGACACATTTCCATTTACAAGTCTTCAAACATGAATAATTAATGATCTGCATAGAATAAAAACACTTTAATTCAATAAAATAAAACAATGCATACGATGCAAATGCTGCTTTTTCCACATACCTCCCCCCACCTATAAACCAAATCATTATGACAGTGACTGCTCATCCCTCAGGCTGCCTCATCGTCAAAGCTGGCCCAGATTCCATGAGATTATACAAATGACATCATCAAGTGTGTTTGTTGTTGGGCATGTGCATGCATTTCAATCTTTGTTCTACAGTATCTATTGTGAGTAACCATGTTTGTCCTGGTGTGTCTTGTTGTAGATTTCAAAGTCAGGGAATATCAATAAAACGAAAATGATTTATTATGGTTTAAGACTTAGATTTGAACTAACTTGTAAAAACAAAAAGGCAAAAAAGAAAAATGCACCAAGGCTTTACAGACACGTCACTCAGGGAAGTAAGTAAAATATGTTGTTGTGTTGCTTGTGCAATCATATTGTATGTGTCGCCACTGAAAACACAGATATAGAAATGAGAAGGTACTTCGTCATCCAAATTCTGATCCTAATGTCCACCTGCAATTGATGAGAACAAATTTATGCAAAAAGTATCAATACTGGGTTTGGTTACTCCAGTACATCCGTCCTGCTACAGCTTGATAGAAAAGTAAAATAAAAAAGGATTTATTTCCATATTTTCTTAAATACATATTATTATCTATAACTGAATTACAGACAAAGCTGCGGTAAAAAAAATAAATAAATAAATAAATTGTGTCCACGTGATTTGATATTTTCATTGATATAACTGTGTTGTCATTTTGTAAAAGAGTTTTTTCCTCATGTCCATGAATGAATGACACAAAGATAATGTTTTTATATAATAACTACTTTGTCAGATTGAGGAACGAATCAGACAAAGTCGGGGCTGATGAATGATGGATTCATAGAAAATACACAATTTTAGAAAGTGAAAACAATGCAAAAAAGATACTAAATAGTATCTTGTAAATTGCGGTTTCACACTGAGATTTAAAGAGGCAGTACAATAAAGGTGAAATGGAGGAAGCAAATGAAGAGTGAAACTTTCATTTGGTTTTTATAGGGGCTAGATTAACTCATCTATCTGTTTCCATATTTTATTTCTGTATTTCTATTATTTTGAATGTGCAATAAACAATAGAATACAATCGTTTAAATCACTTAATAAAATTGTAATAATTATACAGAGTGTGAGAAAAGTGTACGCTGGCTAAGTGGCATCATGAATATCTTTTCTTACCAAGTTTATTGGAGCCTGAGAAAATGCCCTGGCTTGTCACAGCTCTCCAAAGCTATTGGCTGCTGATGACCCTGACTAAGCCATTTTCTGCTGCCTGTGCACTTGTTTCTCTCTCTACCAGAACCGCCAAGGCAATTTGGGTGTCCTCACAGATGCCACTATTTCATGCTTTCGACATGCAGGCTTTCACTGTCTGTCTCCCTGACGGTGTGGAAAGCATTTATGGATAAAATAAATAAATAACAAGCAACCGCTACTTGACAGCTTGCTAATCATGCCACAAAGGCCTGGCTGTTGAACTTAATGCATTGGATACATCCCATTGGAAAAAGAAGAAAAGCATTCACTGATTTGCGTTCTGATCAGAAATTACTATGTAAAAAATGTCCATCTGTATCTTTCTTTACATATTATTCTTATTATATTCTTACTATAAGGTTTTTTAAAATATTTTAATATATAGGGCCATTATACCCAGACTATAATGTGCAATGACTATCTGAATGAAGTCTAGGAGGTGGGTAAGATGGAAATGCATATTCAAGTACAGTGAATATGAAACATGATGCGACATGTCAGGAAGAAGTGGTTTGTTCCATTTCATCAAAGCCACATCAGACTGTACCTACTGAAGCTGAACCAGACATCCTCCTGATATAAATGGCTTTGTAAAATCACAAGCAGCCAAGACTCACAAGAGGAAAAACATATTTTTATGCCGAGCGTTGTGAAACTAAATAAATTAACAATCTAGGCCGATTCGGAACGATTAATTCAATAGCACAAAATTCAGTGATTTCAAATCAGTATTTTATTAAGCAGACTAAAAGGTTTAGGAAAGTTGGACTTCAGAACCTTACTGCACTGCAGGAGTCATGTTTCTAGAAATGTATATTACCTTTTAAATCTATGTGTGTTCATGAGAGGGAAGAAATGGATCACATTTAGATACAAATAAAGGGGTATTATGATATGTATGAAGCACACAATGCTGTCCATGGTGCTGAAGTCACTCTTCCAAGTGCATGTTTGTTCTCAGTCTGGGACATTCACTCATCTCTCTCTCTCACACACACACCATTAGGTAGTTTTAGCCAAAACATGTTTTGATCTGCCTTTAAACTGTCATCCAAATTCAGTCCAAAACCACTTTTATCGCATATATCTAGATTATCCATACTAAAAATGGCATGTCCCTGAAAAGGCTCAACGAGAATGGTGACCTGAAAAAGTGTCAACCAATAACAGGACGAGAAGCTGGCTAATTCCACAGCAGCCCCAGCCCACAAGGCCAGGCTGATGCCTGACCTCCAGCTGTCTGTTCATTTTGTGCTCAATTAGCAAAGAAATCTCTCTGTCGCACATGTGCAAAGATCTTAGTGCCTGTGACCTTTTTCCTCCTCATTAATTAAATTACTCATAAATGTAGATGAAAAAGTGAATGTGGACATCAAAAAAAGAGAAAGGCCAAAATACATGACTGCCTACCTATCTTCAGGTGGATAAATCAAGTAAAGGTTAGATTCACCATCAGTCAGTTGTTACAGTGATAAGAGCGACAAACAGAGTTTTTGTGACAATAGTGAGGCAAAGGTTTGTTTAGTTTTTTTTTTTTAAACGATCTCTCTTTGAATTAAAAGATGGCAAATTCACTTAAAAAAGAATAAACTGAACAATTCTTCATATTTAGCTTGTTTTAGTCTGCATTCATTGCAGTTATTTGCATGAGTAACTTCCAATTTGAATTTAATCTTTTTCTAATTAAAAAGAAACCCTAGAAATGACAAAACAAGATAAAAAAAAAACATAATGGGCACGACGAATACAATCTTTTATTGCGAGTATAAAACGACTAACAATAGGTTAGTGGGTATAACACGCGTCCCCAACATAATGTGTGTGGTGTTGTATGTAGTTTGAGGTATTTCTAATTTATTTCTAGTTCATGAATGGTTCAGGCTGCATTAGAATAACTAGTAAAAAATTAACTGTGTATATAAAAAAACAAACCTAATACTTTAGTCCTCTAAGGAAGAAACAAATACAGTACAATCAGTAGAAGGGACTCTAGATGACCGACCCTAAAGAATGCTTAGTCCTTCAGCATCCATCCATGTCGATAATTCAACTGACAAGATGGTTTGCTCTGTTGCTCTCTCATGTTCACAGTCCCTCCCACCTCCTTCCATGCCTGCCACCTTGGCATCAGTCATGTTTTGGCCTTGACCACAGTTTCAGGCCCCACCTCCTTTGTTTCCACTTTAACCATTTTCCTTCCATTGAAGCATACATGGACCATATCAGCTAGCTTACAAACAGCACACAAGTAATTGCATTTATCTTACATTTCAGCATTTGTTCTGTGACTCTTATAAAATGTTATGCTCATGAATTAGAAATAAAACTGTAAATCATCTCGATAACACTATTACTAAATCTGGTTAATCTAAAAAGGCACAATTAAAAAAATAAATAACTGAACAATGATCATAGAGTTTATCTGAACTTATAAATTTGTATTCCTGTATTTTACGATGATCCAACATTTGGGAAAACTCATACAAACTATCACAGATTGAATAAAAAAATACAAAACTGTTTTCTTAAATACTGACCAAATTACCCATAGACAGAAAATGGTTTACAAATGAGTAATCCTCTAATCTGTAAAACAACACTGAAATCAGGCTGTTGTCAAGGCTCATCCTCCTTATTAATCATTTTAGAATAAACCAAGCGTCATCATTTCTGTGTCTTGCTGACATCCATATCATAAAGTAGAATACCATATTTGGGTCTCCTTTCACTTGTTTTTCTGCAAAAACAACCCTGAGCACTACCACCAAGCATTCACTCATTCACACACCGACACATTCAGCCACCATCTGTCATGCAGTAACCTCCCTAAGCTTGCTTTTCTTTGCCTTCCCACAGGGACACATGCTCACTAATGATTCCTTAACATTGTTACCTCATCATTATGGCAGTTAGCATGCGCCATAGTTAGATTTACCACTTTATAATTGACTAGCAGCATGCACTCGTCTGCTTGACAGTTGTACTGATTCACCGCACCATGACGAATGCACCAGTAAGACTGTGTGGTAGCAGGGTTGACATCCACCTGCTTTCGAGTTACTGCCCTCATTATGTCCATCTGCCTTGTCCCCTTTTACATCTGATTATACTGCCATAATAATAAACTAAGCATTCAACTAAAATATGTTTTCACTTGAATACCTTACACGCCAGCTTTGAGTTTAAAAGCTAATATATATACCGATTTATATGTTACAGTTGTTTACCATAAAGAAAAATAAAAATTGGAAGGTGACTTATGAAAAGTTTTAGTGAAAGCTGTAAGACTAGAAAGCACCAGAGAATTTGGTTCTACAGTTGAACACCTTTCTAAGAATAGGGCACAAGGAGTAGCCCAATGCCATCATTATAAAAGGCATGTGCACTGTGTTTAAACAATTTCAAGGGCTCACTGGAAGACATGTGGAATCAGCCAGCAATGATTCCAGAAACAAAACAATTCTCCAATTGCCGAGGGCTTTCTTTGGCTGCAGTGAGAATTGTCTCAGTTGTTGCAGCTGCTTTGAATGTTAACTCAAACATGCTAGGAAACTTGTCAGGGAATGAGTCATTAAAAAAAGAGGGAATTAAGAACTCACTATGCTTTCTACAACTCATCAAACTACCAGAGGTGCAAAGACAATTATTTTAGAGAGGGATTGAGTGAGTGTGGTGAAGCTGGACAGAAGGTTCACTAGCACTGAAATTGTAATGACTTATTAGTCGGAAGATAAACAGTTCATCTTTGGAGTAGATAACTCTAGGAAAGGTGGTCTTATAGAATCGGCGAAAGGTTCCTATAGCCAGTTATAGTGGTGGCTCAGGAGGAAAGAGCAGTTGCTTACTAATCAGAGGGTCAGTGGTTCGGTTGGTTCTTTGACATGTTCCCCTGGGCCACATGTCAAAGAGTCCTTGGATGTTGCACGGAACCGCATGCACAAGCGTGTACGGGTGAATGACATGCAGTGTAAAGTGTTTTGAGTGGTCAGTAAGTACAGGTCCATTTAAATAGGTGAAGAATGACTTTTTTCTTCTAAATGAAATGCTTTAATATGTTGCTGGAGTTCATAACTTTGCACAGCTAATACACAAAGCAGACACTAACATAGCTAAACACACAAAAAAATTTAAAAATTTAAAAAAAACAGCACAGACCACATATGATGTTATATTTAAGTATAAAAGGAGGAGCAAAGATTATGATACATCTCTGAATAATTAATACATAGCATCTGACAGATCTAACTCCAAATGGAGAGTTTTAAACCGAGTAAGTCTGATATGATACAGTTCTATCAACATCGTCATATGTTGCTGTGTGCTTTTCTCCACAGCACATTAGCCATCTCCTTGTTCTACAACTCATCGCCTCCTCATTCATAGACCCTTGTGCCTGATTTAGCTAGTGCCTTAGGCCAGCAGCAACTAGCGTTGGTATAGAGGGCCATGTAAATGTCACCATCTCAGAGGCTGTGCTCTACAGAGCGTGAAATGAAATCTGGCAGAGTTTTAGGGCCCTGCCTTTCCTCACATGGACATTTCAATGTTCCTGGGCCCTATGTGAAACTATAGCACATGTTATGATTAGATTTGGACCAAGTTCCTCCTTTCTTTGTCAATTATTGAAGTGTCAGATGGGTTGCAGTGTTACAGTCATATTGACATGTTATCTTTGCTAATCCAAACTAATCCTATCATATAAGCAGCCTAACCAATACTATTGTATTCACCATTCGTGTATTCTATACAAACAATGGGACATTTACAAATATGGGCTAAATATTGAATTTATATTAGGTAAAAAACATAAGATGGAAGAAAAGTTACAAGCGGCACATAATGACATTCAGCGTTTCAAGATTTTACTGCTGGAAAACCTCCCTGCAGAGTTTCTTGTACTGGAAAAATTGTCAGTTTACTTGAGAGCCTCTTTAAATTGAGGGAGGAGCTTCTGGCTACTTCAGGCCATTTGGGCTCTAAAACAACCCTGTCAAACTAATGCAGATACTAGTCCTATCACGGTTGAAACCTGGTAAATAAGTCTCATACTTTACTTCCATTCAAAAGTTAGAAGGTCAATGAAAGGTTTTCATTACAAAACAAATATTCTTCAAGACATCCATTGTTGAAATGAACTTGTGTCACTTATTGTCTTCTCATCTCTAAAACTGGCACTTAAAACCTGGCACCTGCAGACATTTACAAATAGGTTCCTTTATTCCAATTAGAGGAGTACCTTGTACAGCTTATCTTGTGTAATGAGCTCTTAAATAAATCTCCTTGCTTTAAATACACACAAGCTGTGCATCTCTTTGGCTTTCTTCAGTGTTTGGATACATGATAGTCTGGACCTCCCCTTGGGATCTGACACAAAGAAGTAGCTTTTTGACCATTTGATTAATTAAAAATTAAGTCATTTATCATCATAAATTAAATACCACTGCTAGTGGACAGCAAAGTATTTAATCATGACTTAAGATGCTATATAAAACAAAAGCTGGCTCAGTGGAACAGTTTACATCTCAAATCGTAGGAGTGGTTTCCCTAAAAGCTTTGGAATGAATAAATAGAACCATGATCACACCCACTCTGATTATGTGACATGCACACCAAATCAGACAGCAGTCAGTGCATGTGAGGAAGATCTTTTCTGTGGCTCCGATTCATTGTCGTCATCATCTCTCTGCCATCAAAGTAGTGAGAGGTGGTTGGGCCAGCTGCTAAAAGGCACTGTAGAGAGCTGTTCCACAGAGGAATTCTGGCAGGTCAAGAAACGCCCTCATGCTCCAACAAGTCAATCTTCACAAATCGACTGTGAGTAACAAGGATGTTCCAGATTTAAAAACGAAATGCAGTTTCAATCAACTAGGAGACATCTTTTTCATTGGAGAGCACTGCATAGCAAAATGCTGATGATGTCACATTAGATTAGGAACATTCAAAAGACGAAAACAACATTTTCCTTACAATACAGTGTAAAAAGTGTGGCATATAATTGTATAATATAGATTTGTTTTCTCCCCGTAACATCAATAACAAATTTTCATTAAATAATATCTATCCACACTTGAAGGACCGAATTTTTACCATTTTGTGCCTCTCACAAAGCTTGTGTTGGCATTAAGTTGTTACTTCAGCTTTTATTATTGAGGCACAGTGGTAAATTATTGCATCAAAGATAAGTAGAGACAATCAATATATTTCAAGGGTTCTAGGGAAAAAAAAACATAATTGCGTTAGTCTGAGAAAATCCATACTTTTACAACGCTTAAAAATGCATTAGTCTAACTGAAATTGAGCTTCTTAAAACCAAACTAACATACCAGGTAATGTGGTTAAGAAGGGAATCACTCTACATAAATATGCCCTGCAAAACCCAAGGTGCTTCAATCACACTACGCCATTTGCATCGTTTAGTGAAAACAGTGAAGCCTTAAGTGTACATTGGAACAAATGTCCAAATGCTGCTCTCACTACCATCTTTTTTTGCTTTTAATGTCGACTCTGCTAAATATGTCAGAAACTGACTGAAAATAATCCCATTTAGACTATGTGCCAACTCGTGGGTGCTTAAAGCATTTCAAGAGTACTGCTCTACTCTAATAAAATCCAAATTTATACCCTCGGCATCATCCATCCATCCATTATCAATACCGCTTATTCCCTGATGGGGTCGCAGGGGGAACTGGAGCCTATCCCAGTGGTCAACGGGCGAGAGGCAGGACAGTCCACCAGTCCATCGCAGGGCCACACATAGGACAAACAACCACTCACACTCACATTTACTCCTCAGGGCAATTTCCCCAATCTCCAATCAACCTAACACAGGTTTTTGGACTGTGGGAGGAAGCCGGAGAACCTGGAGAGAACCCATGCAGACACAGGGAGAACATGCAAACTCCACCCAGAAAGGTCCTGGTTCGAACCCAGAACCCTATTGCTGAGAGGCGACAGTGCTAACCACCACACCACCGTGCCACCCCATCAGCATCATAACATAGTCATATTTCATAAATTTGAAAGAAAAGGCCCTGTGATCACAATGTACAATACAGATATTTAAACAATACATTAGAATATCTTAAACATTTAGATCTCAGAGTCCAGTGTCACGGCAATGAATAAATACTAGTTAATAGCTTGAATTTTTAACATTTAATGGTAAAAAATATGGTTTTGAATAATGGCAAAGAAATACAAACTAGCTGCACAGGAAGAAATCACTTGCAATGACAAATGAAAATAGCAGGGTGTATATAATACCATTAGGGAAACCAGAGAAAACTTGTGTATAGACAAACACTGACAACAATGCTGAGTTCATTGCACAGAGAAAACAAGACAAACACACATTCACTTATTTAATTAATTTTTTTCAGTCTTAATTATACAGCCAATCACAACAGATGTCAACCACAAATCCCCTGAGATGCCTGACAGCTAGCTGCTGGCTCAAAGACAAGGAACCATGAAACACATGCTGCAACAAAACCTCTGACCGGCCTCACATAAACAGGAGTTGTGCCTGACAGTCTAAAAAAGTCATTTTTTACCTGCTACTGGTCCTCCACAGAATTCACATAAGCAAAACAGAAGAAATTAAGCACCCCAACACACAAAGCTGGCATTCCAGAATGAGATGAGCACTGACAGTGGCATGTGATGAGTCCCCTGACACTGGCATTTTGTGTGCAAGTACACATGAGGCTGGACAGATTCACCTGTTTAACTAACTTCCTTCAGGCCATCAGCAATCTACTTTGACCACTGTATTTTCTCACTGCTTTCACTGATGACTCGGTTCATAATAAAACCTGTTTGGAATGGTGTGTGTGAAGGGAACTAACGTTTCAGTGATGTGCTAACAGGTTTTCCTTCAACAGATCATTTGGGCAGCAGACTGTGCTGATAGCTGATTGTCAATTCTTAACACATTCCTTCTCAAATATGTTCTGAAATGTATTCTTTTGGTGTTCTTTGGATACAAAACAGACCATTTTTAAAAAAAAGTGGCATCATATTAATTTTGCTTTCAATATGTCATGCAGTATTTACTATTAATTGCTAATATCTTTAGCTCTAAATAGGATTATCTTTGTCTGTTCCATTGATACAATAATCTTTAGTCTCTAAAGCCAAAGCAGAAGGATCTTCATAAAATCTTTTCATAAGTGGCATCAATCCTCCCCTCTCATCAATGAGAGTCTAGTAGACAAGCCATCTAAACCATCCAAAGCCTGAGCCTGCATGCAAATGAGTCCCTAGCTTTACTGTGTACACATGCTGACAGACTGCAGTACAAAGAAATTAACCCTCCTGTTATGTTCATTTTTTAGGAACAGCAATGCTGTTCCCGGGTCAAATTGACCCGGTGCATGTTTAATTATCAAAAGATGTCTGGAACCAAAAGATTCCTAACAAGCATTGTTAATATTTCATGACAAACTCCATTACTAACTATTCTATCAATATTTAGTGCAATGGTGTTCCTTACCTCTAACAGGTAATGATCCAATTATGATAGTTCATTCGTTTTTTTTTCTAAAACCTGCATGTTCAAACTTTTTTTTAATGTTTCACCACTTTATTACTTTTGAAAGACCAACACATAAAACACAATAGTTTTACACAACATTGAAACTTAATTTAGGATTGAGGGGCCTTGTCCTTGATTACCAGCAGCTCAGCAGGGAGTTCAGCCCTGTTCTTTCAGACAGTTCTGACCATTGTGAGCTTTCTCTTTAGAAGCTCCTGACCTAAGTTGTAGTTTGTGAAAAAATTGTGACAAGTTATGTTCTGTCCCCTGAGACCCTGTGCCATGTTGAGCACAACCCTTGTGCCCTGATTCTTCTCTTGGGCTCCTCCAACCGGCTTTCCAGTGTAAACCTGCATGTTCACTGCATAGCTGGTGTTTGCATCACATGCTGCCCAGATTTAGCTGGTTTGGAAGGCATGTATTGCCTAAATGGGAAGCGACCTCTGAATGCCTCCAGCCTTTCATCCACTGTGACATTAGGGCCTGGGTTATAAAGTAGTGGAAGTTGCTCTACCCACTTGTCCCACACTGTCCTAATAGCTGCCAGCTTGTCTCTCTCCCGTCTACCAGCCCTTGTCTCTCGATTATCAAATCGGATTACTCTGGAGAAAATGTGAAAAGTCTCCATAGAAATTGTGGCTGGAAATATAGCCCTTTCTGTCTCTGCATCCCACAGACTGGCTGTCGATTCATCCTTCGACTTACAGACCCCAGTCAGGATGAGGAGCCCCAAATACGCATCTAAATGTGTTTTGTCCAGCTCCTTCCACTTCTCCCCAAAAACACGCCTCCCTTCAAGATTAGTCGTTTCCAGAATGACTTTCTGTATTGAATCTGGCATGACCAGCTCAAAAGGTGACTTGATGTCAGTCACACGAGTCACTGCCATCCTAGAGGGCCCTGGCACTGTCTTTATGATGTTTTCTGCAGACAGTTTTGCCTGACGCATATTTGTGGATGAAGATCACTGTATTTCACCATTTTTTTACATGAATCTCATGCTTGGAGGAATAGGAATAGCAATTCCCTCATCTGGTTGAAAATCAGAATCATTAGAATCAGAATTTAGCTCAAGATAATCTTCATCTTCATACACATCCTCCTCTGTATGTGTTTGTGTGTGTGTGTGTGTGTGTGTGTGTGTGTGTGTGTGTGTGTGTGTGTGTGTGTGTGTCTGTGGGTGTGTGTGTGTAGGTGTGTGTGTGTCTGTGTGTGTGTGTGTGTGTGTGTGAGATTGGGGTGAGGCATGTCTCACAGTTGCAAAGAAAGAAACAGTCTGACATTTCTGACACCCTTTTACCTCTAATTTGACTGCTGGGTCAAATTGACCCGAACAGTATCTATGTTATATAATCATGCAGGGGGTGGTTGCAAATATGTGAGATGAACCATTTTCATATTATATGTTGATTACACTATTTAAGGCAAGCAGAAGAAGTTTCATACTGAAAAAATATTTTTAACTATTTTTCCTAGATCTTCAAACTTCAAAACGGGTCAATTTGACCCGTAACATAACAGGAGGGTTAACATAAACACTGCTAGTGGCTTTACAGATTTTAGTTTATAAATGTTGCTAGGACTGACAGAACAAACCAATTGATAGAGATCTGATACACAAAATGAAATATTTCCCATATAAGCATACCTGGTTTCAAAAACTGAACGGGGAGAGCAGCAGACCATTACTATTGTATTATGTTCTTTTATGCTTGTGCACATGCATCAAGCCTCTCACAGAACTGTCTGAACTTATTTGATTGCCAAGAGTCCAATATCGAAGCATTAGTCCACATAAAATCTATTACAAACTACACTAACCGTAAATCTACTTCTCACAGAGCATCATTTCTGGGGGTGACCATATACTCTGAAATACTTCATTAAAACCTTCCTGACAGACTTATCTCTGGGAAAATTTATCCCAGGGGAGCCATTTGTATATCTGTATCCACTTGCCTTGCCAGAAAAGAATATCAGATTCTGCCTATAACAACAGCTTAATACATTTGGGCAGACGATAAAGAGTTTTTGTGAAACATTATCACAGTGTGTGTGGTATGTAATATTGCAGCAAACAAGTCCAGCAACACTTGAAAATGACTTTGCATTCAGCAGCTGATTCCAGCTCTGAAAAGGATCTGTATCCGTCCTCAGAGTGTGAGAGGGAGTGTGTATAAGCAGTCCTCCCCTGTGTCTGGCCTAAGGCCTCCCTGGTGGATTATGTTACCCAACAATGGCAGTGGCCTTTCACAGTGGGAACAAGCTCCAATAGCTGGAAGACATACAAACATGTCTCTCTTCCTCTTTCCTTTACTTTTCAACCAGAGCTGACACTTTACCCAAACAAATGCATGTCTACATTTTGTATTAACAAAGCTGTATCTCAGTTAAAATAAAAACATCACCTTTTCCACACAAACAGAGCATCTCTGACTTTCATTTTCTGAATAATGAATAGATGGACAAAGTCTGTCTTTTCAACATGTAGACTCTGGCAGGCCTATGGTTTGATGAGCCATACAGTAAAAAATTGTGTTGACTGTGCAAATTTGTTGCACACATAAGAGATCCAACAACAGAATATCGCTTTATACAAGGTGGTACAATTAAGTAAGAGGTGTCAGCTTTGCCTCTTGCTTCAGTGAGTGGTTGATGTTAAAGCATTGGGTCTGACCCAAAACTTAACCATCTTTGTCATTTGAGTGATTGTCTCTGACAAACATTCATGTAACACAGTCTGTGTAGAGAGCAAACAAAACAACACCTTGATAAAATGATATTTTATTAAGAATAATGGAAATGAGTTAGGTTTCTTTCAGCCTGAAACTTTACAAAAGGAAGATAATCTCAAAAGAGCCACAAATCAACAATAATCTGCCCCAGTTCAGCAAGGCCTGTTTCGCAGGCACTGGCACACATGTTCCCCATGGGGGTCTCTGGGCTTTACTGAATAAAGGCTTTATAAATATCAGCTCAGCTTAACATTCACATTTTAGAACAACCCGAAAACGGACTTCTTCTTGTTTCCTCCAGGTGAACACAGCACGTTCTCTTGAATGTGAAAAATTAGTTTAAAATCCATTGAAAGACTTAAAGAAATTAAGCTGGCATGCTGACTACTCCTATATGACCGATCCAAGCAGTCCAGCAGACCGGGTTCAGGCTGAGAATACAGAGCGAGCACAGGAGTGCTTGAGGAGTCCCCTCTAGCCAAAATTGTAAGTCATCTCATTGCGAGAGTGAAATCTTGAAAATACAAGAAGTCCTGCTTAGCTGAACCACTGAGAAGCAAAAACACATAGGGGGACATGACAGGGCTCAGCTCTGTTGAACAGTGCAGTGTAATTAAAATTCAGCAAAGGAAAAAACACAGCCAGGATTTACAGCACATCAGAGAATGCTGCTATAGCTGACTCATCATTGCTGTCATCTGCAACGATCATTACGACACGACCTTCCTAATAAAACCTGGGGGGACAAGTTATGAATAAAGCTTTGCCATCAATGTGCTTTGCAAAATCTTCTTCACCATCATCATCTCTTATTTTAACTGTAAACCCTCGGTGTGTTAGAAAGCAATATGCATGCCAGTGCTAGTCATCCCCTCCTCTCTGCCCTCTGGCCCTTTACAACTTGAATGCTTTTTTTAATAATTTCATTTTAATTTTAGGGCTCTGTGGTTTTAGAGACAATCTCAAAGAAACAAGGGCATTTTTGTCCACAGTGACACAGTTTTATCTGGACAGTGTTTTCTGCATAATTAAATGAGACTTTGTGTGTGGAGGAAGCGTGAATAGTATACGAACATTTTTAAATATTAAACAGCCTTTTATACCCCTAGAAGCATTCTTAATATTCCACCCCGAGCACTTTGGTAACTAAGGCTGTGTTTAAATGCATTTTGTTCCGATGCAGACTTTACTAGGGTTCAATCAAGAAACAGGAACAAGACCAGATGACAGAATAAAAGGAAAAGCCTCAGCAGTGAGTTGCATTAGTAAGAAACAGTTTCTAATGGAAGGGATGGGAAAGGGAGCAGATGCTGTGGCCTTGTGAATAAAAAAAAGCTTGCACACTTGTTTTATAAAGACATTAAACATGCGGCCAAAGAACCAAATTGTTGGATTGCTCAATTACTCTTTTAGATAGCAGACAATACTTTCCAAAAATGTCTATGGCATCTCTACAAAACTGAAGATATCCGATGGTAAAAATCAGATTATCTGCATGTCATTTGCATAACCTAAAACCCAGAAGCTGTAGCTTTTAACATTTCTCTTCTTATCTGAGCACCCATTTAGGTTTTTTAGGCTTCTTAAGCCCACATTTCCTTGACCCCCTATCGGCGATTCGTGCCATTCCTGCACCTTCCTCTACCACTGCTGGTGTTAGTACAGCACACACATTTCTTTTTCACCTGGCTGAGTGCCCTTCTGCACACACTAATTACCGGGTGTATTGTGATACCATATAATTTTCATCTGCACCAAGAGCCATTAACACAGATTTACCCTCCCAGACACACTGCTTGTGCACATCAGGCTAGTGATCCATTCATATCACAGATGGAGTTAGTGTTGAGAATAATTTACAGATGCAATGCTGTTAATTGAAGATGTACTCCAGGCAGCGTTTTAATGACTGGAATAACACGTTTTCTCTGGACAAGTGCTTAAGACCTCATGCGACACCAGTTTCTGAATCCTGGATAAGTTTGACATGCCAACAAAAAAAATTGATGTATTTCTTTATACTGAGATTAGATTTCAAAGCTCGAGAGTCTTTGTTACAGAGGAAGAGGTGGCTAGATTAGCATTTCGAATCCCTGGACGTGGGAAGTGGTGATGCTGATAGCAGCATCTTTATCCAACAAATAGCTGTAGTCTTTTTTAAATGTACTTAAGTGAAAAAACAATAAGTGTTTCTGCACGAAAGAAAAACAAAATGCTGCAGCTTGTGCTCACATTAGAATGCCAAAGACGCAATTGCAGACGCGGTTCTTCCGTCAAAGCGCACCGATTGGGTGATTGGATATTTTACTCTTGCCTCATTATCACTTCTGTAAAAGTGACAGAGCGTAACAACGTAATAGCGACTGAAACGTCAACTGACCAACTTTGTCTAAAATAATTTCCCAGTTTTCTTGAATACCTCCTTAATTAAGGTTGGAAATGACCAGAAAGTTGAGGAATATCTAAACAATCAAACCAGTCGGACGTGCAGAAATAAATTAGACAGGGCGATAGGAAAAACACGTTCCAGACTGCGTTTTTAAAAAGTGCCAGGGAGGCATTTTTACAAAAAAAAGAGACGGTCGCTTTAGGCAAACTGATGACAAGTGCCAACAAATTCTCACAGCAGACTGAATGAAACGAGAGAACAATTTGCGCATTTGCTCCTTACCTTGTCAACCCAGCAGGCTGGCCGGCTGGCGGTCCGGCTATCGTCTCGAGGGTAATCCTGTCAATTCCGCCGGAATTGCTTTCCCTCCTGTGAAATTACTACAAGTCAGTATCGGTCATAGGACGCCACTTGGATGACAATGTTCCACAGACCGTAGTATCTTCCTGTAACGCTCCTTCTGTGGGCTGCGGAGGCATCACTGAACGTTTGAGGCAGCGCTTCACACGAGCTGGGAAAGGAAAACCCTGACATGGAATCTGGCGCCTGGATTCATCAGTCATCTGGCTCAAGTGCAAACAAGTCCACAACTCGGAGATTATGGCTAGACAGAAAACTCTAATAGGCTAAAAGGCTATTAAAAGTAAAGGAGCCAGCTGATTGTGTTGTATAAAAATAAATGCACGAGGAACACAAATGACTCTCATCTAAGTGTGCCACAGGTGCATACAATTAATTAATCAACTCAGTTCAAGTAAGGCTCTGTCTAATATAAGTGCGCATGCGCTATCTCAACTTTGACTTTCCCACTAAGCTAACAAAACACGCCTTATTCATGCCTGTTCAGGAGTAATTATATTTATGTTTTATTTGTTAAACAATTCCTCATAAATAGCTTATTAACTGCATTCCTCTGAAGTTTTCAAATTCGTCCTTAACATGAGTGCTTACATATGCCACATTTGAGTTAAACACTTACATGAATTACCTGTTTATCTTTATAGAATAAAGTATAAATAAAAGAAAAGGCTACAAGATGACGCAGCCTTGTAATGACAGCCATAGTGTACAAAATTATTCCTGGAAATGTGAGCTTCCTGTTTAGTAGATATGTCTGAAATATAAGTATTTAATACATTATATATTGTACTTAAAATATTCAATAACGCATTTTTTGATTGCCTTTAATCTAATAAAAGCATGCCATAATGTTCTATGTCAAAATGTAAACAATGGTAAATTAAATAGACTCCCAGCAGCACTAAAACATGTTTAAAGATAAGTAATTGTTGATTTTTCAAGCTTTTTTCCCCTGATTCTGTTAACTCTCTAAATCATATACTTTTACTATTTGAAAAACAAATTTACTTTGTTGAAAATAATCATGATGTTCAATTTTTCACAGCAAAAAATAAAGCAAAAACACAGAAAATAGAAGAAAAGAAAAATTATCAGTTTAAACTTTTCCTTCCTAAACTGCATTAAATGCCATATAACACATCTACATTCAAACTGCCTTACAAGAAAAATGCTCCATTTATTTATATTCTATTATCCATTTTCTATACTTACTTAATCCAATTTGGGGTCAGCTGAACTGGAAACTATTGCCATCAGTGACAAGGTGAGTGGTAGGCTGCATCCTGAACATTTTACCAGTCCGTCTCAAGGAGAAATACAAGACAGCCTGTCTGCACACCCATTACCTGAAGTCAATTTAAACTCACTGATCAACCAAACATACATATATTTTATTTGTGTGATAAAACAGTGGACCCCACAAGAATCCTCAAATACAAGGGTTTTTACTGTATTTTTCTAAAAAAAAAAAATAGAAAGGCGGCACCGTGCTGTGGTGGTTGGCACCGTCGCCTCACAGCAGAGGGTTCCCGGTTCAAGTCCCCAAACTGTACCCATGTTCTCCTGGCATCTGCATGGGTTCTCTCCAGGTACTCCAGCTTCCTCACACCATCCAAAAACATGCATGTTAGGTTAATTGGGGACTCTGAATTGCCCCTAGGAGTAAATGGGAGTGTGAGTTTTTTTTGTGGCATGCAACGGCGCCTTATCCAGGGTGTACCTTGCCTCTTGCCTGATGTCAGCTGGGACAGCCTCCAGCGTATAAACTCTATCAATATATAAGACATTCTTCTTTGAACCCTTTTCTATCAAGACGTTGATTCAATGATGCCTGGTGGCTGCAGTGCCAGGAGAGACCGAGATGTAACAAAGCAGCCCTTCCACAGCTTTTTGCCTGCAAGGCAGCCTAGGTTTCATGACAAAGCTGCATACCTAAAAGCCATAGCCTTGGCAACAGGGGTGGCATTAGTGGCTCAAAAGCCTGGGCTAGCTGCAGGGTATTTGTGTGTTTCAGTGTGGACCTTAAATGATGAGGTTGTAACAAAATGTTTACATTTCGAATATAATTACATTGGTTTTATTTTGACACTGCACAAAAACATAATCTTACTGAGATTTTATTGTACATATTTACCATAACATCGAGCCTTTCCAACACATACAGCAATCAACACTTCAGTAATAGGAGTCAATCAGTATCATGTTCCCTATATTTTCCCCAAGACACAATATAAAAGCCAGAGAATATTATAAAGAATAGAATTAAAATTAGTGGTCAGGTTTTGTCTGAATGAGATTAATACAATTTTTGATGTTGCTTGTGGAGCAGCATGAATTAACTGAGCTGAGACAGACTTGACCATTTCACAGGTAAAATCAAGCCATGCTAATTCCATCTACATTTGTCTCCCTTTGACGTTAATTATCCCTTTAATGATTAAATACCTCCTGACAGGTAGAATTTAGTGTTGAGGGAAAACAAAACCATCTTGCAAATTTGTGCACTGTCAATCATTCTGAGATTCTTTTTCACATTACACATTATTCACATTATTCACACGGTATTCACCCTACTTTACCAGCTACCAAGCACAAGTAAGGGAGAGTACAGTTTAATTAGCATGTTGCAGATTTTTTTTTCAAGATCTGTCTGTGTCTGGTGTCTTTAAGAAATCTCATCTTGGCATAGTTACTCCCTCAGGGGAGTGTGATCTAATTTGCGTCACAGCATCTTGTAAGTACAGTACATCAGCCACACTGGCCAACAAATCAATACATGTCATGTGACTTGAGACTGAGGAATGCTGACATTTAGAATACAAAAGAACCTGGGACTGCTTGGGCCTGTCCTGTCATTTATCTGAGGTTATAAAATATGACTGTAGCATGTGCAGAGATTTTCTTCTTTATGTCACCCATCTGGTGTGGCTGATAGTGACAAGCATTTTGCATTGACAATTTCAGATCCCTTCCGCAGTCTAATCCAGTCCTGGCTTTACTATCTTAACAGACTCAGCATGCAACAGCCAGCCATTTATCAATAATTTACACCATAGGAGGTTTGCAAAAACATGAAAACACTGAAAGTGCAAGGGAACTTCAGATTACTCTATATAGCAATGCCCTTTATAATATAACAGTTTGGCAAAGAAACAACCATTTCCAGCCTCTTTCAGCCAGTAACCTTATTGTTAGATATACAACCATCCTTAATAATCCAGGGTCTTAGAATCACCCACCTCTTTATTTGTTGAATAAAAAAATGATTGAACAAGCTCCCGTTATGTCAGTTTTACTGATGTCATAGCATTAAATATTCTTCTGATGACACCTGAATCACACTAACGGTTCAAATCCTAATGAGTATGTCTTTAAATAAGACCAAAGCAATAATGCTTAAAATACTGTTTTGCTTGTAGTTCTGAATAGTGCTTGTAGAATGTTAGTGGAATGACAAAACATGTAAAGTGCACAAAATTAAAGATAATTTTTGGAAAGGTCTTCTTTGGACGAGTGCATGGATGGCAGTAGAAGAAACGCAGCAGACGTCTCATAGTTTCCGTTTCATCTCCCAAACCCCTTCTCTGCTGCTCACCCTTTGCCTGCCACCTTTATGTCAGGAACAATTTCAGACTAGAGAGATTTGAGGATCCTTGCTCAGAGGTGTGGCTAGATTTGGGAAAAAAGGTTTCACAGGATAGAAGGCTATAAGCACATTCCCGCCCAGCACTTTCAGTCGATGCTCATGAAAAGGCCCAGAGGGACATCCACTAACCTTTGATGTTTCCTTGAGGACTCTATTTCTTTCCAGCCTGATTTAATGGAGAGCTCTTTGTCTTCACGCACATTGATTCCAGCCTGAGAAGTGATATGTAAACATGTAATTCTAAGCTTCCAGTGTACTTAACCCAATATAGTCGGATTTTGTTTAGATCAAGTAAATGGAAACTGCAAAGGGACATTACAATACCTTCACCTTTTTAACAATAACACCCACATCAACGAACTTGAATATGAACAGAGCTGTAAAATTCTGCTCATATTATTGACTCTATGCTAAGATTTCTTCTGCAGCCTTCCAAATACTAGTAAAAGTACCAAGAATAGAATTGGCATTGAAGCTGAATTATTCAGATGCAGGGGGTGGAATACACAATGAGACTTTCCATGAGACATGAAAAAAAGAACGAAAGAAAAGCACAAGTCCTAGAAATCCTGAAATCACATTAGCATATTAGCATATTGCTTACCACGAGAACTGTGTCCATGGATGGTATATGTTTATGTTCACATACATTTCACACATACACAGAGTGAAACCCTCAACGGCTAAAGTCTATTTATTGGTTTTTGTGATGTAAGAATGACATCTCGTGACAGTGATTCAATAATTAAATAAAATAATTCATCACACATCTTGACTCTGTGGTCTCAAAGGATTAAAAAAAAACATTTAAACTGCAACTCTTTGCTAAGTGTAATAAAGAGATTCAGATTGATAAAAATGTTAGGGTTAGGGTTAGGGTTAGGGTTAGGGATGTAATTCTGCTCCGCCTCTTGAGTTGTGAAAATCAACTGTTACTCTTAGTTATAAGACGCATAATTTTAACACTTTTGTCTCTCTAATTTATGCAGCTGCCATCCTCCATCCATCCTCAGCCCATCATTTTCCTCTCTGGGACTTGTGCTTTTCACACTTGCCTAAACTTTATGAAAGAAATTCATTGGATGTATTAAATATTGAACACCAGAGAGACTGTTACAGCGGTCATCTGTCATTGCAGTGGATGAGCAATACAGAGCACGTTTTATGGATTAGTCTCTTCCATCCTGAAGGTATTTGAACAGAAAATGCACAAAAAAACAACAACTAATAAACACACAGCTTTTCAAAGTTATGTGCTCATTTCTCTCTTCTTCCTATCAGAACTAATAGAACTTTGAAAGAAAAACATCCGGGAAAAAGAAACCTTTGCTGCAAACCAGACGAAAGATTAAATCTATCAGCAGTCAAAGCAACACCACAAACTTTGTGAAATGTCATGCTTGTGATTCATTTTGAAATACACTGACCTGCATATATTCTCACTCCAGGGTCCTGAAACTGCCCTCCAGCGCAAGGGGACTCTTCAAGATGACAACAAATTCTTATTCATAGCTGCAAATGTGCACTGATCACACAGAGACTTGATGTAAAGACAGGGAAGTGACATCCATCAACTGTAAGAGGAGCCAAAGTAAAAAATAATAATAATAAATTCTCGGACACTACTTGACATTAACAGTGAACATATTTTTCTCATCACATCTCTATTTGAAATGGGAAAGTTGTACACAAATCAGAATTGAACTAATTCAACTGATATAAAATTCTCTGTGGAAACTAACCTATTTTCGAATCTGTGTTGCACAACTTGCAATGATCAGCATTTCCATAATATCTAGGCTGCAAATCAGGAACAATCATAAACATTTTAGTCTGCATCATACTGCTATGGTCTCTCTCTAACAAATTGACCCAAACTTCTGGTCCTACTGATACAGCGTAGCTTTGTTTTAATGACATTACTTAAGTACTCCTCAACATAACAGTCTCTGCAGTTCAGACATAAGACTGTCAGGGGCTGAATTAATTAAAAAGGGATCCACTTTTTCCAGTTGCCTAGAACATTTTGACAGGGGAAGAGATGGCTGCGGGTGAAAGCGTATGGCAGAGTAGTTCCTGTGCGAAATTAAGTGTTGACCTCATCCCTGAGTTATCATGAATCCATTGTCTCTTTAAAGACCAGCGTGAAATATTGACGGTGCATGTTTCATTCATTCTGGAGGTGTCTCCTCTCAGCAGAGCCCAGGATTTCTGTGAGGGAATTTGTTGCTCTTGGGAACATGCTTTTAACACAGGCACCGTGCATTGTGTTGTTACTTTTTTGTCACCATGTAGCTGCCATGTCCTTTTGGTGGGGACAGACAGAAGTAATTCCTGCTTGAGCTGTTCACTGACAGGTAGAAGGTGCTGAGAAAGCCAAACACAGAATACATTATCTTTGCCTCACTGCACTATTTTCTACCTCGTCTTGCTCTTTGCCCTCCCTGTCTCTCTTTTCTCCCACTTCAGCCCACCTGAAGTGACAGGTGTCCAAAGGGCTTTTCCCACTTTGAATAAAGACTTTGACCTTGGTAAAGAGTCACCATGTGCCACGTTCATTAGGACATCTCTTTACTCTCCATTCCAGTGAAAGAGAGTATAATATGCTCTGGCGGCACAAGTCATTAAAATTCAACACAAGTAAAGATGTTGAAGGATGCTTAAATCCAACGTTAATCTGTGTACATTTACGATTAGGTGAGTATTTGGTAAGAGCTGTCATGTTTTCCTCACTACCGACATTCAATTAATTCCACGGAGAAAGCAACAAAAAAAAACATCCACCAAAGGCCATCTTGAGAGAAAGATGTCTTTTATGATGAGCCACAGTCGTAAATTACATGTTTTAAAGGGCAATCCACTCAAACCAAAGTGCAGTCATATTTATTTGATTGTCTTACAATTAGGCATATGATGGCTATTATCACCTCATTAAGAGCATGTAAGACAACGTTTTTTACGGTTTTGCAAAGGTCCTTCTGGGGGAGGTGGAGTTTGTGAGGAACCAACCGATGAAAGCCTTCCTCGGAATCGAGCAGTTCCACATTTGAGACACTCTAACAATGTCACTAAACCACCGTGTATTCTGCCACTGGGAGTTTATGGCTCTGACAGTATTGGATTCAGAGATGAAAGAGCGGGGGTGTGGGGATATGAAAGTAAATCAGGGAGGATGGGAAAAAAGAAAACTGGTGGATGAGAGACAAGCGGCTGCAGGCAGACATGTGTTGTTAAATGTTGCTTTGTCAAAAGAAGCTTCACACCAGGGTATCAAGAAATGATCACTGCTCTGTATCTAATATCAACAACAACTACTGTTAAACAATTCTACAGAGAAACATTAAGTCCAGTTCAGATTTGTGGGTCGATGCAGGGTTAAGAAAGGAACACGTTTTTGCTCTGTATGCCAAGCTGAACATGATGGACATGCTGTAAGTTAAAAATTGTCATGAAGTGAGAGTGAGGAGATTGATGTGACAGAAAGCTGCTTTTAAAATCATTTGACAGATTTAGGGCTTAACCAGGCTGAAGTGTCCTAGTAAGAGGATAGACATCAGAAACCCACACGAATAGATTAAATGCCCTTTTGTAGAAAATCTCCAGGAGGGAGGAAAAGATAGAAAGATATTTCCTAATTGGATGATTTCATGATGGAGGTAGAATGCTGTGCTATTGATTGTGCTATTTTTAGTCTGTCAGTTCTCAGCTCAAAGCAATGTCCCCCTCAGTCCCTTCATCATGATCATCATATGGAGGTACCTGGTTGCGCTTTTCACCACAAAAGACAGACTTTTTCCGCTGTTGTTTGAGATTATCTACAATATGGTACCTCTTACTGACAGTGTTTCAAGAAACTTGATGCTAAGTGTATTCGGAATCCAGTCATGATGAGTGATGTCTGTCCCAAACTGAATGGCAACCAAAGTGCAACTTTTGAGGAATACAATCGCCTGTCAGAAGAGAATGTGGAACAGGCAAATTTGCTCAGATGTCTGAAATGCAGGAGTAGCTCTGGGATTAAAGAAACATAAAATGGCAACCCATTAAAATAAAATACTCATGAAAAAATATTGTTACCCAGATCATATTTATATAACTGTTCACATTTGTAAGCAGAGTAGAAGTAATGAGAAATTATGAGGACGTTTAAAAGGTCAAAAAGAACCAAAAAAAGAATATTTGAAATGCGATCAAGATTAATCCCTGGCCTATGATCTGCTGTATTCGTCAGCAGTCAGTCATCATCCTCCGGTTTTTACTATTTTTATCATCAAGAACACCATCTCTGTGGAATCTCTATACATTATAATCAGTCATAATGTGATGAGTGAAAAGCAGCTACATGCTGCAGTTGAAAGCCATTACATAGCAACAATGTGGGTGGACAGTGAATCAGAGTATCTTATATAACATCTCCACTAAACAAAATTTCTTAGCGTGGATGAAGAAAAGTAAGTGTGGAAAAAGACAACACAGGATGTAAGGAAATCTTCAATTCCATGAGTGGTTATTTGTGGCTGCCTACAATTATCTTTAAGTTGCAGATGTGTTGTGCAATGGTGGCAAATTACACCAGGATTTCACTTGAAATAGTCCCTTTATTGTCATGTTGAGTAATATATTGGTTTGACAGTCTGCCTGGTTGGGGTCTTTTCTTTAACTTTGAAGACCACAGCACGTGTAAGCAGGTGCATATTTCATGTTTTTTAAATCAAACAAATAAGAACAAATAAGTATGTCATTCCGCCAAACAACACACTCCACCATCAACACACCAATCCAAGTGTAGTGTGCAATTAATGAGTTTGTGTATAACATTTCCACTGTTAAAAGAAAAAAGATTGGACTTCCAGGTCGAGGTGAGTATGTGTGACTGAGGAGCTTTGCATCATCAAAATCAGACTGACTCCCCATCACCTAACTTCACACTCAACCAGGAGCTCCCAGGGTATGACTGACATGAAGCTAGCAGCATTGAGAAGGGTTGTATTGCACTTCTTGAGCACTTTCAAATACAATCAAATGTGTGATGTTGAATCTTATATTTCACAGAAAATTGAGCAATTTAGGAAACAGTTGCGGTTGTAGGGGTGCTTTGTAGAAGAAAATTGATCATTTTAAAGACCAAAGAGGTTTTCTTATATGGGAAGTTTCTCATGGGATGTTTTAGTTGTGTTAAAGAGGCAAGGAGGTCTGTCAAAAGATACAAATGTGTTCCCTAACAAGCTCTGTTGTGGTGCCTTTTCCTCCTTTGAGTCTGTGCTTGCTTTGAGTGCCAAAACACCAAAACAAATTTAAAAATAGCACAAAAACAAATGTAAAAGGGCAACATTACCCAAAACAGAACAAAACTTGGAAATTCAGAAAATGCATCAGTCTACATCAATAAAAACAACATATGAGAGTATGCTATAATGAAAAATAACTTTTCAAGGTAAATAAAACATTAGAAGGATAAGCAGTTTCAGCATGTGACTATTTCTTCAAATATCTTCATGTTTCTGTTTCGCTGTTATTTTTGTCTGAATTTATATCTGCATCCAAGGCCCTATTTTTATTCTGAACCAGATGCGTTGTCTAAACACTTATCTAAAATTTGAATTCGAGTTCTGTAAGTAAAGCTCTAGAGGCTGGTATCCTCACTCACTCTCACCTTTATATCCTTTGCATCCCCATTTGTAATCTATTTGGTACAGCCGCCATTATTGGTCATGGCACTGTAATTGTGACATTAAGAGGCCCTTTGGTTCCAGAGGGATCCGCAAATGTTGTGCTCAAATACGGCGTGAAAGTCACATAGCTTGAGCCGAGCAGAGATAAACAGGCCAAATACACAGAGCTTGTTAGTCATGGTCCCCTAACTATTGAACTGTTTGTGTAGGATTGTCCAAGTCATCCAATCTTGTCTGCACAGACATGATCCCAAAAAGGCTGTTGGTACACAACCATCTGAGCGGTTTTCAAATGCATTGTTTCTTCCCTGATCAAAACTCCCAGCTTGAAACTGTTTGTTGTTTATCTGTTGATCTGTCATCCTAAAATAATGTCATGCCAAAGAATTATCACAATATGCTCATATTTAACAATGTTCTGATGTAATCAATGAGTGATCCAGAATTTACTTGTGCCAAGATGTACATGAGTCATCAAGTGAATCATAATGTATTACCAAAGTGACGGACATCTTGATAAAATCCATCAGGCACTCAGCTCTCACGTTGGAAATGACCAAAAAAATAGAGGGCGTATAATTGGATGTGATTTCCTTCATTAGACGATGAGCAGCCAACAAATTGGGCCTTGTCCTCTGCCAGCCACATGGGTCACAGCAATCAGTCATCTTAAAAGAGTCATCCAGCCTCAACCTGGGAGTATAGCACCAGAGCTGCAGCCAAATGTTGTTCTGCCTGTCAAGTAAAGTTAAGTGTTCCTTTGGTGTATTTAGCATCACACCCTGGGAAGTTCTTGTGGACTTGAGGTTCAAGAAGATCTGTGCTTTGTTAAAAAAAAATATTTCAGATGCTACAACTAACTTCCAGTAGCAAACCTGCATACATACTTTGTTTCTCTGTGCAAAAGTCCAAAAAAGATTTAATCCAAGCTCTGCTTGAGGAGCTCTTCATTAATTATTGCAGACTGTGGAGGGGAGAGTACTGCAGGCTAACATCTGGTGCCTGGTAAGGAAAATGGCAGGGGAGGCTTCCTGGGTCGAGCTCTGTCTTTGCCCTCAGCTGTGCTGCTGTTTGAAGCCCTGCCCTCTCATAATCTCCATACTCAGAAGAATACCTTACTCATATGGATGACAACTGTTTTCAAAAGACGTTACTAATTTGAATAATAATTTATCATTTGTGGTTGTTCACACTTTGGCTGTCAACATCAGTTTGGTTTTTATCTATGTTTTTAAGATTTGTATAAAATGCATAGTTGAACATTTACATTTAAAATATTGACCCGACACATTGCATTTCAGATCTTTGGGATTTGTGTAAACTGCTTTGATTCTTAGTGGTTTAAATTTTAGTATTGATGGCCATCCTGTGGTCTGGGTATTTTATTTGTTGATTATCTTGTCAGTAGTTACACAAGAAATAGTTTGCTTTGTAAATTAACTTTAATGCTACTACTCTTTTCCTCAAACCTCTTGTAACTGAAACACAAACTTTGAGTATTTGCCCATTTCACTTAAACTCACTTCTCCAGTGAGTTTAATCTAGTTTGGTGAAGTAGTTTCTCCAAATAAATAAATGAATAAATAAATGAATCAGACTAAATAGATTGATGGATAAATATGATATAAAAGAAACTCTTGGTAGGGTGTCAGAACTCAATCTTTGTCAAATCATCAAAAAACAGTTTTCAAACTTGGTTGGATTAGCTTAGCTTTGACTCAGAAAGCTTTTTTTATTGGTAATTTTGATTATGGAGAATGGTGAACAAATTAAACATCTCAGAAGTTTAAAGGCATGGGAACTGCAAAAGCAGGGGCAGCATCACTCAATGGTGCCATCATGTGGAAAAAAGCTGCACACACAAAATGCAACAGATTCAGCACAAAACGAAGATAATTTCCTTCAACTTAAGCTCACTAATAAACAAACAATCAGTCAGCAGACATCAGCTATACTAAATGAACGATGTGTCAGCTACAACAAAATAATCTTTTTTAATTTTCTGAGTAACTTGAATCCCTTTTTTTTCACAGACTTCAGTTGGAACAACCAAACAGGTTTGTAGAGAATCAGTCAGAGGAGTCAGTCTGAGCAAATCCAATAGCACTGGTCAACACAAGGCTGGCAGAGTGTGTTGAAGGGTTTCAGCCGGTCTCACATAGAATGTGGTCACACCCACACATTATCCATTTACAGCTTACGACTTCATCTTTGCGACATTAGCCCCCAGTCCCTGCAGCCTCCAGGTTAACCTACTTTTTGTTTCCCACTTCAAACAGTTTTTCCTGTTTCTTTCATGGATTGGTCTTTACTCTTTAACCTGATTTTAACAGCTAAACAACTAAATGTTTATGACAGGGGTAGATAAGGGATGTTCAGTGTAGGGTCATAAAAAGAGACACTATGACAGGTTTTGATTTTGGTTCTGCCATTTCTGACTTGTGGGCATTCAATTACTTTCATTGTTAAAGACTAAGAAAAACAACAACTACGAACAAAGACATTAGCTAATGGATATTCAGCATTTCGCTTCTCTGAATTTGAGTTTCTGTCTAAACATCCTCTTGTGGGACTTAACCGTCAAATCATCTTCATGGCAAACCACAACCCAGCCCGAGTTGTGCTCCTGTTTGTTGGGTTGATCACCGTTTTGGCTGCCATCACGTTCAACTGTCTTTCAGGATTTGGAGATAAATCAGGTAAATATATGTCAAACATGTGAGGCATTTAAAAAAATGATTGTGTAGATTACATAAACTCCTATGAATTCTAAATTTAGGTGTCTTTAAGCAGCGCACAGAGGATGTGACACTCAAGTACATGACACCCATAACTCCTGCTCAGTGGACTTTTTTTGTATGGGATTTCCTATATTTTTGGATTTTTGCCATGTTTGTATACTTTTTGGTGGGACTCTGCAGAAGGTAAGCACTGTTCGTCCTGCTTTTACACAAAATGTATAAGTGTTGTACAGCTGCAGCCCACAGCCGGAATGTGTCCATTTCTTAATACTTTTGTAACCCTCTCTATTACTGCATGCAAAAAATCACTCCACCTTTTCCAGAGAGAGTTTTTTCTTTCTCTGTTTAGTGATTTTCTCTTTTCTCTCAAACATTCTATAAACTCGGCAACTGGTTTCCCCAAAGGCACAATTTGTTTGCTGTGATGCATTTTTGTTTATCTGACAATATTTTCTCTGCTCCCAGCAGGAGTGTTTATGATTGGATGTTCACCACCCCTGCAATACTGCCCTATGGATTTCATGTCACAACTATCGTCAACCTCTGTTTGAACATCACATGGTTATTTTTGTATGATAGAGAGTGAGTGCACAGGTTCAGCTTGACCATACATTCTTAAAAGTGAATATTGACATGGCCGATTCTCTTTCTTGCCTAGGTTGCTGTTTCCTGTACTAATAATTTCAACACTAATGATGATCACAACTTACATCATCCTGTTTTTCTCCTGCCATGGACTGAAGATCTATGGAGCTTGGCTGAACAAATATCACAAAATAGACCTTTGGCTCTTCCGTATATTGGTAAAATTCTTGATATAGAGCCTTTTCCTGCATAGCCATTTTATTGTTTTTGGAACTGATAACACATTTAAAGGTTTGGACGGAAGGGAAGTATCCAGATTGTAAAAGACAGTAATAAATGAAAACATTCACACAGATAAGTACAAGAGGGCAATTTTTCTAGACTATAGCAAAGATTTATATATGTTTAGGACTTAACCAAATTATGTTATGTTGAACTTCATCAAGGTGAACCATAACATTGCTTGTGACATTTTCCCATGTGCACATGAGACCATTTGAAAACATGTTCTTGTGGTCTTGGCTTTGATATCGCTCTGGCATGTGTGATTAGCCAAGTAAATAAGCCCTATTCAAAAATACCAAGCTATTTTAAAGTCACATTTTATGGATTTATCAACAGCATCCCATTTCCCACTGCACCCCGAAGATGCACTCTAAGGTTAAAGAATTCAGCCACTGATCCGAGAACTGCTCAGTCACCCATAACTAAGGACTGAAACTCCAAAATAGTCCTTCTTACTGGCTCTGCCTAGTCTGTGCAAGTCATCTGTGGATTAGATGCAGTGGTGAGGTGAACCAAATTTAGGCCACAGCAAAGCTATGTGACTGGTTTCAAGTCTCTTGAATTGGACTTGAAATATAGTTTCACATAAAAAAAAAGTTGTTCATAAATCGTGTAAAAAAGATTATTTAAGTAAATGAACCCTACCATATATGTAGCAGCAGCAGTTTCATTGGATCATTATGGAAATTCTTCACAAGAAATATAGATAAAGAAAAGCAGGTGTAAGAGTAACCTTAAATCAAAATGGCCAAATTTAAATGGAAAAGAGTGGTTGGAGTAGGCAATGTTAGAATAGTTTAGGATTAAAGTTCCAAAAATCTATGTGATATTCTTAATGTGGTATTTGAGCCTATGATAAACCATCACAAAGTATGTTCCCCTTGAGCGTAAACTCACACTAAATGGAGATGTAAAAAGGTGTGACATGCCCACTGTCCCCATGTGTCATTTGATTTGAGCAAAAGTAAAAGTAGTGAAACATGTGATTGTAGATATAGCGATGAAAAAAAGCCAGGTAATACAAAGATAAGAAAGGAAGAGTATTTTTCACCAGAAGCTCCAAGAGAAAGAGTTAATGTTCAATATTGAACACACACTTTCTCTACATATCAAAACGGACTGCCTACTAATGGATTGTCTAGATAAAGCATTCAAACCATACCTGTACTCAGAGAGATTACAGGAGGAAAGAATTATTTGTGTCTTTGCAGCAAGTGTCTAAATAGACCAGTGTAGCATCACTCAGACACAACTACCCTCACTCAACAACCAATTACAGCCACTGGCTCACAGCAACTATGAAATATCTCCACTAGGACACTGTTCAAATCCTGCTGCTATTTGGTTTCTGTTTTTTTATTCAACTCCCAAAAAATCAATATCTTGTTAAAAACATATCCAGACACTTCTGCCTGTGTTGTCTCCCCTACGGACAGTCTGACTCAGACCGCAGCTTTCAAGACGGACAGTTTTGCTTCTCAGAAACCTCAGAATAACAGAAAGAATTACCCAAATGTTTTTATGACGGATGCACACCCATGCACCATGCCACTCCAGTGCCAAACTTTGTGTATGTGACTGGCACCACAGCTTTACCCTGTTAAGATTACATACCAAAAGATGCCACTCTCTGAACCAACGTGCTTCATACTTTTGTCTCCTCATTGTGTTGAACAAGGTACAAAATGGAATGGCAGTGTACGCAACATGGGGAACACTTTCTACTTTGCTGAACATGACAGTATACTTACATCATCAGACACCAATACCCAGATGTGACAGTGCAATGCTGGCTCTGCTCCTGCTCCTGATGGAGCTGTTAGCTTGGTGAGTGGTAATGCCTGCTGTTTTAGATCATGTCTCCGCCTGTGTTTTTGTTTATGCCTCAAGACATGAGGAGACGTATCTCTTTGTTCTTAGGTTTCTGTTGGAGAACTTCTACCTTGACAAGCATGTACGTTACATAGTGACCATCTACCCAGTGGTAATCCTGTGGTTGGGAGGCATTCTGAGCAACTACAAATGCTTTGATTGTTCTATTTACATTTTTTCAGGTACTGTTTGGAAATTCGCATTATACATATTTTCTAATGCATCTGCATGTACCATTAATTCCTTCATGCTCAGATATTTAATGTCTTCTTTCTTCTTCAGCTTTGATCTTGGTCATTTCCTGCATTATGTTCGTGGTTCGGATGACCATTATCACATGGAGACATTACAAACAACCACTTTACAAAGACAATGCACTCAGTATGTCACCAGTGGAAATATCACTGACACAGATAAAACTGTTTCTATGAATAACAAACTAAATAAATAGAATGCTGCTGTTAAAGGATCACATGTACGTTCAATGTTAAGAGAGATTTATTTTTTTAATCATTCTTTTGTTAAAACTTGAATTTGTTCACAACTTTGAACTTACTGTGTGCATAACTAATGTAATATTTGAATGCACTGACTTGTGGAAATTATTGATTAAAAGAAAAGGAGTGACCAAATAATGTTTTCATTCATTTGTCATTATGAACACACATCTTTCTACTGTTCTTGGTTTGGTTTTTGATGACACAACTATAACAAGAAAGGACAGGTTATGATGACCCTTATCTGATGGGACCTCATGAGCAGATTTCCAGACCTGTGGAACAACCCCATCAGAAAAAAAGAGATCAAGGAGATAGGTCACTAACAGTGATTTAAATAGTCCTGTTGTAGGTCTAAAGTAAGGTATAGTTTAAGCAGCTTATATAACAATGAGGATAAAAAAGAACAACTGTCTGCAGCAGGAAAATGCACACAAATACATACTTGATGGACTTTAGATGGATTCTGTCTCTCTAAACCCACATGCACAGACATGCATAATAAATCCGCTGATATCATAATTGCAGGGATCGGTGAGCATTGCAGGTGCAGTCAACGTGAGGTCATAAATCTGTGCAGCACATGCAATCATCCAAAGTCCAATGTACTACATCCTGGTCAAAGCCATTGCGTCTCAAGCACCTCTCAGATGTAGTTGGGATATCATAGCAAGTTTGAAGATGTCTTTCCTCTCAATAAATAATAGTAACCATGCAGTGATACACACTGGATGCATCATCCTTGCATTCATCACTCAGGTGATCGCAAGCATCTTCTTCTCTCTTGGGCAGGAAGGCAGTGTGCCCAATGGTGAGTGACTCAACATAACTGGAGATTTCATTCGTGGAACTCAGCTTGGAGGGAAAGATTGTTTGTTTCTATTGTGATTTCACAGCAGGAAACTATGATACACGTCTTCACTGAATTAACGCTGTTCATGTCTTCCTGAAATACCTTTGACATGTCACTGAAAAGCATATCAATTTTGCTAGCTGTTACTCTGGATCAAAAATACAACTGACTCACAGACACACATTGGCATTGAGTAGGTATTTCATATAGTTTATATCTGCCTCCACAAGTACTCTACATGAGTATCGTATTTACTTTAGTTTTTTTATGTTTTAAACAGTTAGTGACAATGTCAGCATTATTTTCTCAAATATCCTGATGATGTCATTCATGTTCTTTTGTGATCTTAGCTCTGTTTCAGACCTCTTTCAGGAATGTTTCTGATACCTTCCACCTGGAGGTGACCATGGACTGGTGGTCAATAAACTTCTGGATTATGATTGATTTGTGGTCCATGGCTTGGCTCGCATATGCCATGGTCACCATCTTTCGAAGGTAGAGTAAAATAGAACTTTTATGCAAATCTGCAGTGCAAGAATGGCAGTTTTCAGTGTTTTTGATCATCATGTTGCTTTTCTTTCTGTAGAAATGTTCTTGTTCCTGTGTCCTGCAATCCAGAAATCCACCCCCCAGTTTTCTATCTCATCTGGGCAACAATTAATGTTGCAAGAGTATGCATCATGCTGCTGTTTGACCGCAAGTAAGTTGTGTGCAACGCTCTCATCATGCAGCTTTCTCTCAAAAAAACATAAACAGTGGAAGCTTTAAGCTATCGCCATTTTCTACAGCTACATACTAGGAGCTGTGGTGTTCAAGTGGATTCTACCCGTCGACAGTTTCTACATGCTCTACATGTCATACTTCAACCTTAATAAGCACAAAACCTGGCTGGCAATCAACAACCCCAGCATGATCTCATGGACACGTTACCTGGTGTGCTTTTTATTTACATATAGATCACTGAAATGAGCTCTAAATATTCAGAATCAGAACTTTGGAGTTGTCGTAAAGTTCCTGTCATAGTCCAAGTTTAATGTTGTACTATCACCATTGTATGCTTCATCATTTGTGGCAGACCCAGAATGGGCTTGCAATGTTTGCCTGGTGGTCTCTTCTGGATGCTGCAGTTGGTCTTGGTATAGTGCTCAAGTACAACAACAATGTGCCAGACCCACTGATAAGTACCATCACCCTCTCCATCATCTTTTTGTGCATTTTCGTCTGGTAAGAAACAAGATTTATTGAATGCATTTTTTGTTTAAGTTTGGCTTTGGAAAAGACAGTTATGGAAGTTATTTCCTCCCTTCAGGTTCACCCTTCAAAGTTTGCTCTTAACCAAGTACATGAGCCACACCTACAGCGTTTACGCTATTCTCATTCTGGGCCTCGGTGCGATGCTAACCAACAGCTACCGTGTCAGTGATCTCTCTGTAAACACAGCCATCTGCGGTAAGAAATCTACATGCTGTTGCATTACAGCAACAGTTTACCAGTATTTTACCATGGATGTTGACACTGGCCTCTTTTGCCTACAGGGATCCTTATGCTTCTCACAACTATCATGAGTCTCACCCATACCATCTCTGCATGCATGTACACGGGAGAGTCAAGCAAACCCCTTGCTGTGGGGCCTTATGTGACTTTTGATGGCTGTGACACTGTATGTCAACTCGAAGGAAACATCAAGCACAAACCTCAGAAGTGATATTGCAAACAAAAGACCGTAAAAATACAGTTTGATCACTTGCCTTGAATATCAGTTGATACAGTCTGACCATTTACATCTGCACCAGCTGGCTGTTCCACTTCAAATTTGCACCACAAGGGAGCAGCAAACACTTACTTAACAGAGGGAATATGAAATTTTGGATATACCAGAAGATGGCATAGTTCCTCGAGCTTTCACATAATATTATGCTCATGATGTTGAAAATAATGTAATTGATCGAAAACTATCCAATTCTATTCGAGGTTAACACATACTTTGTTAACAAATGAGGCTCAGATGCTTTTTATCTGTGTAACCGTCATTCAGGAAAAATTGTAAATAAAAGTGGAATCAATAAAAAAAGATGTGAGGAAAAAATTCTCCAATTAAATCAGAGTACATTATGAAACAAAACGGCTGTGCTCCCTCGATTCTTGTCTCAGTGCCTCGCCTTGTGTGTGACACTGTATCACAGAGATAATCACAACCGCTCAAGTTTATGAGGGCCCTCTTTCTTGATGCAGCTTAAGGGATGGAATATCAAACATGGTCAATGGCTGTTTGGAAGAGCTGTGCGACCTTTGATGAGGACACTGAGCCGTGTTGAACTGAGCATCACATGAAAGCAGAGGAGCAAAGAAAGACAATAGGGATATGAATGTGGACATGGCAATATGAGTTTGTTTGGTGAGAATAATAAAGGAAGTAAATTAGAAACAAAAATAATTGTTAAACCTCATAAACACAAAATGAGCTGTATGTAATCCAGATATTTTGGAAATTATTTGCATGACATTTTTAATTTTTTTTATATTTTACAACAAACTGCATATTTTGGTGTAGTTTTCTCCACTTGAGCTTGCAAAAGCATCCTGTGCAGTGGGTAGGTGTCTCTGACCCCAATCCCACACTCACATTTGGACATTCATTTGGAAGAAAATCAGTAGAAGATTATCATAATGTGGAAGTGATTAGCTTCCAGGGTGATAGTTCAAAGACACTGCATCAATGTTCAGAATTTTTTAATCACAATCTTGTTTTGCGAACATTTTGAATACACTATGCACTTTTTCAGAAATCCAAACACTAGGAAACATTTCTTCAAAGATGCAACATTAAAAGTAATGAACTTTTGCCCATTACTAAAGCAGTGGACTTTATTGTAATTTATTGAGATTTCTGTATTTTTGTGATTATAATGTCAGCAATTTAATCAATTAATGAAGAACAAACCGGTCCTTAGTTGCAGTTTCGTTGTAAACTTCACTGTAAATGGAACATTTAAAAGACAAGAACAACCACATGAAGAAGTTTTGATAATTTAAGGAATATATTGGTTTTCATTTGAAATCTAACTAAATGCACCCACTGAGATCATTAAAGGTGGCGTTAGATTAAAAATATATTTCCACAGTACAAGAGTAAGATAAAAATATAACCCCAAAATATGCATGAGCAATATTAGATTCAAAATGACCAATCCCATTGTCTTTAAAACATAATGTCCACTGGTTCCTCCTTGGAAAAACAAATTATAAATGACGACTACTAATTAAAGATGTCCATTAAATTGCGACATGGGTGTGAATCCTTCGCATATTGCACCATTGCATTATCACTCTGCCGCTCTGAGGCCAAATTCTCCATGGACTAAAATGCTGGGTGGAATGGTAGACATGTGGCAAGAAATGAAGGAATTTTACCGTCTGGTAGCATTGTAATTGTTTCTGTACTCTCCAAAGACCTCTTCAACCATAAGAGAAATAACCTAGATATGCAAATTAGCAATCCCAATTAATTTAATTCATATAATTATGAGGAGAAAAGAGATAGGGTTGGAATAGAAGTCTTACCTTGTGCTAACTTGTCCTCCCATTCAAGCCCCCTCACTCTACAGGGTACAGCTAAATTAGCTCAGAATATTGAAGCATGCTCGGCTACACAGATGAGCATCAATTATCTAACATTTTAATGAGCAGTCTTCAGTCTATATAATCAACAAAGTTTGAGCCACTGCTAGAGATCAATCTAACTTGGGGATTTAATGTGATCACTAAGTCCATGAGCACGACCCCATTTTAAATTATCCTAAAAATCTTAAACATTGCCATCCAGTGTCTGTCTGAGCTGTCTGAGCTCTTTCCAAAGGAACAATGAGAAAGGGAGTGTCCGTACTAAATGCAAAGAAACTAGGAATTAAAACAAAACTTGGCTTGGCTGCCATTAAGCAAAGTCAGTGCACATTGTGGATTGGTCAACAGCCCATCAAAATGTGAACTGACAATAGAGGAATCTTGATTTGAAAAGGCCAACTCAGCAACAATAGTTAAGAGAAAACTGTGTAATTAGACGCAGACCCAGAGTATGTTGTCACTTTGTGAGTAAGCGGATCAAAATTTGAAAATTTTCCTGCCATTCTCAAATGTGTCTTCCTGACCATGAAAACTTAAGATGATAAACTTCTGTAAATTTGTTGACACACATGAATTCTTGCACAAATTGATGTCATCAAGTAACCATTGTTTCATGTTCCCAACTGAATTTGTTGTAGGTGGTTGCCTGGGTTAACATTAAACATTATTTGTTGAGCCTGAATTACGCATGACAAAATGTTTTGAAATAATAAAAGAGTACATTGCAAGTTGCCACTGTAGATACATTATGGGTTTTTTTTCAACATTACAGCAAATGTTACTGATAGGATATTTTCCCACTGAAGAATATTAGAGCAACCGAGTTCCGAGTCAGCTGGAATATGGAATGTGGATGTGACTTTATTCATTCAGGATAAGGTGTTTTACAGCTGCAAAGACTGAAAACAATAAATGATCAACTCCCTTTCTTACTGGAAAGAAAAGCTCAACATTTCCATAAATTAAAAAAGCTTTTTTGTGTGTGTTGGTGCGTGTGAATATAATCACAGTGATTTTACTGTATGTTTTTGCACATTGTAGACAATACATTCACAGGTGCACTTACAGGGTTCCAAAGATGCTGAATACAACATTAACACTAATCACTATAAGGGATGCGTAATGATACAGGATTTGAGCTGGACCTGAAATAAAACTTGCAATCTTTGAATAAAAGACCTTTCTTCAGTATTCATGGGGCGTTTTATGCACAAAAATAAAAACAACATGCACAAGGTTGAGATGTTTTCTTTTCCTGCAAGCAAACAACTTCGGCAGTCTTAAATATTGCAACTGTAGCACTCCAATACCAATTAGCTTGCTAAAACAATTAGGATATATGTAAATTTCCTGAATTAATTAATCCCTTGACACACTAACACTAATTAGCTTGTAATCCCTGATTCATTTTGCTCCATACTTAAAACAAACCCACCCAGTCCAGATATAGGGACATCAGATACCAGAGTGTGAAATGTGTAAGAATAATTATTCCTTTAAATGGCTGTTTTTTTACCCTCACTAGATTTTCCTAATTAGTGGTGATTTTTTTCTGTCAGTGCAGATGAGCATCAGCAGATGTCTTCTAGGACAGAGGGAAACCAACAAGGAGCATATTGATATTAATCAAAAGACATAGACTTTTAATCTATAGTTGTAATTAAAGACAGCAATAATTATACAGAATATGGTTCTCTAGTGGTCTGAAAGTGACTTAAAAGAGACTGAAATGTAATCAATTGGACTGCAACATGTTTATAACCATTTTTCAGGTGAACATCCGAAAATTAATAGCAGATTGTTAGATTGCCTACTTCTCTAATTGTTAATAGATTATTTTCTAATGGATATTAGAATATATTTGACTCTACCAAAATGTTACAAACAATGAAGACACTTATATCAAAGTGATTAGAGGAAAGGTAAATCTTTCAAGTGCATCAACTGTCAAACGTTTCAGCGAGAAACATTTTTCCATCAAAAACTCACGAGTATTTGTATTTTACCAGTTTTAAATGATCCATTTCGAACGTGTCACTAAGGCACAGCATTTATCTAAAAAACAGTGTGGAGCAAATGTAGAAACAAAATTAAATAAGTCTTATGGTCGCTTGCAGACTCAAACTTTTTTCAGGCGTCTAGAACATGAGAATAAAGTGGACACCTTCCAAGATTAAAGGTGTCACCACAAACTTCACATTAATACCAGATGAAGCAGAGTAAATGGGATGGTGGTATTACTGTATCATGTCTGAGAAGGGATCAAACTCAAGTATCTGACTCATTGCACCCCAAACATCCAGGGTCTTGCATTGCAACAGATTACAGATTAAAGGACCCTTCAAGCTATTGCACGAGTGTTTCTGACACACCAGTTGGTGTCTGGGATTAAATATGATGACCAAAGCTAGAGTGGGACAAGTATAGTGTGTCTTTGTGTGAGCAGGTTTTTTGGGCAGGTTGGGAATCTTGAAGTAAAGCAGCCAAGACAAAAATAGACTAAATGGAGAGAAAAACAACTGAAGAAAGCATATAAATATCAGACATAAAATAGATTTGAATCATGTTCTTAGCTGTTGCAAATTTTGAAAGAGCTATTGTAACTTGTCCCTTAAAAAATGCAAATGTCAATCTTAGGAAAGAGGGGGTTTTGTGTTGGACGGTCTTTATGAGCAGCCGATGGAACAGTCCTCTCAGTCTCAGTACATATGACCTTGAAAGCTTTATTAATTTCCTTATTTTTTAGGGCAGCACCTCAGGCTCTTCACCTAAAAGATGAGTCAGGGGATCACTTGACACATTAGATGGAAATAAGACAATTTTCAGTTAAACTGACTTAAACAGTTCATTAACCATTTCAATTATGCATTTTTATTGAAGAATAATTAAATGAAAATGATTGAATTAGGCTCAATAGATTTGCGTGCAGACTTCCCTTTCAGTTAGTCAAAAAGTAGCAATTATTATAGATAATTTGTAACAGGAAACTGGGTGCTGTCTGTTCAAATCATATCAGCACCGTTAGTAATAAAGAAAAAAAAGGACCACATCACTTGACACTACAGAGCAGTTACCAGAATATCATTCCAAGTAGCTGGAGCAGCACTCTTAAAAAGATAAATGAAGAGATCACCATGCAGAATAATCCTATTGTTGACTCAAGATGCTTTGAAAATGCTTTACACAAACTGTCATTTATCCACTTCAATTAAACGCCATACTCATCATAATGAAAAAATCCTCTGGAACAATTGGTTTGCATTCACTCACCATGCAGTGAGCAAATCAGGAAATGGGATCAAATCTTAGTATAAAAGGATGAATCAAAGATCTTTTGTTTCCCCCTACTGCATTGAAATGTCTACTAATTTGCAGTTTTTGCACTGATTCACAGTGTTTTGAAATGCATTGCACTCAATGTGTCGTCTCTCAAAATGTGTGAAAAGGACTGAGATATCATGAGCATTGTGATTATTACAAAACCAAGAATGAATAATACACAAACTTATTTTCTGACAGATAATGACACTTCTTGCGTGCTTGAAACAAGCAGATGAAAAGCTAAAAAAACAAACACTGCCTTACAATTCAAAATTTTTGCATACAGGGACATAATACTGTACATGAACAACACTTCATTTACACTTTATTTAACAACAGCTGAACCAGGGTTCCAGGGTGTGGTGGTTAGCACCATCGCCTCACATCAAGAGGGTTCCGGGTTTGAGTCCTGGGGGAACCAGGACCTTTCTGTGTGGAGCATGCATGTTCTACCTGTGTCTGCGTGGGTTTTCTCCGAGTTCTCTGGCTTCCTCCCACCGGCAAGAAACCTGCATGTTAGGTTGAATGGACATTCCAAATTTCCATTAGGAGTGATTGTGGGTGTGCGTTGTTGTTCGTTCTTGTGTGTCTCTGTGTGGCCCTGCGATGGACTGGCCGACAGTCCAGGGTGTCCTCGCCTCTCACCCATTGACCACTGGGATAAGATCCACTTCCCCATTAGGCAATAAGCGATTACGATAATGGATGGATGGGGGTTCAACAGTTTGTGGTGAAATTTCAGCCTATTCTTGTTCACACCATTGTCTCAGGTATCTGTTTTTTTATTTAATCTTTTTTTCCTTCGTTTACAGCGAATTTATTTATTCTCGCAGAGCTCATCACACCTTTTCCGTCATGTTAAGGTCTGGGCTTTGACTAAGCCTTTGCAACAACTTGATTATTCTTTTCTTTTTCAGACACCCTGTGTCTGTTGCTGTGTTTGTGATTGTTATCCTGCTGCATGATCCAATGTCAACCAATCTTTAGCTGTTGGACATTCTTAGATTTGACTCTAGATTGTTTAGGCCCAGTCATCATTCACCCACCAACACGCTTAAACATTGGTATGAGGTGTTTGTGGTGATATGTGGTGTCCATCTTTTGGTCAATTCCGTTATAAGTTCACTCCACTTCGATCTCATCTGTCATTTTCAGATGAAACTTTACAAACCTCGGAGTTTCCACTGGGATCAGTCTTTTTCATTTTATGTATTCCATTGACAACACTCTGCAGACTGTTAGTTCAGTGTAATAGATACAGAAATATTGAGTGGAACAGTGCTAGCAGCAAGACATTAAAGAAACCATGTTATAACAAACACTGTTTTGAATTGACCATCAAATGTGACTGTGGAGAAATGAAAAAAAAAAAGAAAAAAAATACCTGTTCAGTCAGTTGCTTCAAATTCGAGAATAAAAGAGGATATAGTATTTATATTCTCAGCATGTTCACAGCACCATATCAGAGTGATGTATCAAGATGATGTAGGTGCAAAAAAAGACACCTATCTCTTCCATGGTAGAAGTGCCTGAAACGACAAGATCACATATGTGGAACAAAAGATAAGTCTGTCAGCTGAAAAAGGTTGTGCTAGAAGTAAAGAACAGCATAAAACAGCATGCCTGACAACAAAATATGTTTTGTTTGTTGGTTTGTTTGAATCCCCTTACAATTCTATTACACACTTATTCCTCCAGGGGCCATTTTGACAACACAAAAGAAAACCATAAATGAAGCCACACATGGCTGACACGATGACATAGACAGTGTGACAACTTAGCCAGGAGATATATATTAACAACAATTGAAAAGTGGAATGCCATGAAATCTATATAACAGGCATACAATGTAACATTACATCCAAAATTAGACATTAAGATCATAGACGAAGCAGTTTTGTTATGGTAGGTATCAGCCACTCAATTATTTTGTGATGAATGTTTGAGAGGTTTTGCTTACAGAGGTTCCTTTGTTTCATAATGATGCTAGGGGTTACAATGTGTTTACTGTCTGTTTTCCTCTTTGTGTCATATACTGTAGCTTCCTCTGCTGCAGAAGTTATTTTCTCCCACAGAACACCCCGCCAAGACACCTTATCTGTAGTTCAGGATTTTCTTCTTTTACTCATTACAGACAAGGTTGCTCTCACTCTGATGTGTCACATTCTGACATTTTTCAGGACTTTTCGACATCATAAATCAATGTAAAGATGAACTTGAGGCATCAGTTTTCAAAGTTCCAGAGAAAGTGTTGTAAAAACTCTTATTCAAAGCAAAACTACTCTTTTCTAAAGCTTAAAATCAGATGTAAATCGTTTCAGACCTAACAAATACTCCCCATTTCAGTATTTATTGGTATTTTGATTTCACCCATGTGTATGAATTTCAATTGCTCTTTCTAAACCTTAAATGTGTTGGTTTTAAAACTATTAATAAATAACTACTAAAACTAAAAACCCACAAAATTGTTCAAGGATATTTTCCTCTTAATGACTTTATTGATCTTTCAGTTAATAAAGATTGCTCAGTACATTGGGCTAAAAAGTTTTTTTTTTAAAGAGCATACCCAGGACTGTTAGCAAATTTTACATTATTTTTTAATTTAACGGTACAGCTCAACTATTGACATACATAAAACTCCCTGTGAAAACCTAAAATATATGTGTTTTGGACAAGTGGATTCTTTATTATTTATGATGTGTTCCACCTGCACATGTAATCAGACATAGCAGACCTTGCCTTCTATCCAAAGTAATTCCAAACTCTGAGTACCTGAGGTACACTAAGGTGAAGTTAACAGATATATTTCTTTGAATGCATCTAGAGTTTGGAGCATCATCCAAGTGAAATCATTTTTTCTGCTGAGTGTACTCTGTCAGCAGCCTACCAGAAAGGGACTCCACTCCTCCATCTTCCTAATTTACCGAATCACCTCTCCCATTTCTTCATCCTGCACTGCTTCCCTCAGCACAAAGTCACCTCTCCTCCTTCAACCCGCTCCTGCTTTGCAAACTACTGATATCCTCTGATGCTGTGATTATCTGAGGATTGCACAGTGTGGATGGACATATATCATTCAAGGACAGTAGAGTGTGGAGCTTTATAATGTCAGCTGGTTTTAAGATCAAATGAGGGAAACAACAACTGTTCAGTACAATTTTTCTATTTTGGAGCATATCACGTTTTTTATTGCCATGTTATATTTAACCACTGAAAATGAAATAAAACAAAAAGGGATGTGCAGTTTATTCATGGGCTGTTTTGCTGTATGTTGAATTATGAGAAAGTGTGTAAAAATACTGAAAGGCAAATACACAGCTTAGGTACAAGTTACAAAGATGGTAGGAGAATGTACTTGAAACAATGACATTTCTGAAAGGCTCGATAAATCAAGGCTCTGCCTCAGTCCCTGAGTTGACTAGCCTGACTGTTTTCAGGCACGTGACCTCCTCATAATAAACATGGGGATCCTGAATATAAAATGTCAGTTATATCTGTCTTTCAATTACACAAAACATATATACCATAAGTCAGAAACACAGTGCTCACATTTTGAAATGGGGCAGTTTATCGGCAAATATCCTGACCCAAGACTGCATTCCATGTTTTCTCCTAACAACAATAAAACGTGATAGGTGGTGACAGCATCACTCTGGTTGCAGCAGCTGTAATTACATCGGGGTGGAGTAGTATGGCAGGGCAAGGTCAGGGATGTGATATACAGGACTGTGGCTGGAGGGAAAAGATAGGACCCTTTGCCTCGAGGAAGGAAACAAAGCAGAGGTGGTGTGAGGTTTGCATTTTCATGAGCACGCTGAATGACAGTTGCACAATACATAACACAGTTGGAATTTTCCATGAAAACACAGAAGAAACAGAGTTGAATCTGGAACTTGATAACACTTGTGAGCAAACACACAAATTGCACTGCAGGATGTGAGACTTCCACATGCTTTTATCTGCTGTAATGTATTTATTTTCCTCTCCTTAGCATCGTAACACATCAGGATTAAGCTGGAAGAAGAAGGAACACTGAGCTGTGTCACATTCAGTGGGCTGCATTAACATATTCATGTTCTGTAATTAACAAAATACAGTTTTGCAATGCAGGATTCTGAGGAAGATCAACACTTTAGCCAATTGGATTTTCTGCATCAACATAACTTGTAGGAGGGAGTTATAAAATGAGGTGGAAAAGGAGAAGAGGAATCCTGCTAAAGCTATTTAAAAGTTTTCCTAGAGGAAGGGATGATGTGATAAACACTCTGTGTACCTCTGCATGTGTGCTGCTGCATATTTCATGGTTACTCAGTGGACCCTCTTTTGTCTCAAAGAAATCCCAGAGATAAGAAGTATTGGAGTGTTGGACAGACACACTCCACGCACCCTGAATTAAAAGAAGGGTGGTGTTTGTTTACAATTCATGTCTACGGCGAAACAAATGGGATTTATTTTATGAGATGAGGAGGATCAAGGCTCCCCTGGCACTGACCATGGTGCTGAAACTACAACCGCCACAAGAGCACATCTGTCATATTTGCTTGATGTGTTTGTGTGAGAGATTTATACTCAGGCAGCTTCTCCAAGCTGTTATTGCCTTTCATTTATGAACACATGGATGCCAGTTACCCCTCACAACACCAGTCTGACATTATAAAGTCGGATAAGAATCTGTTTTGCTGAAGCAATCTCATCTGCCAATCTTTTGCTTTATTTAATAGCAGGACTGTTACTAGTACAGGTTGGGAGAAATTCAATTTAGTTTTCAAAATGGTGGCTCGTGTTCTAATGCAAATTGTGATGAATGTATCCAATTAAGAAACATTTTCACAGGACAAACCGAGTGTCCCGCTGGATATCCCAGAGCCCAATCGAGGGAAACTAGATTACAAGTTGTACAGAGCTTCATTCCCTAAACACAAATGGGATTTTAATTTCTTTTGCGCAAAATAAGAGCTCATTTTACTGGCGAGAAATGGGGGGAGCCTAGGGAGTCTCATAAGTCGTGGCATAGAAGGATAAGTCATATCAATCAGTCATCAAGCAGCAGGATCCGTGTTCTTTAAGCTTCCTCCGATCCCAGCATGGGAAGTCTAATTACAGTGATTTTTTTTTCTGAGCACCACAACCACTAATAAAGCGATAATCTTCCGCCTCACTGATTTCTACTAAAAATAAAACTCATATTTAGATCAAGAACATGATACAAACACGCGCACGTCTTCCACATGATCGGAAAACGCAGTTTATGAATTCTCAGGCCCCCCTCCCCCTATCACAACACTGCGTGGATCGTTCCAGCGGCTCTGCGTCCTCGTTTCGAGATGCGTCTCTGCTGTTCTCCTCACTGAGCCAGCCGGTTCAGTCGCTCCGCAGAGAGACCTGCCAAGTCCATTTCGATGGGAAGCTCAAGACTGAGTCGAGATCTTCTAGCGCGAGGACTGCATTATTTTTAACAGTTTAAGGTGGTGAGTTTTTAACCGAATGGCTGCCGAGTTTTCCTCTCTGAGGCGAGAGAACGACACATTTTTCTCTGTAGTTTTGCTCAAAAGTGAGTTTTCTAAGATTCTGTGTAACAAGTGTCTCTGATCATTTTAGCAGACAGACAGCCTTAATGTAATTTTAAAAAACAACAATGTGGATTTTGTGAAGTTGTTATACTAAAGGATTGCACTTCTTATAATTGTATTTCCTCTTATACAATTGCACATGCAGTTTTGTGTTGTCAGTAAGTAAGAAGACTGCAAACATGTGGCCAAAAGACAGCAAAGTGGTACACTTCTATGCCACATTAAAGATTAGATTCTCAAACTGATGAATAACCAGATGGTTAGCCCTCAATGCAAAGGTTTTCCCCATGCTGCTCCATGATTTCTGACAGTAGTCACAGTGAACATCTGCATATCCTTTCCCCTCTTCACCAGCAAATGTCACCCTCAGAGAAGCTCTTCATGTGCAATAGCTGAGCATGAAATCGCTTCTTAATGAAGAGCTTAACACAGAGAGTGTCATTTCTAATCCTGCCGTTTTAATCACAAGACTGACAGTGAATGTGTGTTTTGACACAAATATCAAATTGAATTGAGATGTCAAATAAGTTATACCTGACACTGGTCCTGAAAAAGCTCCACTGGAATTTGGCGGGCAGATTGCACAAAACAGGAAAAAGATTGATGATGATTAAACAAAAAAGAGTAGCCTTCTGAGGATAATGCCAAACAGTGTATCTTTCTTTTGAGAAAATCCCAATGGAAACTAGAACTGCAACAGAAAAAAATAATCTTTGGAGATCATTTGATATGAAAACGGCTTGTTTTTGTTTTAGGCAGCCTTAGAGGAAAGTAAGTTCTTTATTGTTTAGGATCTGTTGTTTGTCGTTTACATGAGAAAGTGTTCAAAGCTCAGACAAACCCAAGAACTTCTGATGAATTTGCTCATTTTAAGAAGATTGTGAAGAGTAATGCATTATACTCGTGTGGAGTTTTTTAATGTGACACCATCTGATGGATAATAAGATATTCATCACAATCCATTCTTGTTTTTCTCCCCAAAAGGATTACAACTGTGTCCAGTGATCCTGCTTGTTCTTTTAAGTATGAAGTTATTCATTTAGTTATCATCCTTTGACACAAGGGGCTTTTAATCCTTTTTAAGTCTTGAAGACCCATGTTTGCTTCCCCCATATGCAAACACGAAGAAATGTATAGATATATACATGTTTAAATACATGATATATATGGATATGTTTTTTTTCCCTCCCCGCCCTCCTTTTCTGTCTGAATGGTTTTCACAGGTCGAATGAAAGCTGTCTTCTGGGACACCTGGTCTGTGATACCAGCAAGGATATTGACGGATTAGGTTACTGAATGCTGCATTTTTTTATGCTTCTTCCCCTCATATGATGATAGCAGGCAAGAAGAGAGAATAGAGCCTCTTGGAGTGTGTTTGGCTGGAGCCTTTGATTAGCAAGTAGGGATCGTGATGTTAAGAGACAGCGTCACATGTCGTTTACTTTCACCAGCTGATCAACAGGGTTCTTGTTGTTTGTACTGTTCAGGTCCTATTGATGATGATGTGACTTAACAAAATCCTCTGGTGCAGCCTGTGAGGGATTCAGCTTACAGAATTCTTTCAATGTTGTTTTTTCTGTAGAAAAACCTGCATTTCCTTAGAAAATTGGGGGCAGAACACTCATCCACTGTACTAAAATCTAATGCACATATTTTTTCTAAAAGACCACTCTTACTTGTTTTTTTGCTCTTCTTTTGTACAGTCATATCTGTTTAGTTGACTTATATCTGAGGTTTACTTTTCCTTATTTTTGTAATCTAACACTGACCTATGAGGAATAGGCAGAATGGCCCTTGTTAAACGCCTGAGGTATGGCAAAATGAAACAAAAATTGGGGTGAAAATCAGTGCCATGGGTCAGAGAACAGAGGGCAGCCAACATCCAAAGAACAGCTTTAAAATGGCCTTCAATAAACCTGGAAAACTATTTCTAAAGACTTCTTAAAGAAATAAATTCCAAGAAATAAAAAAAAGGTTGAGGTTGTGTCAAAGAATAAAGGGCATCATGACAAATGCTGTATTTCAAAATGATTCAAAGAATCTTTTTTTTTTTAAGTAAAGGAACAGTCATTTACTGTCTCCTCTTTGTTGCAGATATTTAATTAGATTAAAAATGTACAACTTGGTATACTTCTGATTCATTAGGTTGATATTTTACAACACGATAAAGTTGTAAGCAGCTACAATGACAAATATTCATCTTGGTTACCTGAAAATCTATGTATTTCTCCCTTTGGGGATAACATGCCCCCAAATGCCTGATGTTGGTGTCCTTATTCCCTCAGTGTCGCATAAGGAGACATGTAGAATGAATGATTACATTTTATATTTAAAATTATGTGTAAAACTCCACTGCAATGTCCAAGATCAAGGTAGGAAATTGTGCTTAGTATTCTAAGAACTGGGAAGATTGCTTGGAGCAGGAATTTATTAATGAAGGTGGAGCTTTGTACCCAGTTCACGTGTAAGTAATAAGTTAAAGTTAATCATAGTTGAAATGCAGATAATTTTAGATGGCCACCATATTTGCCATGCTGTTCATGGCACTTCCGAGCTGCATTTATCAAGGCTTGATTTTAAAAAAGCATCCAGCTATAAGCCTTGAGCAGACTTATTGTTTCTGCAGTCTTGAACGTCATGCTGTGTTTACTTTAAAGATTTTGAATGTATTGATTCTTCTGCTGTGCCAAATCTTCTAATTTCTATGCCGGAAAGAGGAGACACAGTAGTTAGAATGGAGTCTCAAATATACTTTGTTATTCAAAAGAACACGGATGTATTCCTTTGTGACAATGGGCAACACGCATGATAACTGGATGAACAGAGGGATCTCTGTTACGGATATGTACTTTTGACCCGCCAAATTGAGTTAACATTAGTAACTCGAATGAAAACTGTTCATTTTTTAACCATGTCTGACTTTGATGCAAATCAAAGGACGCCAGTGGGATGATGAAACTGAATATTTATGGTCTTTTCATGAACCAGAGATGTTCCAGGGTACTTTCGAGCTATTTTAACAGCAGATGAAATTGCACTTGAAAGTTGTAGGCTGGTTGCTTGACAGCTGAAACGAGAAACTCAAGTGCTTTTTACTTTTAGTGAGCAAATCATTAAACTACCTCTTTTTAATGGCATAGTGATATACAGTGGGGCATTTAAACACCAGTGTATAGCAATTGGTAAATACAAACGTATGATGAAAGCATCTGTAAAATTCTGCTTGGTATGTTGACACATTCATCAAATAAACCCCACCTTTTCTGTCTTTCTGCCACAGAATGTGTCTCTAAATCGCCTTGACCCTTGGCTGTGGGGTTGTGAGCAGCTACCATGACATACAGTAACACCAGCACGCCGACAGCCAACTTCAGTGAGGCTGCAGACGACTATGGTGGAAACATCTACCGGCCCTTCTCTGTTTTCAGCGTTCTCACACTTACTTTACTGGCAATGCTGGTGGTGGCCACATTTGTGTGGAACTTGCTGGTGTTGGTGACCATCCTGAGGGTGAGGACGTTCCACAGAGTGCCTCACAACCTGGTGGCCTCTATGGCCATCTCGGACGTCATGGTGGCTGCCCTGGTCATGCCGCTGAGCCTTGTCCATGAGCTGAACGGGAGACTCTGGAAACTGGGCCGCGTGCTCTGTCAGATTTGGATCTCGTTTGATGTGCTGTGCTGCACGGCCAGCATCTGGAACGTAACGGCCATCGCACTGGACCGCTACTGGTCTATCACCAGGCACTTGGAGTACACACTCAAAACTCGAAAAAAGATCTCCAATGTGATGATTGCACTCACCTGGCTGCTGTCCTCCATTATCTCCTTGTCACCTCTGTTTGGCTGGGGGGAGACGTACTCAGAGGGGATGAAGTGCCAGGTGAGCCAGGAGCCATCCTACACCATCTTTTCCACCTTTGGGGCGTTTTACCTTCCACTTTGTGTGGTTCTTTTTGTTTATTGGAAGATCTACAAGGCAGCTAAATTTCGGATTGGCTCCCGCAAGACGAACACAATCACGCCCATGGCTGAGGTGATAATTCATTTCCTTTTTTTAGAATGAGTCATGAAACTGTTAGTGCTTTATTTCTTGAATCAAACGATAAGTAGATCTTGTCTTGAAACTTGCTAATGCTCCTGACCTGTGCATGTGGACTGCTGTTCCATTGTTTATTATTTTCACTGATGAGCTGTTCATCAGCAATCAGGGAAAGACAAGATTCTGAAGTGTGAGTATTCAGAAAAATAATTGAAGTCATCTTGCTCATCACCATCAGTTTGTTGATGAGCGGAGGCCGAAGGTAGATAGCTATGAATATGCTTTCCGGCATCATTAATGGGCCACTGCACCTTCCAGGCGTTGTGGTGGATCTAATCAGCAAAAATAAAGGTCTAGATCTATTCTGTCAGAAAACATTTAACCAGGGAAGTTTCCCCACAACTTCTCATCTAAAACTTGAGAATCCTACCCAACATACAGCACTGGCAGTGAATATTCTGCTTTTTAGAGGATGCTTTATCGTTTCTCGTCAAAAATAAAGGAAAAGGCTGCTTTTAAAAAGTCATTCATTTTGCTTCCACAGATGGCAGAAACCTTTCACAGAATGTGCACGCTAATGGATATTTTTTGTTCATGTAACATGTGCAATTTCCCCTTTTACTGTGCAGCTGTGGAATAATTTTTTCCACATCGGGAGCTTTTGGTCAAGGAGGACAAATCACTAAATAAATAAACCACATCTGTTACTGGCACTGATTCTCACAAGCTTCATCACACAGGCAATCAGTCCTGGAGCTCAAGCAATTATACGGATACAAATAAGAGATTTTTTTTCCACCGTGTAATTTGGGATTATAACTAACAACATTTCCAAGCTTAAACAAACTCCTGTTTAGTGTCTTTTCAGACCATAACATGCTAAATGACATTGAAGAGATCATCCACCTATAAACATACGTTTCATCTTTTGTCCGTGTACATTCATAGGCAGGCTGTATATTCATGAAGAACTGAATGAATTTATGCTGTTCCTTACTCTAGCAAAAACATTTTTAACTCTTCTACCACATCCATCAATTTAGATTAAATTGGTGGTTCTCCTGGTTGTTTGGCAACCATTTAGGGAAGAAATGTTTCAGAGCTCGAGACTATTGGTCAGTAAATTGCTGCACTAGAATTGATCAAGCACTAGGATTAAGGAGACTTTCACAGAATCTGGATAATTGTTTTTCTGTGCTCAGTGATAAAAATACCATTCCACACTGTGTTTTTCACCTTCCAAATCAAGGTCCAAATCCAACCCACAGGGCTCTTTCAATTTTTTAGAACTGGCTGAGCTTGACTCCTTGTGCATCAAGTGTTCATATACTTTCTCATCTCTGTAATGTAGAGATGAATTTGATGTTAAAAGAGTGTTCAGATAAGTGTATAGAGTCATATTGAACAAAAGCTAACAAAAACATATGGAATAAATTAAAATAAAAAATCCTACTGAACTTCATCAATGTCAAACAGCGGGTTTAAATGAATGAGGATTTTGAAAATAGCCCTCAAACACTTGGCATTCATGAAAAAATAAATTTGAGTTCTAACCAAGAGACATCAAAAGATATTTGTTCCTCCAGAAAAGTCCTTTAATTTTACTTACTGTTTTTTTCAATACATCATATGTGCTGTGCCTCAAAGCATTTCTGGGCAATTTCATTTTCTTATCCACATTCATATGAATATGAATAAATTCCTTGTGTATTTCACTTCATTTGATATCATACACATGTAACAGGTTGAAAAAAATAACACAAAAAGGCAAAGTAAGCTTCTGGGGTCAACATTCTTTACTCAAACATTAGAATCATCACAGCCAGTGACTTTTCAACTCATCCCATATGGTCAGGGTGCTTTTTCTGTTTCATACTGCATATCAGTTGGCCATTTGTTTCTAGTGCTGTTCCTGCATCATTGTGCAATACTATGGTCAACTATTATTTTGGATGTTTCACACATTCTAAGTGGTCTTGACTAAAACATCCTCAGATGAACGAATTAACACAATCATGATTAAACTTGGACTCCAAACATTAGTGAGGTGCTGTTTTGACTAAATTAGATCCAGCTTATTTTCTTTAGCTTAGTCAAGAGGCATTGCTTCTCCTGCTATTATTCATTAAGTGTGCTTATTTTTGTGTTTATTTGTTAGGCAGCCAGGTCAGTTGAAATATCAGGGAAAAGAAAAAGAGACATCCGGCCATTTTTCAGACCACAAAAACGTCAAGTAAGTAGAACATCAAGGGAAGTTTGTTGAATCGTCATTAGAAAGACATCGAGTTGAAATGTTTTATAATGGTGTCACTAGGAGACAGGATCACAGAGACCAGATCTGGGCTCAGAGAGACAGGGACAGCCAGACAGAGGCAGACGGTCTCAGGTAAGTCTGGTAAGCTTTTATCAGTCTAATGGAAAATGGTTTCACATTTAGAATTTTAGAAACAGAACTGAGGTAGTCCCATGGTTCTGCTGACAGTGTGATAAGTAGTTCAGTACATAAAACCAATTAGCCTCTCCTCTACAAAATGCAGTCTTCAAACTCAATTGGAAAAGTAGCATGACTAAAATCAGAAAAAGTCTGAGAATTTTGATGACAGCCCAAGGGAGACAAGCTAATTGAATGAGGATAACACTCATGTCATCAACAGTGCCCCATTCAGCACTTCAGTTGTTTATCTATCTTCTCGTTAATTGATCAGGCCACTGTAGTAGCATACAGGACTCTGCAGAAGATTTGAATCATCACTCTTTTTTCAAAGGGGTTGTTAGGAGGAAGTGACACGTCAGATCTTATGCGCTGACCGAACGATGTTTAGATATTAACACAAGAAACCCCCAGCAACAGCAAACTAAGCAAGGAACCTATTTTGAATGGTAGTCTTTGTTACTTCGTTACTATGAGCATGTTGTAAAGATACAGTCTGTTAAAGTTTAAAGCTGTTTAAGTTACGATCAATGAAAAAATTTATATTACACAAAGATAATGTAGTCTAACTGGCATGAAATATTTGTCACTCTCAAGCGTCGCATTCTGAGCTGTTTTTCTTTAAAAGTACAAAATAAGACCATAACAAAGCCTTTGAAGGCCTAAGAACAATATGGCCATGCTGACTTTGGTCTGGGAAAGGTCCAGTAAAAGGGTTGGTCTGCCTTAAGCTGGATGTGAGTCGGACAGACACTGTAACAAATCTACCAGCTCCCTTCACAGACTTTACACATGGCAGTGGTTGTGCGAGATTAATTATAGATTGTTGTTGTTTTGTTCTTTCATTATCCGTGATTTGTTCTGTGCTTTTGCTTTTGAGTTCCTTGTGTGTAGGTCTTAGTTGATCACTCTTGCCTTCCCCCTTCTGTCCTTCTGTCCCCTTGCCATTCTCACTCATAGTCTCCACAGTGTATTTTCATTCTGGTCATCTGCTCCCTTCCCCTGCTCTGTAATTCAGTTTTCTAGTTTTGCTTTGTCAGATCTTCTATGTTCACACCTATAAAGCTTTTTTTGCCTAATTTCTCACATTTTCTGTTCCAATGCCAACACATTAGTGCTTCAGCTGTGGTTTAAGAGAAGTGCACACTGATAAGGTTTTGATTCCATCGCCTGTTTTATTTTCTTTGGTTGGCAAATGACTATTATTCAGTCTCACATATTGGACTTTTGATTGACAAATTTCTGTCATTAAAGCTCTTTTGACCCTTGCAGTAAATGATGCATAACACTTAGAAAAAGATGTCGGCTGCATCTTGTTTTGAAAGTGGAAGATGACTCATCTGTAATGTTACTTGCAATTTATACTCATTTAAAAAAAAGCACTATCTTGAAGCAAACAAAGAAACAAACATTATTAGATCACTTAAATCAGCCTTAGAATTTCAAACCTCCTTCTCAGATGTAATGTTTGTCGTTTTAGCTTTTCTGTAACTGTCCTTAGTCTATCTTAACAGTAGTAAAACCTTGACAAGCCAAGATGGGTTCAGGTTAATCGATCTAAGAATGAACAAGTCCACCCAAAACTCCCAATGGAAAACAAAAGAGCATAAGGTGGTACAGTTTGAATGCTCAATTTCTGACACAGATTGAAATGTGGCAGTTCCAGCTGAAGTCGTGACCTTGGCAACTTCCCCAGAAGAGTTAGCCTTGAGCCTAGCCAGGCAACAAATGAATGTGGAGGAAGTCTGCAAATAAATGTTGACAATTTATTTGTCTTTTTCTGCATGTTCTGTAAGAAAAATATGCTTATGCTTTACAATCAATGCATTTAAACTCCCTCTGTTCAACCACCTTTAAACCATCATTTTTCAAGCAACCACAGTATGTTAACTGCAGTTGCTGCTTATGTTTTGGCCTATATTGTTGAGGATGAGGATTTTGCTTCTCTAAAGCAAACCAGTTTCCTCTGATCGACTGATGAATCAATAGAGTAACTTATGCTTTCCATTATCGATGCTTTCTAGGTAAAAGAAGAAGCTCAGCAGCCACAGATGGTATTTACCGTGCGGCACGCAACAGTGACCTTCCAGACAGATGGGGACACATGGCGAGAGCAGAAAGAGAAAAAAGCGGCTCTGATGGTTGGCATTTTGATAGGCGTGTTCGTGCTTTGCTGGATCCCCTTCTTCATCACAGAGCTCATTGTGCCGCTGTGCTCCTGTGACATCCCGCCGATATGGAAGAGCATCTTTTTGTGGCTGGGTTACTCCAATTCCTTCTTCAACCCGCTCATCTACACTGCATTTAATAAGAACTACAACAATGCTTTAAGGAACCTCTTCTCCCGACAGCGCTGAAGCACTCTGCAGGCATGGCCGACACATTACACCAGCTTACACAGACCCCCTCTGTGACCAACACTCCACTCTCCTCCAAATGGATGGTAAATAGAATCCTTGTCTTGTTTTTTTTTCTTACAGTCAGATTGTTATTTGATTAACAGAGAAGTAAACTACCAGCTGGACTGAGACAGCTGTCTGAGCATTTGGGTCTGTAAAGACAGGAATTAATAGGTCGTGCTCTGGCAGCAGCTGAGAGCATCTCTTTCAAAATAATAAAGCACAAAGGCTTGGTAACAAAATTGACAACAGTTTCATCATCATTTGTGATGCTGCTTGAAATGAAAACCAGAGCTGGGAAATCTGTCAGAAGCAACAAAAAAAATAAATCATGAATTGATTGCAAAAGGAGGCATGAGAATGATAATTATAGATAAATTCAGATTTAACCAGAAAGAATATGTATTTATTTACGAAAATATATTTTGCTGGGGCCAAAAACGTTGCAAGAAACCTATAAACTGCACAGAGAGCTCCACTGAAAATGCTCTGTGTCACTTTCAATTCAAACATATATGTATATGTCATACCTCTATGTTCTGTTCCCTGATTCTGATGAGCTACATAAAATACATCCCACACAGATTTTTACATCCTCACATTCGTGTGAGCAACAAACTAGAACACAACATTATTTCCCTCATCTGTAAATAACTTGTGCTTTTTAGGATTATCATCCACAAACTCTAGCTCTTTTAAATATGAGCCAATACAGAGGACATGTTGTTACAAAGCTTTTCCAGACAGTGTACCACTAGGGGAGCACTGGAAGAGTATGAAAACCCGCAGTGACTCATGCCCTATTTCATAATTCAACGGTTTAAAAGAAAAAGTCCTCCCAGTTTGAGGGAATTTATTTGTTATTATTTGAAGAATCTTGCCGACAGATAAAAAAAAAAAATCACACTCAGTAGAGAAATGGTCTCCTGAACTTTTTCCAGTTCAGGAGAACTTTTTGCTGAAGGCACAAAGCCTTGAGATGAAGGATATATAAGATGGCCAGAGAAGCAACAGCAATTAAAAAAAAAATCTAATAACTACATGTTGCCCTTGTATTGAGTATACAGTGCTGAGATTCAGCACATTTGTACGTCTACTTTCTTAAATCTAACTAAAGGGAAAGAAGAAAAAGGCCATAAAGGCCACAATCGATCTTTTGTATGTGTGTTTTTGTGCACTGATGTTTTGTTTCAGTGAGTTATTTTTGTTTCATTGTTTTTAGTACAGTATTAAAGTGCACTTCACATATTGTCAATTTGTGCTAGAAGTGTTCATCACTGTAGAATCAAAGGCTGACCTTCTTTTACAAGGTTTAGTATAATGTTATGTAGGAATTCAAGCATAAGAGATTGATTACCAGCACTTGCCAAACTACCTTGGAAAACGTATTTGTACCATTCTGTTTTAATGGGAATAGATCAAACACATTTGCTCTGAGTAACTAACGTGGTTGTCTTGTGAAACTGGTCCATTTGTTGATATTGAATTTCTCATAAATAAACTGAAAGAAAACATGTTTTCTCCTTGTTTTCACTTAGCTAACTTGCATTCTTTCTGTAGCATTTTTACATGACCTTTTGCAATAAGTGCCATTTCAAATTCCATGAAAACTTTTTATATGATATATACCACAAATATGGGAAATGAAGAAATTAATAAAACATCTGCAGATAATACTTACCTTTGAATAAGATTTCTCTGATGTAATGTGAAGAACTGTTCAATGTTTTTTCACGTTGAAAACTTTTAGATTTTAGTGAAGGTTTTGTAATATCTTGAAATTTCTACTCGACCGTATTATTAAAAACATTAGATCAGAAACTCTTATTTAAAATCTTTCACCATGCAACAAAGGGAATGCATTTGTTGAGAAAAAAACAGGTGACAATACTGTTTTGGTCTACATATATCTAGACATCTAGGCACCTGATTTACAGCTTGCTGTTGAAGTCCATGACGCACAGATTCTTCAGACCCACATGTCCCAACTGAAATGTCATTAATTTAAGATGATGTTGCTGTATAATCTCAATTTTAGTCTCATGACTAGCAGTTGCCGTCATGTTGAATGATTAGCAACTATTAGGCTCTAGGCACAGATATATTAAACACTCACATAAGGGAATACATTTTTATAATAGCTGATAAACTGTCAATCACGAAAAAAATATATAGACATTTTATTCGTTTTAAAATGTTTTTTCTTTTTCAAGATGAATTCTCAGACATGGGTGGCTGCTTCCCAAAGAGTATTGGCGTTTTATAAAGCTCTCTGGTGGCACAGCCAGCGAACACATTTAAGACCTGGAGTGAGTCTGCTACTGCTCGAAGTAGCACATCAATTCATGTCCCCAGGGAGGACAGCATGCATGAAGATGTGGCTTAGCTAAAGTGATTTTGAAGTACACTAACATTCCTTTGGCAAGGCAACCTGTGCTTCAGCTCCTGAATTTTTCAAAAATCAGATGCAGCTTGCCTCGTCCTGACACATGCTTGTCGATAAAATCTCACAGCACAAAAGCGAATATATAAAAGATAAAAGAAGATTTAAAGATAAAATTCCTATATTTCTTTAAATTTTAACCTACTGCAGGAGCAGTGTGTGAGAAAGAAAGCACCCCCTCAGTGGTTATAGGAATTAGGCAGCCAGACGCTGCTGGTCTGATGCACTTTGTGTGGACGCTTTAACTTCAGCACAGTTCCTGGGAGGAAAGACACCAACAATTATTTAAAGATGTTGTTTCCAATAAATAGGAGAGAGTCTATTTGCCCATTTGAGAACAATTTAGTGTCCATCGTTCCACACCGCAAGACAGTTTTTCACATGGGGAAAACTTACAGAACTCACTGGGAGATCCTTCTCTGAGAAGAGTGGCAACTGTCCACTGTCCAACTGTTTGTTACAAGACCCGACTACATGCTGTGTAGAATAAAACTGAACAAGTATGATTTGTTTGCATGGACTGTCAAAGAAAACACTTCTCTCCACATGGATTAGAAAAACAACTTTTGAAACGTTAAAGACGAGACAAAGAAATCACATTGGAAAGGACAATATTGTCAAGTTTGGTTAAATCAAACAGAGTTCATGACTGTTCAGCAGTGTTGGAGGCGTAATGCCTTAAAAATATTTTGCAGTCTCTAGATGGACAACGGACAGTTATCACACCTGTCATGAACAATGTATAACAGGGTATTCTACTTTCAAATGTGAAGCTTTCTTTCTAAAGTTAAAGCTTGGCTGATATTGTGTTTTGCAACAGGACAATATTATATAACAGAACATCTGACAAAGAAACTTAAATGTTACAATGATCCAGTCAAAGTCAGAAACTTTTCAGAATATTGAATAGAACATTATATAGAAGAATTATGAGCGGAACTGATAACCTCTCATAAAAAGTCATTGCTTCAGATATTTCAACCAGAGAAATTGTTAAGTTTCTTAGGCAGGAATGTCAAGTGCAAAATTGTATTACTCTAAAGTGGACAGGCCTTATTGTTACACTGACCAGTCTCAAGATCAGACAGAATGTATATCTGATGACAATGCAGAAAAGCGTCCATCACGTCCATCATTGTCCACTTTCATCTTATGAACGCAACAGGAAATGCATCGGAGATCTGTAAAAAAGAACTAAATTCAAAATCTGGCCATGGTGACATATTTATTCATATAAAACACTTGGTCCAAGCTAACAGTGTCTACTTCGTTTTTTAAATCGATTAAATTCAGCCAAAGAGGTGGATTTTATTTATTGTCTATGAGCACATGATATAACATTCAAAATACTGCTTGAAGTTGAATATTTGCCTCACTGGTGTGAACAATCCTTCACTATATCATACATAATGCCATGAATTCTTAATACGCTGTATATGTGCGAAGCATTTCAAAAAGATCGAGCAGATGCTGCAGTGCCACAGTGCCACAGAGGATTTATCACAACACTATGACAAGTGGAAGCAATCTGAAGTACCTCAATCATAAATCATTTCAAAATAACAAAACCAAAGAGTATTTATCTCTTGGTATCTTAAGATATCATGAACAAAAATCTTTATATTAAAATAATTATGTTCTGTTGTGTCTGTGTTGAAACGAAAAAAGAAACAAAACTATCTCTTTTGTTCTGTGGATGTCTGAATTTCAATTTCACACCCCACTGAGCTTTTTTGAAACCAGGGGCACACGTTGAGAGCCATATATTTGAGAGAACATAAAAGATAAAGGGTAAATGCAGCCTACAAGAGACCTGATCCCCATGAGAGACGAATAATTTCCTTGCAATTTTGAAATCTCTTGAAAAATCACAAGAAAACGAGCTGAGGCTGTGATTGCTCAAGGTGGGCACGACATGGGGAGGCATGACGCTCATATTGAAGCCATTTTCACTCTGGAACACAAGGGATGTTCAGGAAAATGAGCAGATCATTCACAGTGGAGGTTTTCTGTAGTAGCTTCTCACACATGCTCTTCACACTCTTGTAGAAGCATGAGGGAAGGGCTGCGGGCATACGGCTGATGACGCAAAATCCAATGCAAAAAGTACGTTCAAATGATAGCTGTTAAAAAGTAGTGGCTGATGCTCCTTGATGGCCACTGTGTTTATATAAATGCTGCATTTATCAGAGCATATCACTAAAAACGAGAAGTGATCAGACAGCAACATTCAGGTCAGCAGTAGCAGCACCTTTCACCTGAATGCACACTCAACTCATTCCAGAGCAGCAAATGTTCTGAAATGTTTGCTGTTATATTCAGATCTTCTCAACTGCTTATTTTACAGACGTACTAAGTTCGCAGCAACACATCAGTGTCACAGATTATGTCAGTTTTGTGATTTTGACAGTTTTCATTACACACATCATTCCACTGTTTTCTCAACATGTTTTCCAGCGTGTGAAAATGTTGAAGATCTGAAAATCTCAGAAACTCTTGGCAAAACATGAACGACACATCACAGCAGGACAACTGCTATGCATGAAAAACCCTAATTACATCACATTTGGGATGCTAAGCAAGATTAAAATTAAACCACACATTTCTAGGCATTACAAACAAATATCTTATACTAAGCAGAATACAGAAAGCACAACAGATGTTTTTACTGGAACAGTAAAATAGAACATCTTTTCTATTGCTATTGAAATATTGGTTTATGAGATTTGCAAATTTTTGCATTAAGTTTTATCACACTGTATTTTATATACTCTCTAAGGCTATCTCTTTGGGCTATTTTGGCACCACGTAATGTCTTTTTTATATCCACTCTTCCACGAGGCCCCACTTTATGAAGTGTAAAGCTTTTTGAGGATCACCAAATCACTAAATCCTTAGTTTTGGAATGGAATGTATGACTGATTTATACAGAAAAATTCAGATAGGATACGATAATCAAAACAAAAACATAGGAATCCATTTCTTATCACTAATGACAACCCAAAGATTTTCCCAAGCTCTGTTTCTATGATATCAAGGATGCTCTGATCACATACAAATAATGCAATTCAACAGGTATCAGTTCAGATACAAAGATTTTCCACTATTCCTCAGCTTTTTTCCAACCCTTACTCAACACAACAAAACTTTACTGTCCATGCTGTGTTCAGGTTCATATGATGAGAACTTAAATATTTGACCCAAAGAAAACACTACACTGTTTCGCCTGAGTATGTACTTGGTTCCCGGTTAAATTTAATCAAGGAAATGTTTTGGTCTTTTTTTTTTTTTGCTAATGAACTGAGCATCAGTGCACATGCATTGCCATTTCTTTTACTTTCTACCTCATGCAGCTGAGCGAAGGTGGTCTGTAAGTCCCACTTTGATGTCTGATGATCCATGTGTCCGTGCAGTGTTATCATTACTCACATTATGCCCATTACAAGAACCTCTGCTTTGAATTCCCTTGAAGAAATATTATAATATGAATGAGATGCGTTGCAAACAGTGAACAGAAGGTGGTTGATTAACCTGCCACATGATCACATGGAAAAATGGTAATAATAGCTCTAATTCCTCTTCAGGAGGCGCTTGAAGCACACATTAAGCCAACCAGCCTTCATTATGAGAAGAAAAAAGCATCACTTTTATTGATCTCCATTGATCTGTAGGCATTATAGAATATGCATTATCTCAGTTTGTTGCTATGGTATTTGGAGATTAAAGACAAATGTTTTGGTAGTCAAATGCAAGGCAGTGTGTTTTTACTGTAGACAGGACCCGCAGAAGATGGCTTGAGCTTCGGATTTAGTCAAATGAAGATCGTTTTTCATTAAAGCATCGCAAAGTCAAATAATGTTAAAATACTCTTGCACAAAATAGCAGTGAAGCAAGACTACGAGTAAACTGTGAAAGTCATTGGATTCTGCTGTGCAGAATCCTTTTCAGTTTGATTCACCACCACATGTATGTGCATTTATCCAACTGAACAAAAAAAATCTACTGATTGTAGTCTAGTTTGTATATAGAACTACTGTGTATCTGCCTGAGTGGTTTTATAACTGCAGTTGGTCCTTGCCATGCTACTAAGCCCATTTCTCACCTAAAATGGACTGCAGCACTTAGCAGGATGTTCTTTCTGCCTGCTCTGAAAGGTTCAAAATTGCATATTTAAAGTCTTTTGCTATTTTTCACAGGAAAACTTATGCACTGTTAACAATATCACCATTCACGGGCACCAAAACATTATCACCATAATAGCTTTGATAGTTTTATTTCCAGGGGATCTGAAATGTGAAACATTTCAAATACAGAAAAGCAAGATGTCACCCAATGGAACCAGGAGCAAGGAGTGTTATCACATTATGCACACTTTGCCAAGGGTGTTATTGGCAGCTGACTTTAGTCACTAAACATAGATTTTTGTATGTCTTGTTATGCAAGCCTAGGTCTTTCAGTTCTTCCTAAATGTAGCCTGCACCGTCTATTAATCACCATTGATTACTCAGTTATACAGATCACGGCGAGCTTAGCAGAAGTAAGAGTGAGCTGCCCTTTTAACCAAAGCATGTTGATCATCTCGTGAAGTGCTGTGTTGGCAGGTGTCAGATCACTTAGAATTCTTTTAATAAATCACATTGCATGCTGACGATGTAAGAGAATAATATGCTGCAAAGCTTCTCTGGTATGTTTGAAAAGATAAACAGTGTTCCACTGCAAGGCAACGGAACTGAGTTATCAGCTCCTCCACCTTTAATGAGTCTTGAAAAGAAAATTACATTTTCTTATTATCTGAAGCTAAATTGATGCATTACATCAGTGACATGGTTATACTGTGTCAAAGAAGCCTCTAAACAAATCTAAACCTTTCATGTTTAATCTTTTCTTTTCATTTCAAAAACACAAATATGAAAAAAGACAGTTGTGAAGGGGATCTAATGACTATCCAGCACTGGATTTAGTTGCACTGAAAGCATACGGCCAAATAGAGGTCAAAGGTGTCTTGTTCATACAGTATGAACACAGGGCTACTCTTCCATTATCAAACAAGCTAAGAACTTGCAAATAAAAAAGTTTGGCTTTTCTTGACTCTCTTATACAATTTATTTTGATAAATGTTCAGTTCCAGTTATAACCAAGGCTTTGCACCAAGCCAATTTAAAGTTATCTGCCAGCTGTGCACAGTATAACGTCAAATGCATGTACACTGCGTTGATTTCAGCTGCAGTATATTTTTATGAACATTTTGTATTTTAAAAACTCAACTTCCATCCTGGGTATAAAAAAAGGCCTTAGCACACAATGGGAGATTAAGGTGTGGATTCTTTGGGGGGAAATATCTTTTTATTGCTGAAACACCTCTGAGCCTGGTGAATCCTGTTTTTAGCATCTCGGACAATGGCCCTGGGCTCAGGACAGAGTATAATATCTCCTAGAATAACTGACATCACCTACCAACAACTGGAACACGTTCGTACTGTGATCCATATGAAAAAGAAAAGTTGTAGTATGTGTTTGGTCAGTGTCAAGCATCTGACCACACAGTATGTAGGTGGTGAGCTGATTGTGCTAACTGAACTAAATATACATGCACCATGCTGCAAATGCAAATCATGGAGGATACTATCAAGCTACCTGCTTGTGTGCCTTAACAAAGGTGTTAGATACCTGTCCACATCCAGGCACTCAAACAAGACACCTGTTGAAAAATTTAGGTGTACCTTCACTCAGTACCAACCCACTGCGCTGCTTTACCACATTATGACTAAATAGTCAGATCATCAGAACTGGCTTGCAATATCGAACCATATGTCATCCCTGATTGATATAAATGACCCATCTTCCAAAGAGAAAAGAACTAAAACTATTCAAAATAAAAATTGATTATTTACAGATATTTCCAGGTTCCTTGACTTGTTTGATGTGGGGGGGAAATAGCAAAAATCCTAAATACAAATAATGTTTTGGTTTTAGTTAACCCAGTGCATATATGTGCAACTAATCGATGAACAGGACTACATGCTGTTTAGATTTTCCTGTTTAAAAATGTTCATGTTATTTGAATTTGGCTTTGCTTTAATGAAAAACCAAGCCCCCATTTACAAAAGCTCAAGCCATCTTCTGCACTGATCCACAGCATCAGATATACTTTTATCAATAACTTCATTCTGCTCTCAATAATGGAATGAAAAAAAAGGTTGGAATAACCCTATATGATGTAATGTATTATTAAAATAAAACATAAAACACCTTTGTGGTTTTATCGAGACTGATGTAATGTTGTAAAGCATGAGTGTCTCTCTGAAGAACAGACACAAATTTGTTTCACTTCACTTCTCCTTGCGGATTTACTCCACAATTGTTATATGCGGTGAAGCTAAAAATCTTTTTTTTAAAACCCAGTCCACAGCGTTCCAGCCATTTGCCCAGTCTCATCTGTTACACATCACAATATTTCACATCCAGTTATCATGTGAAAATGTTCTCGAGTCAGAACAGTAAAATGGGTGTTTTTGGCAGTGTAGCATATGAAACCCAGTTGCTTTTATCTGCATCCCTGGCTCTGTTGGAGCCACTGTGATTCATCGGATTAAAAGTAAACTTGTGACAGTGCCGTTTGTTGTCAGAGCTATGGGCCAATGTCTGTAGGAGCTCCAGATTATTTTCATGCATTTGATAAACAGGAAAACATCAAATGGTTCAGCATATAAAGTGAAATAATCGTAGCCCAAATTGCGCTTTCTACATCTTTATATCATGGATTATTTGAGAGTCAATAGATGTTTTGCAGTGCCAAGAAGCATCTTGAAAGGCAAACTGAATGTAGATAGTCACTTGCAGGTTTTGGTATTCATGAAGAAATCCATTTTAACTAAATATGTGATGTCAGAGTAATTTTAGCTTGCTTCAACATCAAGCTTTGAAAATATTGATCAAACAAGCAGCTGGGGAAAAACAGCCTCATGAAAAATAACACACTGTCAGTCGAAATAAAATATATTACATGTAGTCAGAATTCATTATTTGATGGTTTTGAACTTAATACTGAGCAAAGTGTTATGTTTATAATACAGATTGCATTTCACTTGAATTAAAGATGCATCTTTGTAATCAGGCATGGTCTGGCATTGTTTGATGACTTACAACTGCTCCTTTTCTATGGTCTGATCTTGGAATCAAAATGTAAGGCTTTGTTGTTTGATCACAGGGTAAATGTGATGAGAATTTGTTTAGTTTCAAGATGCACAGGAGCAACATTCCGTCAAAATAGGGGTTCTACAGAACCCAGAAATGAGCCCCTGTTGATCTTAGAAGTGTGAAGAGTCATTGTGATCATAAAACCCTACTGAGTAACTGAGAAATGATTGATAACTACTTTAGATTTAGAAATTCTCTCCTCAACCGTCCCTTCTAGCACTTTCGGGATGTGAAGGCAACCCGAAGCCACTCTAAACCTGCTAAGTTCTCTTCAGCAAGTCCTATATATGTCCTCAGGCCTCCTCCCATTGGATTAGCAGAACCTTTACGTGTTAGCCTCCTGAAATTAGGCTTCATCTTTCAGTGCTAAGAAGCTGTGACTCCAATCTAACCCCTCCACTGTGATCACTGGAAGAAATCCCAGGCACCCTCAAATATCTCCGCTAGGGAAAAGAGCTGGACAAGTGTCTCTTTTTGCAGAATCATGAAGCAGCATTTGACATTTGAGACATCCCAATTGTTGTTACAGAGTTACCCGTCAGTTACTGAAGAAGTTTGATCTAATTTGTCTAATTTGAGCCTCTGTGTTTCTCGTCTTCCAGCCTCCTGTCGGTGGCCCAAAACTTATCCTATTAAAAGTAGACTACAACCAGAGTCCTTTCTATTTTTGGAATCTTTGATGTCAAAAGAACATGATATTTAAATTGTGAGCTTTATATTTAATCAAATCAGAAATAAATAGCAAATCATGACTACCTTCAATGCAAGAAATCATAAAATACAGATTTATATAGTTGTATCACATGATTGATGTCAGCATGAAATCATGTCACACTGTGTCAATTGGATATGGGCTTGTTGCCACATCTCCTCTCTCTTAATATCTGTAGCTGTAGAGGAAGCAAGATAATTGGCACATATCAAGCTGTGGCATCATCGTTTCGAGATGGACAAATTGGAAAAATGAGATTAAGGCTTAGTCTCCCTCATTCACCCAGTTCCCCACCTTGTATATTCCTGTGCTTTTCTCCTTCAGCCTTCTTTCCATTTGGTCTCTCTTCTGCGTAGGCGGTTATTTTTCAACCCTTGCTGATTTGCTTCTTTCTCTGCCTGGAGACAGAAGTTTTGGTTTTACACTCAAAGTCCTGTGGATAAGCTTTTTCTTTTGTTTCTTCACATTGCTGGTTTTAATTTGCCAACATTTGGTCCTCCAACATGTTAAAATTGAACATTTTTTGGGATGGAGAACATCTTTGAATACATTTTCTTTTCTTTTCATACACAACGGAGCAAGGTCAATCAAATCTGAATGAAACTACAAAATGTCACCACAAAAAAATTTGGAAAACAGAAAGGACTGTTGAATTTTCATTGCTTCTGTTCAGGAGCCTTTTTGCTCTAATCATATCTCATCACTGAGTGTACAACCCTAATCAGTAAGAGGAAAAAGTGACTATGAAAAACAACCTTTTCTGCGCTCTGTGCCACCATTGTTCAGAAGAAATACAGCTAAGCCAAATGCCCCTGAGAGTGACTAAGTGTGACATATTATTCAGAGGGAAGGTTAAAATCTACTAAGGGAGTGTGTTCACTTTCAAAACACTTGGACTGCGTCTTGGTGTGCAATCGTAAAATGTGTGTACAGTATTAGTATGGATGGCAGAATAAGCTGAACTCTGACTGCATGTGTCAGAAATTTCATTCCACTTATCAGTTTGCTTCTGGCCAGTGTTCTGTTAGAACTGCAGAGGAAGCCTGTTTGCCATGATGTGAATTTCTGTGGGCGGCTGAGGACAACAGGCCAGAGCTGGTAACCAATGGAAATACAATGGAAATACAAGCTCTACTTTAAAAAAGGAAAGCCGCAGCTAAATTGTTTTAAACATTTTTTCAGGATGTTACTCTGTGTGAAACTGTAAAATATACCAGCCATTTAGCTACACCTATGGGTGTGCTGATTTTTTTCCAAGACTGCTAATGAACTGGCACCAGAACTGCATGGGGTAGACCTTCAAAAACTACTGGGCTGCGACTTTAGAATTATTTCTAATGTTTTGATCTTCATCGTGGAATATAAGTGAGCAACAGTGAAAATAGCTTTTTTTTTTAAATATTTCTTTTCATGAGTGATTTAGAATAACATGAAAACTGTTGAGAAACTATTTTAACTGGCGTTGCCTTGCCTCTGTATATATACTCTGTGTATTTTTGCATTCACAACTGAACCATTCCCAGACCTGAAAATTGGTTCAGTAATAGACTGTTGAGATAATGTGCCTGTGAAGAACCACGCTGTGTGCAGAGTACCAGTTTTCCTTGTTTGTTTTTGCTTGTTGATTTTTAACTCAGTAACCAACATTGTAAACTTTAAGACCTTTATATGTGTTGTTATCATCATCTACGTTTTTCATTTCACATAACCAGAATTATCTCTCAATGTCAGCTTTGCTTCCTGGTTTGACTGCTGGAGCTTTGCAAAGATTATTCATGGAGCTGATCAAGATACATGTACCTGAATGATGACTGTGAAATGGACACTGCACACATTTGAACTGTGTTTGTGCAAAAGAGTAATATTCACTATTCTTTTTGCTTACCTGTACAAATTCAAATAAACATCGTATAACTAACTGCAAAAACACAGTTTACATTCATATTTGCCAGTGGTTCTAGAAACAAATGTCAAACTAGAACTTTAAGGTCATGTGGTGGAAATTGTCACAGAATACGGTGTGGTGTAACACTTGGTAAATAAAGAACAACAGCACAAACCAGTGGGCTTTTTTCATTACATTCAAATGTAAATGTGTTCAATAAACAAGCGATGAAGAGGTGGTTACCTAAAACAGTAGATCATTTGAATTCCCACATAAAATGGATATTTTAAATGATCACAATGGGTTTCTTTGTATGAAAGGGTGTAGGTGTATCCATCTTTAAGGCTGGCATGCTGTTCTTATGCGGTGTCCACCACAGCAATCTAAAAACACAAGTAAACCTTAAATAGATGGATTCCACCATGTAGCAGCAAATGAATCAAAGGCAGTGGGCTTGAGATAACCATAGAAAGGCTCTCCATGGGGAGATCAAAAGTAGAGCATTACTGCACCTGCCAGTGGCTGTGTGAAGTGTGTCAGGGTTTGCCAGCTCACTGAGGGAAAAAAAGAGGCCATACGCCTGCTGTCACGAAGGGGGCCTGACACAAACACAGGAAGACTGATGACTTGGTGGACACATCAGGGAGGATTTATCAAATCTTATTTGTAAGCAACTTGTTTGTCATGGTCTGAGCAATGAAGTGGAAAAGGGTAGGGATCAAAACTTTATAAGACTTGCTGAGATGATGTATGCGGGTGTTTTATAGAAGACAGTGGGAAGTGTTCCACTCATTACACACAATCTGACTGCCAAACAGAGTCTTCATAAAAGACACAATTGCCTTATTGTATCAGTGAGGAAGAATGGCCAGTTATAGATTGTTCCCGGCTGTTACTGTGAAGCTGATATGTTTTCATCTTTTGAGTTTGTGTGTGAGTACATTATTGTGACAAAATGCAGTTTAGGAGACTCCCCTGTGAAAGGAGTTATCTCAGTTTGAGAGCATCGCAGATGTGGACGACTATGAAAACATATTCTCTTAAAATCGTCTTAATTTAGATCTCCTTTGAAAACATGAACGTTGAGCCCTCAAATAACGTTTGTAATTGTGCTGGTTAATCCCGTTGGTAGATGATTCATCGATGGGTGCTGAGGTTGCTGTCACGCTGTTGCAGCATAGCCTATAGTTCTCATAGTTAACTTTTGAGAAAAAGAAAAAAGTAGGAGGAATCCAAACTCATCGTGGTCCTTTACATGTGGAATAAGCAAAGAGTGACCAAAATGCTTTAATGTCATATTAATCGTTCTGTGCATTAGGATCTGGTTTGGATATTTTCAGTTACCAAAAGCTTTCAACATTATTTACTAGAGTAAATTAGGTAGGAAATTTAAATAGATTTTTCTTTCCCCTCAACACTTACAAAATTTATCTAGTGCTCAACAAGCACTTTCCCAGTAGAAACCAACAGAGTAAAGACATAGCTGTTGTATTAAAGTTCAAAGCATTCCTGTTTCTTTATGTTCCATCCATCTTTTATCTCTGACTAAGGTTTTCTTTGTTTGAGCACTTCAAAGTTTTGACTTAATTTTTCTCTGATGTTCTGCTCTTCTGTTTTCTTCATCATACTCCCAGACATAACATTTTTATTTATTCATAGTATGTTCTAGCTAAATTTAACTTAAGGCTGTCTTTTCCAAATACATTGGGATGCTGTACAGGGGATTATACAGAAAGATATTCTGTTTTTTCCGAAAGAGACCCCAAATAATTTTTTTTACATCTGTAACAAATGGATTTGACCAAATCTGCCTGCAGCAAATGATATGTGGTTATTCCATTAAAGGTAAATAAAAATAAAAGTGCATGTGTATAACCTGAAGCTACAGGACCCTGAAACAGCTGGCTAGCATATACATCCAAGCCTTATTTTATGTAACAATGTGAATTAATTATGAGTGGTTGCTTTTTAATGTATTCAGAGCTTTGACAGACCTGGATAAAACTTATTTATTCCCACGGTAGACCATTGGACTCAGTTGTACCCGTAAAAGTAGAGTTTCCCTTAACTGTCCTCCAGGCACACTGCCTTGAATGGTTTAGCTGCTCCAGTTCAACTGATTCAAATACATGGCTCCTCATCAGCCTTCTGCAAACATTACAGAGCTAACCCGTTTATTTGAATCGTGTGTTGTCGAGCGATGACACACAGAAGCATGAAGGGCTGTTTGGCCTCAGGTCCAGAGTTCAGAAATACCGACTTAAGTATGTAAGCCCAATATGAAGAATTATGTAAAGAAGTGTTATGTTTTTTTCCACCATTTGCTTTCTGATTGTCACATCTACAATATTACAATAAACTGCTTTCTGTAAAACTGTATGATAAAATACATTTTAGCTTAACTTCTTGGTTTAAAATGTAATGTAAAATACATAAATTTACAAGGTTTCAAATGCAGGCGCAGCAGACAACAGCGACTGGATGAAAACTTTGCATGTGTGGCAAAGTTGGAAGAACTAATTCCTCACTTAAAAGAAAAAAAATAATACAGAGAACCCTCCATACAGATGAAGGTGTTTACTGAGAGGAGGCAGCTGAGGACAATTAGCAAAGGTAAAGTTAGGAAAATTGATGAGCTGAAAAGGAGGGAACAGTACAGTTCTACACACACCCCAAATTAGAGAAAGAAGAAATGGAAAAGTTTCCTTTTAAATACTCATGTACTCAATTCTTTAGGAACACCACTGATGTGCCACACCTTGAGCAACACTTTCAATATGATAATGAAGCATAATCATTTCAGTGGAATCCATGCAAACAACGATACAGCTGGATATGATCCAAAAGACAACATCACCAATGTAGACTATAAACATATGTGACAGTGAGCATACACACGGATGAGTCAGAATAACTGGAAGCTTAGAGCAGATCTCTGCTGTGCTGGGGATTAAAGTACACGATGTCACTGAAAGTAAAAGTAAGGAAAGCAATGCATTATCTGTTATTTATGTGACAAAATTGTGCAGGAGCTGTAGATGCACACATAGACATGGTAAGAAGCCTCCTATAGCATTTTGAGTGAAAAAAAACGTGTGGGTGCCATATGATTGTATAAGGGCTCTATAGAGAATTCCTGTAATACACCTCCAGGCTTCAGTGCTCATTGTCATGACTTACTGAAGCACTGTGATAGAACAAAGCCACTGTCTTTGTCATTAGTGAGAATGATATGTTTCATAGCATCCTTATGGTTTTGCTGTCATTAAAAGTGTGTGCTGTATATTGAACACAATGGCGTTTGACATTAAACCAACAAGGTTTTTTTAAATTTCTTTCATGAAATTACTTTAAAAATCTGAGTTTCTTGAAAGTAGATCAAGAAAGCTCAGTTTTCAGAGACTACCATACCAAAGAGTCATTCAAATAAGACACAAGTAAACATATATTTGATGTGTATCCAAAAGATTTTAAGTCTTTTAAATAATGACTATATTTGCAGCAAAACTCACCTTATAATGAGATCCAATTTATACAAACAACACTGGAAACAATGTTCTGCAGCCCTATGATGCACACCACTGCTGATTTTTGATCTCCCGATAGCGAACTGATTACCTTTTTCTGTTTTGTGTTCAAACAAACTGAAAAATCTTTGTTGTTTTCTTTTATCATCATCCCATTAGAAAATAAAATACATAGTTCTGTTCTCACTTTCAAACTGACCTCTAGTTACAGAAGTTAATAAACTTCTGCCAGAGACACATTAATTACTGGATCATTATGCTCAATAGATTAATAATTAAATTGTGAAATGCTGACATGTTCCTGTTAATATATTTTCACACCCATACACATGCATCCATGTATTTGTATATTCATGTGTATATACATGCAGACATACTTGAAATCAAGTGTTTGTCAATAAGCCTGTCCAATATCTACTCTGACTCTCATCCAAGTCACCAAGCTGGGGTAAAAGAGGGACCACCCAGAGAAAACCAATGTATACAAAATGAGAATATTCAAACTCCAAGAAGTGAGGTGACACAAATATGGCATGGAGCACAATAAAGTAGAAACGTTGTGAACTGTATGTGACTATACCTTTGAAGACATTTGATGTTATTTGGGAAAGTAAGCATAAAACAAATGTATTAATTTGATCAACTTGAATTTAAATAGGTGAGATATGTGAATAATATACTACTGAACAATCTTGCTTTGTGTTAGAAGAACAAAACAACTTTTTTTCAAGAGTATGCAGAATACAGGCAAACTTCTCATCAGCTCATCAGCATGTTACACAGGAGGTCAAATTGTTGACATCCTGCTGGATCGAACTTCCTACTGTGTTCTCATCTCCGAAAACAACATCCCCATTGCTTTGAGGCAAGACAATTGAAATATGATCAAAAATATTCTTGCAAATTGAAAACGATCATTTCTAAACCTTTAGTAAAAGGCTTTTAATTAGCCAAGACTAAGGATCCCTCGGGACCTTACTTTCAATTTCCAGTTGACTGTTCTTAACACATTTGATCTCCTCAATTTTTTAATAAGTTCTGATTTGATTAAAGAATATAATAATCTTTACTCCTTATTAATCTCAGAAAGTTCAGTCACTCATTTGCTCAAACTTTTATTCGTCTCAAGGACTTGTTTGAGACGGGCTACGATGACAATTCATCTAATCAGCTCATCTTTTCTTTCTGTTTGCCTCACAGCAAGAGGGTTCTGGGTTCGAGTCCCCGGGGGAACCAGGACCTTTCTGAGTGGAGTTTGCATGTTCTCTCTGTGTCTGCGTGGGTTCTCTCCAGGTTCTCCGGCTTCTTCCTTCTATCCAAAAACCTGCATGTTAGGTTGATTGGACATTCCAAATTGCCCTTGGGAATGAGTGTGAGAGTGCGTGGTTGTTCGTCTTTGTGTGTCTCTGTGTGACCCTGCGACAGGCAGACGGTCCAGGGTGTATCCTACCTCTCGCCCATTGAATACTGGGATAGGTTCCAGTCCCCCCGACCCCATGAGGACCCCATTTGGGAATAAACAGTACAGAAAATGGATGAATGCTCAGGACGATTAATGACGCACAGAGTGTACACGCTGGAACATTCCTCTTCGTGTACATTTGGATGCTTCAGGTTGGAGATAAAGCAGCACATCTGCGTCTCCAGTTAACTGTCTGAATTCAGTTCCTCATTCAGACCTTTTCATAATCAGCGCGCGAGCACTCAGGCGTAGATGAAAGTCGTGCCCCTTTCAGCGTCTCACCACGGTGAGGCAGGGCAGGGCTGAATCGCCTTATCAATGGAACCCCAAGAAAAATGTGATGCTCACAATTTTGAAGTGTTTCACTTGTCTTCCAGCATGAAGATGTGGATGAGGTTCTAATTATTTGAAGATTTATGAGAGAGCATATGGAAAAAAAACAAAAAGCCTAGCTGGTCAGGGTTAAATGGGATCCTATCTCATTCAAAGAGGAATGACGTCAAGCAGAACCACTTCATAGTCAAAGCAGGGTTTTTGATATGTATATTCACTGAAATTATCATCCTTGCTTCACTATCTCATGATTTCATTATCTGCATTTAAACGCCGAGAGAACTTTTGCAGTAATTGCTGCAATTACTGGATAGGTAGTGCCCATTAGCATTTTGCTTCTTTCATGACACAAATTGCCCTGTGAACCAACAATTGCAATAGATCTATGAGGAACAATTAATTTTCAAGGGAGGATAATGACAAAATAAGCAGAAAACAATTTAGCTGTTCCTGCAACAACAGTACCCTTGACAGGAGAGAGGACATATCTTATTTATTGATTTTTTTAAAAACATGCACAATCTCATTTTACATGAAAGGAATAAAACACTAAATTGTTCCAAATAATTTAGAGGAAATAGAAAAAAAAGTCATCAACAGCAAAGAGCTTTGCCTTGAAACCTACATTTCTTGAAATTCATTTACAGGTAATATACACTCTGGAGTCAGGGCTGGAAGAGGAGTCCATTTTCTCTGACCTCTCAAGCCACCAGATGAGCTGTTATCCACAAATATCTCTGTCCCCTCTGGACTCTGCTTGAGTCCTTCAAATCAGTCGAGAGAGATCAGCACAAAATTGAAATTGTTTGCCTTCACTCAGTCGGAAATGGTTTCTGCACTTTTGGACAGTGTATGTGCCTCTATCTAAGTGACAGCCTTGATAGTCTATTTTCCAATTTACAGCAGAGCTGCCGTGAGAGAGAGCAAAGTCTTTAATTAGCTTGTGTGTGAGATTCATGTTAGTCTCAGATGGCTTCCAGTGGGTTGTCAGATTTAAATTAGCCTCAGACTTCCAAATTTTATTTAATTAATGTCTCTGACAAGCTAGAGTTGAAGGGCACATGATTATGCCCGGGTGCTATGACTTCATAGTCGTGCATTTGTGGTGGATATGACAAGGGACTGGAGGCTAACTTAATTGTCCAGTGAAAGCAGTAAATCATTTTCCATCAAACCAACAAGCAGCCTAAAACTCAGCAGTGTTATTAGAGTACTGAATGCATTCAAGAGGGAGTAAATAGTGCCAAAAAGCTCTGAAATTACATTCTTATTGAGCATGATGTGGGTGCCATCTGCTGGTTAGTTGGGTGCAAAAACCCAACTTTGTGCAGCCTTATCCTGCCAGCAGGAGGACACTGCACTGACTTATGCGGCATGCATAACCAGTCCAACAGAGCTAAGGAACTCTTCAACCACAGGAACCATTCCTCTTGATAAGATACTGTGTTTTTTCCACATTTTTACAGATAAGGCCATCCGTTCCATTACGTAAACACTTATCAGCCGTACATACAGCCAGCCCCTGCCACTCAGCAACCCCGCATATCTGCAACACCACCCAAAGGCTTTGAGAAAAATAACTGCGAATAATTACATAAATAAATTAGAAGATGAGGTGGAAAAAATGTTTCTTTCAAAAATGTAATCATTCCTAAATAAACCATTTATGAAAGAACTTTGAAAAAAGTGCTGCAGTTAAAAAAAATCTAAGAAATGAGAGTCCTTTGAACTCAACTCAATGCCATCTTGACATCGACAATTTCATGATCAGTCTCTGAAGTTTACAATGAAAATTAGACTTTTAATAAATGTGCACATGTCCAAGACAGTGTTTCTTTTTTCTTTGTGTCTGCCTGTAAGCTTTGTACGGAAATAAGGCGTAGCGACTTTAAAAGCTATTTCTCTCACGGCCTTAGAAATAAAACATCGCTCTGATTCAAGGCTGAAGGCACAATTTAAGAACCAAGAAAATCACACACAGTGTATCAAGGCTCCAGCTGTGACAAGTGCACCCAGGATAACAAGGTCAGTGGTGGGCCAGTTGTACAGTATGATGCATGCTGTTCAAATTCTGTGACTTTAATAATCATGTGGTGTCAGTGAGTGGCACAAGTGATAATAAGCTGTATAATCAAACAGTGACATCAAGGTTGTGAACTCCAGACAATCTGTTTGAGCCACAAGAAATGCATTGTCTGGTCCAGGCCTGCACTGAGCCTGTGTCCCATTCACTATGATTTCATTGTCACAAATCATAAGAAGCTGAAAAATAGTCAAACACGTTTTAAGTAATTGTAAAAGTAATTGTAAAAGTAAAAGTAATTGTAAAAATACGTCCCACCTTTCAGGGGAAACGTTGGGACCGTGTTGTTTTTCTCTGTCTTTCTTGGGTCGTGTGGAAATCCTCTTGGAACAGTAAATAAGTCGGTTTACTTTTTAACTTATACTGTGTTTTTCCCACACTAATCCTCTTTGGCAACAGGGTGTTAAGCACTTCCCTTGATATGAGGCAACTACACAAGGTTAAATATTAAGCTGTGGCCAGACACAACCAGTTCATTCAGAGGAGACTAAAATGCTGAGCTTTCTATAACTTCATAACCAGAACCGCCTGTCAATATTTAAAAAAGAGTGGAAATTTACACTGCGATTACAGCTCATGTCTTTGTACCACTCAATGCTTATATGGTTAGACAAAGAACCATTTTTCTCTTCTGCCTTTACAAAAAAGGAGCACGTAAAGTATATCATTACAAGGCCAGACAGACTTTCTAACAGAGACAATTCAGCCAATCGACTTTTATACTTTATTCATCATGTACCCATCATTCTGTGTGCTCTCATGGGGTGAGCTGTCATGTTATTATGAAGGAGCTCCACGACCTGCCTGACATCAATACCATGACTCATTTGTGTCTCTGTGCAGCTTTGCTTGAGGAAAAACATGTATTTTCGGATCATTGTCCAACTTCTAACAAACTCACTCTTCTGCTGCATTATTTCTCACCATTCAAACTCACACACGCTCTCACTCAGGGGGGCAGCCATGATTGGCCACAAATGACATCTGAGTAAACAGCTGGGATCATTCCGGCTGCTGATTGGCTGCTGAGCTGAGCTGTTGAGCAGCAGCTCAGCTGGTTTGAATAGAGCTTCTTTGAAAACATGCCATGCACACACAGTAGGAATATGACAAATATCTAAAGCAGTCGAAACAAAAGCCCTCCCGTAGAAATGCTCACTTAGTGAAAAGTTCAGTGGTACGACAATAAAGTGATGCAGCAAGTGGGCAGTTGATTTTGACAGACAGGTGATTAAAAGATTGTTGGGTTTTGTTTTCATTTATGTGCTTGTTTTATCATTTGTTTTTACACTATCTTGTTAACTGAAAACTACTTGTAAACAGGAACAAGTTAGAAATAGAAAATTATCCAGATTAGGACTGCATGATGGTGCAACTCAGCTAACCGAGTTGCCGCTCACAGTGAGAGGGTTTTCTGTTTGAGTCTCTACTCAGCCTTTCTTGTACTCCCTGTGCGAGAGTGGGTTTTCTCTGGGCACTCCAGTTTTTACCAAAAACAGAAAAGACAGCACAGAAAGACACAAAGTATAGCAGTGTATGGTGAAAGTAATGTACAAAAACATGAAAACATTTTGATAAACAGAATAATTCAGGAGAGACTGAACCCATTTAAGAACAGAAGCCACCAAAACACACGGTAAATAAGTACGTATCCGTCATGATGTGTCAATCTATCATAATTTGAATATAAAGAATAACTGTCAACAGTAAAATCATTAAACACAGTCACAATTTTGAGAAACAAAAAAATTCTTATCCATTGGATTGCACACTATTTTCAGGATGTTAGAAAGAGTTTTTGAAAATGGGCCAGATTATACATTGAGATAGATTCAATTCAACCACTATGAATCTAAACATATTAGGATGCTAATGTTCATCTACAAAGCTCAACATTAAGCATGTAAACAGTAAAAGCTCAGTGTTAGCGTTTGCACCAGCCACACATTTACCACACAGATGTGGAACTTGTTGTACTTCTTGTACTTTGCAAGCCCAAGAAAATGTTCCCAGAGCATCTTACTCCTCCTTTAAAGTAACACATTGAATGCAGGTCACTGTTTCTAACATATAAGCCCTGAATCTGTTTTTTTCTATTAACCCAGCGTACTCTTTGTTTTTTGGAGAAGGTTCACAGAAAATAAGCACACTGTACCGGAAAGTGTGCACTACCTGTGTATGGGATGCTGTGAGACCATTTCAGAGCCGAGCAGCAAAGAACAAAGGGATGCCGAGATAGGATCCCAGTGCCACACCCTCAGGCTGCAGAGCCAGGGCCTTTATGGCAACCTTAGTAAAGCTGGTTGATACACTCTATACCCAAGAATCCCCTTTCATCTTCCATGGCACAGGGAGAGCCAGAGAGCCACTGAAAAGACTGGGTATTCAGGAGACTACTCACAATGCAATGAAGGAGGGCTTTTGGAGAAAAGAAGAGAAAGGGGGTTGGTGAAGTTTAGGGGAAACAGTGGATTACAAATGGAGCAATAACATGGGATTGATACTGCAGCTACTTGAAGCACATTTCCATAGAAATATCCTAATTGGTGAGTTAAAGCAGTTCGAGAGGTTCTCCAATTGTGTATCCCAGCACCAAAGATAGGAATATGCTGAATGCAATGATTCTTGACACGTTAAGTGGAAGGAATAAACAGGATGAAGCTGAAACCCTTTTCGTCTTAATCAACTCTCTGTGAAGGTGGATTAGGATGTTTCCTTTAATAATTTCACACGGGATTGAGGAAAAAATTGTCAGGCTCGAGTTTGATAGATCAATTTGCAGCCCTTCCAGCAGGCTTTTCCTCTCCTTTCCTATTATAAAATCCTTCAGAGTCTAAAAGCATAATCTATGACACGCTTGATCTGCTATTCATTTGAAGTGTCATAGCATCTTGCTTTATCTCCTGACATGGCGGAGACCTCCTCAACACCAGTGGTTGCTAGGAGATATTTGCTATATGTCGAGTCATTTTCACGGTTATTATGGCCCCGCATTAGCTACCATAACACTTCAGCCTCCTCATTAATGCACATGTTACTGTCGGCTAAACTACCAGCTGTAATCTAGATTACCACAGCGTGTCTTTATTATACAGGGTAATTCATCATGCCTTCCCCATTTCCATATCATATCATGTCATGTGTTTCCACATGTGGATGTCATCTTAGGTCATGCCAAACCACCTCTACACTCTGTTTTTGTACAGCAACACACAAGTAGCACATTCTCGCGGAAGCAAAGCCAGATTTGCACGCTGGCACCCCACACATTCACTGCTGTAGGCTTTTTTTTCCTCAGGCACCTGGATAGCAAAGAATCATCCTGAGAGAAACTTATTCATTTGGGATACATGCACATACCACTTTCTTGAGACAACCCCACATTCCTGAGGCTGAGTGGAATAAAATTGTTAGGGTACTCTGGTTTTCTGGTAGTTTTGAGGCCTCAGAGGATTCCAATGCACCGTCTCTTTCTGACCTCCTTTTCCCCCCCTTTGTGAAAACGTGAGACTCTGGCGATTTATCTGCATTAACCACATGGCTGACTGAAATTAGGGCAAAGTAAATATGACTGATGTCATTAACTATGGATTACCACTGTGTAATTTGAGAACTGAAGCTGTGTATTTGCAAAAATCCACATGGAGTGAGATCAATGACATTATGTTAAAATATTTTTGAAGAGAGCCATGAAGTTAAGGGAAAAACTAACCTGTTCTGGTTAAAAAGCTGAGTCTCTTCCCTGATCGTCCTCCCATCCTATCAGACATGCTGCATTTGTTAAAGCCCTCCACATACATCACTCTGAGTACTCAGAAATGAAACCGGAGAGACAAATACAAACTTTTCCACCCACAATATACTTTCATGCTAGAAAATAGTAAAACAGCCCTGGCGCAGTGCTGCTGTGACATTTATATTTAAACACTCAGATATAATGGCTTATATTTTCATTTTCTTCAAAAGAAACCAATTTAGTTTGAATGTACACTCTGAAGCTGTAATGCTCAGACTGAAAAATATTCTTTATCTCTTAAATTGTGTGATGATATGGTTAGAACACAAACTGAGAGACTTCAGTTAGTACATTCCCTTTGCTTCATTTGAATCCTCACTCAAATGAAAATGTGTTATAACAACATTAGTCTAAAGCCTTAATTTATTAAACAATAAAGGTCGCAGAATTGTGATGTTATTTTTTTTCTTTTATTCGCCTCTCTTTTCTGGAGGTTTGTATCCGTGTTGCATGACTGTTGTGTTTCTTTCTCTGCACAGACAGAAAAGACCAAAAAACTGAAAAGCCTCAAAACCCCTCTTTGGAAATGGAAATGATGGAACATTTTTCATTAAGAAGACCGGGGCGTTTTTCAGTTTTCAACTTAGTTTTGGTTGTTAACAATTCATGTTTTTAGTTACATCATTCACGGTTTTCACACAGTAAGGCTGTGATTCTCCCCTGCTTATCAGCTCTATTCACATGTGGGTTCATTTTTAGGTTTTTCAGACTCAAATGACAATAGAGCTGTTTGAATCTTAATGTTTTTGCTCACATGTTTAAAAATGCGAGCACTATAGGACATGTCTATAAATACCATTAATTTTTTTAATTTCCAGTTCTATGACTTAAGTTTAGAAGCAAGCCATTTTTGTAACCATGTGCCTAAAACACATGAGCACACATACCTGAATTGTATTTCTAGATGAGCCATGATTAGCTTAACACAAACAGGTTTCTGCTGTTAATGTGAAGGTAGTCTATCTGCAATATTTAGCTTTGCTATCAATGTTAACATTATTCTGTCAGTTGTCCAGTCTGTCATGATATAGGGCAGTGATTTTGGACATTTCTATGTCAACATGACTTGATTCTGACCACCGCAAAGGTTTCATTCATCTTTTAACTCATTGTCTCAGAGGATGTTATTAGATATTGAATGATCTGGTCCTCTATGTTTTCTCATAATTGGTGTTGTCAGTGCAGTTGTAGAATCAGCTTTTAGATCTTTTCAAATATGATTGTATTTATAGATGTAATGACTATTATAATAAGAAAAGGAGCTAATATGCATGGCAAAAAAGGAGCACGTGGTTCCACGTGCCAGAAATCTGCACTCCATCTGCCAACAAGTGTTAATTCTTGCGGTTTCAAAAGACACTTGAATCACTGTAAATCACTATTGTGTAAATGTGAGTTAGTGACTTTAGTAATAATTGTTGTAATGTCTTAATTAATTAAGGGTAATGTCAAGAGAGCAGGATAAGAATTTTGACCAGACTAAGGGGTCACTGGCCATCTACTGGTTGATAATAAGCTCAAAGGTCACAATCACATCCCAGTTCATTCATTGTTTTTACTGAAATAAGACTTGGGAGAGTTTTCTTGAGTAAAAAAAACTGTAGAAGTACCATTAAATGTCAACAAAACTTCATGTACATCCATCAAACGTAACACACTAAAAAATATAGACTAAATCTCTGTTATGGCGGATAAAAATAGAATAGCTGGATCACCGTTGTGTTAGAGCTAATGAGTGTTTTTATAATTATGCCCTGTATCTGGGACAATGTTTTCTTCCCATGATTTGAATTCACCCTAAATAAACAACTAAATAGGAGACCGAAGATGTGCTCTTTAGCAGCTAATGATACCACGAAGCAATAACTGAAGAGCATCTGCAGCAGTTTTTTACATCAAGAAAAAGGCATTTCTAATCCACTGAAATGAAAATAAATATAACCGGGATAATATGCTCTCTTTGTGTTTACATGACTTGCTGGAGGTCGCAAAGAATCACTCAATATCCATTACCATAAGGCATAAAAGATTGATTTATTTTATTGCTTTTCATGGAGCGCCAGAGGCAGGTAAGTAAATTTGACTTAGTCTGGAATGTGAAGTTGAAACAACTCCACACTTTGTTCGTGATCCACCTAACCTGATGTACAGTGCTGCCTGCATGGACGGGGTTTAGTCTACATAAATATCACAGCACAGCAAAACATGCCCCTGTGTTGTTGTTGTTGTCCGTCCTTGAAAGGAGGACACTGAACCTTTGTACAGCTGCATTATCGCTGTCTGACGTGCAGGAACCCCACACAGCCTACCAAGCCTCTCTGGAAACCACACCTCTACCAGGCTGACCCACAGTTCAACAACTTTTCACCAGCATCTGTTGCTCCACTAACCCAGTATCCCAACAGCTGCCAGTATAAGAGCACCCCTTCATGCGACCGCTGTCAGTTCTAGTCGGGGTATCACGCTGGTTTACTTCGAAAGGAAGATTTGTCATCCTCTGTACCCAAGGGATTAAGCCTGAGACCTGACTGGTAGACATCATATCTATTTTCATAAAGATCTAATGGGTTTGAATGTGAACTTATTACTGAATATGAACATGTGTATTTAAAAAAAAGGTTTAAAGTCTCTTTGAATGTCGATTTAGATGCTGTTGGTGTACAATGGCACCTTCTGAGTCACGCTTTTTGGCAGTCAAAGTATTTCTGTTTCTACTTTCGTTTCAGCCCTGCTGCCGCCTGATCTGGGTCTGAACCGGACGAGGGGGCGGTGGGACGGCGCCACGTCATGTCATCCGCCGCCTTCTGATTGGCTGCCGCCTCTCACCCGACACAGCTGTGATTGTTTTCTGCAGAGGAAGCTCTTGTTCGCGGTATGAGCGCTGTGCGGTGGAATGAAGCCACACTGTGTTTCACCCCCTCCCAACGCGCGTCTGTTTACTAAAGATGATGTGAGCAAACAACGTGATAGCAAGCCTTGTTGTGAAGCTCAGGAAAACAAGGAGGGGATCCCGGGATAAGCACCGCCCGAGGCGAGAGGAGCGAGAGGTTCCCCCGTTTGAAACGCTGAAGACGACTGGAGATCAAGGTAAGGACCAACAGTCGTGACCCTTTTTGTCTTCTCTCATCTCTCAGCCCCTCTCGGCGTCCTGACACAAAGTCCTCCCTCTGCTTAGAGTCAAATGTGTTTTGTTTCCAACCGGCAGCCCCGAAGTGCCAAATGTCCAGACTAGAGAACCACTGCTGGAGCTGCTCTTGTTCACCGAAAGCCGAAATCAAGCATTCGTCTGGCGCCAAGTGGTTCGCGTCCCGAGCTGAAGAAATGATGTCCATCATCACCACGGTGCTGAGCAGCGCCTACGGCTCCCTGCACGACGTCCGGACCGCCAACCTCATCCGCCGGGGGCTGGTCCTCTTCACGGTCGGCGTGTTCCTCGCCCTGGTCCTCAACCTGCTGCAGATCCAGAGAAATGTCACCCTGTTCCCCGAGGAGGTGATGGCAACCCTGTTCTCGTCCGCCTGGTGGATCCCGCCTTGCTGCGGAACCGGAGCAGGTGAGTGGCCGACAAGCTGATGGAAAAGGTTACGAATGGGTGCACCGAGCACTTTTTACACCGTTTATTAGAAATGAACTGCTACATTTGAGAGACAGGAATGTAGAGGGAGGAGGGCTCACAGTGCCTGGGACTTCTATTTATGGATAGAAAATGATCCTCTCATTCATTTGTAATGACTAAAAGTTGGGGGATCCCTTCTGTGGGGAGTGTTTTCAGTACACGTCTAAATAGACGGTGAACGGAGCCATTTTTAGCGAAATACGACAGAATCGTGTCACCATCCGTGAATGACTTAAGTCATCGGCTTTTTTAGCATCACATGATGGTGTGTCATCATTCGGGTTTGCGTTTATTAGCTATTATATAAGCATTCTTCTCTCAGGCAACACGAGTCCTTGTGGTTTTGTCTGGCTGCCAGTTATCGAAAAACCTGACTCGGTGCAGATGGTGGAGATTCTTGATCTCTGATTGGTCGCAACAACCGGACACTACGTGAGCTCAACGCTCATTGGCTGGTGTCATAACGGGTGAGATGAGGGCCTTCCCTTTTTTAAGGCCAAGAACCAGGAAGCTGGAGAAAAAAAATAATAAAACATCCGTGTTAGGCTCCGCCTCACATGTGCTGTGGGGAAGGAAACAGACCCGAACAAAAGGGATATAGCGTCTATGTTTTCACGGTCTGTGAACTTAAGCAAGCTCCTCATTAAAGCCTCATTGCCAAGAAACAGCTTATTTGAGGTTTATGTCAAATTAGTACATTAAGTTCTCCGAAGATGGTTGGGAAAAGATTATACTTATGTCCCCTTCCTTCAATAATTGCAAAATTGGAATATCTTGCTTTGCTACTTATTGCATGTCCATTTACTTCAAATAGATGTGATTGTTGTGCTGTTTTATAATAAACTGCTAAAGTTTCATCATGTTTCATTAGGCCAAGTGCCTCGACATACACAAAGCAAACCTGTGTTAAACTGACCAGTCAAACACGAAAACAAATTTAAGACACAAAATAAGTCAACTTTAAAGTTTATGTATTTAGCAGACGCGTTTATCCAAATTGACTTACAAAGCCAGAGCTACCCCCCGCCCCCTTGTGCAGTTTACATTTGCAAGTGTTTTAAGCATATGCACAGCTTGTGTACAAATGAGTCACTAAGTATGGAAACACAAGCTCAGCAAAAATAAGAGTGTCTTGCAACAGCTCTGATGGGATCTTTTCTCTCTGTGGTTCGAGGAATTTCTGCTTATCGTGTGTAATTCTGGTCTGTGTGTTCCTTTTTACAGCTGTTATCGGCCTGCTGTATCCTTGCCTCGACAGCCATTTGGGGGAGCCGCACAAGTTCAAGAGGGAGTGGGCCAGCGTTATGAGATGCATTGCAGTGTTTGTGGGAATCAACCATGCCAGTGTTGTATCCTTTCCTCTGCAAACTCAGTTACATCTTAAGTAGTCCTACATGACTTTTCTTTTGTCATAGTTCAAACCCGTGAAAAGATCGGTACAATAACCTGCTTTAACGTTTTGACGTCAACTCTCGGTGCAATGAGCCGGTCATTCAAATATTTGAGTAAGAACTAATTGCATGTCACCGTGGAACTGTTCGACTTTGCCCTTGACTTACCGTTACACAGAAACTAGACTTTGACAACAACGTGCAGCTCTCCCTGACGCTGGCAGCCCTGTCCTTGGGCCTGTGGTGGACATTCGATCGCTCCAGGAGTGGCTTTGGCCTGGGCATTACCACCGCCTTCCTAGCCACCGTTATCACGCAGCTGCTGGTCTACAATGGCGTTTACCAGTAAGTCTGCAGGCTTCTGTAAATGGTACAGCACCTAGGAACAGCCGTGTTAGCGGGCCAAATTAAACTAAACCCAGCTCTGGAAGAATAGAATGCCACAATACTTGGAATCACCTTTCTTCTTAAAGCATGCAAACCTCTGAGGTCTATTTAAAGGGAAAGTCTTATCTGTTGGATTCCAGTTGATAACCCCTTAATGGGAATTTGTGACATGACGAGTCAAAGCATGCAATATTGACAGGGTTAAAAAAGAAAAACTATCTGCATGCTCACACAGTGTCCAAGAGAGAGGAATAAGGTAAGAAATGGCTGTAGACGTTTGGGGATAACAGCATATGTTCTTTTTTATTTAACTTCTGCAAATACAAATGGATTGTTGTACAATATAAAGCAGAGAATTCGGTTTTAATTTCAGCTGCAGGGTTTGAAGAGAACAGCAAAGCAGAAAGGCCCTGAAAGAATTGAAATCCATTTGCCCTACAGTGTTAACAAGGACCTAACAGAATGCTTTTTTTCTCTTCTTCAGGTACACCTCTCCAGACTTCTTGTATGTGCGCTCCTGGCTCCCGTGCATATTCTTTTCAGGCGGGGTTACTGTGGGTAACATCGGACGCCAGCTTGCCATGGTAACGTCTGCTGCCAATTTTAATCTGTAATCCACTAAGTGAAGGATCAGACGGATGCATTAATGCCTTTGCATGCTGTTGACTCCGCCTCAGGTCAAATTAGACATAATTCCTCACCTCAGCCTGTCTTAAGAACGTTGCCCTTAGACCAGTATATCAGCACAGGCATTTTCTTGGCTCCTTAGGGATCCCCTCATCAAGCTGCAGTTGCTCCGCTGTATTTGCTCACACTCATCAGCCAGAATCAGCATTTTGGCATCCCATTGTTTTCAGATCTAATGTTGGCAATAAGTTACTGGTATGACAAATGGTGATGGACTTAAGATAGACCATGGCGTTTGACCAGGTCCACGCATTCAGAAATCCTCCTAATGAGGGAAATCCTCCCGTTGCCTTTCATTGAAACCAAAGTTTGCTATTACACCGTATTTTCCGAAACCAAACAACTGAGTTACAGGTCTCAAAGTTTGGCCTTTAACATACCTAAGATTAATCTTTTCCAACCTTGTACATCCAGTGTTTAGTCTTCTAACAACAGCCCAGCTAATGGACTGAAGAACCCGATACATGTACGAAGGCGTTTCAAACTAATTCCAGTTTGTATTCCCTAAAATAAAAACAAGGTTAGCCTGGAATCTGAATCTCTATCAGTCCAGGACCTCCTCATAACAGTCTCTGTGACATTCTAGAAGTTTTTTACTGGAGATATTTTGCACTACCCCTCTTCATTTATCACTGTCAGCTTCTGTAACCCAAAAAAAAAAAACACTTCAAAAGACGCCTCTGCACTGCGCGTGCTTTATTTGCAATTACACAGCTGAGCTACAGCGGCAGATAAGATTGTCAAACGGGTAAATTTGTGCGAAAAACATTGGAAGCCCCCCTTTACTTCATAATTATCCCATCAAGTCAGCTTTGATGTCTTCATTAAGCCTCTGCCCGGAAGCCTCACCTCATTCTGTCTGTAAAGTAAGAGTCCCGTCACTCCCTCAGTTTGACTCAGTGAAAGCGTGAAAGCAGATTAAGAGCTGTTGTTTTTCACAGTCGTGCCGAGACACAGAGCCAGTCAGGACTCGGCTGACCAGAGGGTCATTTGCTACTTGTTTTTGTTTGTGATGAGGCCTGAGGAATGTTGGCACAAGCTGGAACTCGTGGTTTGGTTCTGTGCTTTGCCCTCAGTCGCTCCAGTGGGTCATTTATGGGAAAGATCAGAGGGAACATGAGCTACTCCTTTTTTCTTTTTTTTTTTTAAATAGTTTTTTTTTCTCTTTTTGGCTTTTTTCCTTTCTTTTTAATTCAAGTTTAAGCCACTTACAGTGAAACAATCTCTTTAACAGAATTATCCATGCAGAGTTGTCAGAAAAAACTCGGTGGCTCCTTTGCTGAATAGATTTTTTTGTTGTTGTTTAGGAGGCAATTGGCTCCTAATTTTTCCATTTCACCAGTGATGAGTCGGTTGTTCGGTTTCAAATATTGCATGAGCGAATAAGCTTGCAAAGCTATTGTCGTCTATTTTAAAGAAAAGCGAGAAGTTGGGATGCAAAGGCGGGTTTAATTCATGCAGAGTTAGCACATTTTCTCCTTTTACTGCATAAAAAGGATCCACTTTTGTAAAAGAAATAAGGGAAGTTTGGACATTTATTTAAACGGTAGCAGTGTAGTCATGGTTACATGAAGACTGCTGATTTTAGAAAGTCTTTACAAAGACCCCAACATGAAGTGTCTGAGCCCTCTAAACCAGGTTTTCAGTCATAGCTGCTTCTCCCAGTGCAGACATGTTCCTTAACCTTGTGAATTTTCCCTCTTTTCGTGTGTAGCTGTTGCACAGTATATCCCTAATGCAGGACCTTCTTTGTCTTTCAGGGTGGCATCGAGAAACCCCACATGGACTGAACAGTGAACTGCACGGTGGCAGAAAAATGGACAGCAAGGCGATGGGCAGCCAAACTTCAAGTGGATTAATTATGTGAGGAGCGGGAAAAATGACTGGTGAAAGAAAAAGACTCTTTGTTTTTTCGTCTCTAGCCTTTGTTCTCAGTTGTCACGAGAACAGAGTGCAGGTACAAAAAGAAAAAAAAGCCCCTCCTCCGACGTGCCATGTCCTCTGCACTTCCATGCGGCCAAACAACCACTGGCTCCCGTCCGTGCCCTTCTCAGCATTAAGGCTTCCTTCACACGAGACGGGAGGACAGCGTTTGCCTTTTTTCTGTTTCCTTATTTGAAGTGAACAGTGAACTGCTTTCATTTTGTGTCCTGGTCTTAGCAGGAAAGACTTGTTTGAGTGTTTCTTCATTAGCCTGAGTTGAATATTATCATAAAAGGGAAATGTTGTTTAAGCGAGCACAAATATGTCTTGGTTCCCACACAGAAAAGTTTCTGTGACACAGGGGAGATGTATGTTCCCAATCAAACCAAATTGAGTATTTATTTTATGAGTTCTCTCTGACCCCAGACCAAATGTATCCGCGATAATGAATGATGCTGCTCGTGGTTCAGGAGTAGTTTTGGGAGATGTTGTTCTTTCTTTCTGCGAATTGCTGTGTGCCCACAGAAAGTGGGAGTAAGAGGAACCTTTTCTGGGGAGTTTTAAAGATTCCTTCAGATTATAGACTCGTGAGAAAGAGAAAAGTTAGTTCTCTGACGTGTGGCAAAAGCAACGAAAACGCACAACTGGCCTCAAGCTGCTTGCTGATACTCCAGAAAAACTGTACGAGAACGAGGCTTCACAAGCAAGGTACAGATGGCACAGAGCATGAAACATAGACGAGTCGGTCTTAATTCGCTGCTTGCTTGGGTTTTGGTTTTGACGCTGGAAACGAGACGAGCTGTAGCAGCAGATCAGACTCAAGGTTCCCACAGCCCTGTGGGAGACCGACCATCTGAACTTGTAACAAAACTGAGTGTGGTAGGACTGAAACGGACTGAAATAAAATTCAAGCGAACAGAACGTACAGAGGATATTTATCCCCTGAAACAGGCTGTGCTCAGACTTAAACCCTGCAGCTTTACAGGTAGTCGTCTGAGCACAGGGGTCCGCAGTCTGGCCCTAACTGAAGTTCTTGTTGTAGAAATGTTGCTTAAGAAGGGAACAGAGGAGAAACTGCCGGCTTTTGGTTTTCTACTGACGCAAGAAAACAGCCCTGTGGCTAGTTCGACTATACTCCAAAGAAGCCAAGGTAATTGAGCTACAGCTAGCTCCCAGATTTTATTTCAACATTGACTTTGACATCAAAAAACTTTTTCCAGAGTGTTTCCTTTTTATGGATTTGATGCAATAATGAGAGACAGGGAATATGTGCTAGTGGGCTTACTATCCGTCTTCTTCATGGATATGAGCATTTTCAGTTGTGTGTACGAGGTTTTCTGCGACAGATGTAAAAGCTAGCGCACTGGATTATTCTGTGGAACTAAATTGCATTTTCTGGTGAACAAGTATTCACTTTTTCAGCCGTCTGTCAGTACAAGATCACTTTATGTTTTATGACTAGTCCGTGATCTCTTTGAGTAATCTTTGAGAGGAGAGAGTTTGTATACAGGATGACGGCTTAGATGAGTAATAACACATGGACACTATTCTGGACTGAAATTATGTCAGTAATATGCAGAGGCCACCAAAGTGGACCGTGTTTCTGGGGGAATTTACCAGACATATATCCCGTGCTTTTCGTGAAATGGCACATTGATTCCCGCGTTAACTTTTTACATGCGTGTTATCACACACACATTTCCCACTTGCATCTTAGTTTTGGGAACTACAGATTGAAGGGGAGGGCACAACTTCTTAAAATTTGCAATCTGTGATTGCCTGTGTATTATAGAATGTAGTGCTTCTGTCACTATAACAGTTTAGGTTTATCATTTGTATGAAAAAAAAAAGACATTACTGCTTGTATATATAATGGCTTGCCAATATAATCAGACAGGTATTACCATAATAGGCCAACAGTATGTTAGTGTGTTGGGCTCTAGAGGATTAAGTGCAATCACACAGTACACGAGCCGATTATTCTTTATTTATTATTTCTGACAAAGGCTTAAAAAAAAGAAACTTTTTTGTATGTAATGCAGTGTGGATCATTCAGAAAAAGCAATAACATCTTTGTTTTTGTGAATGAGTTTTTGTCAGAGATCACATGCCTTTTGGGTTTATACCAATGACTCTCACCAGAGAGACGACATGAAAAATTGTGTTGTCAAACTGTTATTTAGATCTCATTTATAGCATTATGTGTGGACACCCCGTATAATTTTTTTTTTTAAATAATCTTTGTAGCAGACCACTTCAGGTTGAATCTGCTTTCATTCAGGTGTGCTAAACAGAAGAGGAAGCTTTATTTTTTTGAGGTGGTGAAGCACCTTTTGTTGTGATGTGTTAGAGTATCTTTGTGTCTGATATTTCAGTTGTGTGTTGTTTTTGCTACCTTGGATTTAAGTGAAAAAATAAAGAAAAAAAGAACATTCACATGAATGGCTGTTGTGTGTATTTCAGGGGCATTTTAAGGAACTAAAATGATGATTAATAAACATGAGCATAAAATAGCTGAGCACATATCCAAAAAGTATCCAAACAAAGACATTCCAACTTTCCATCTGTTGATATTTTACCGATACCAAAACATGAAAATTACTACTGGAAACCTAACTAATTAGATGTACAAACGGCCTCGGATCAACAATAGCCCTCTCATGTTATTGAGCTCCTGAGCTCTCAGTTGGAATGGAGCTGTCTGGTGTGCTGTTGATGGCACTTGTGTCTGCTGTCACGGCCAAGTTGAATAGATGAGGACGCTCCTTTGTCTCTGATCTCTGTCAGTCTTCGAAGCCATCATAATGTCTTTGGCTCCATCCTATCCCCCCCCCTTTCTCTATAACACCCTCCCAAACCAACAAAATGCCCCCTCCCCCTGTGTGTCACTGGGATCATGAGGAACTGCCCCCCGCCTTCTCCTTCCTCTGTCTACCCCCTCTCTGAACACGCCTTTCTGGAGGGCAGACTTCTATTTATACCTAGCGGGGGACTGACAGTTAACCTTTTGCACTGGGGGATATTTCTGGGAATGGGGCCAGTATCTGTGGGTTATTTTGAATCAACCCCTTATTCTGAGAAGCTCTCTGTACATCCATCTCTGCATCTATGTATCTATCTAACCATCCTCTCCTCGGTGTCTCTACTGGGGCAACGATCCAGCGCCACACGCCAGCTCTTTCCTCTGCTTCCTCAGTCTTTCCTCGGGCAGAATAATTGGCCAGGCTTCAACCTCCTTTCATTTCCAGCCACAGCAAACTGAAAGACTCCATTAGAGCACCTCCTTATTGCCAAAAGCGCCCCTTCTCTTCCCCCTCCTTGTTCCCTCTGTCCTTCCTTCAAGGCAATCAGACAAGCTGAGCAGGACCCAGTTCACATATTGATTTGCGCCATCTATAGGTTTGCACTAGCAGACATCTCTTTGCTGGACCTTTGTTGCTTTTATATTTCTGTTGTGCTGTTCACTAATCCGATGTAATGGGTCATCTGCCGGAAAATATGAAGACAATGGAAGTTTAAGAGCTACACAGCCCACACCACATTTTCGACCTCGCTTCTGGGTCTCAAAATCTTGTCTTTGATGAAATTGGTGGGAAATAATGTCTGTTTTGTGAAAAATTCTGAGTTAGAACAGGAGTAAAGATGTCAACAGCAGTTTTTATTGATTTCAGAAAACGTTATCACCGCAGCAGGCTGAAAGCTGTACAGGAAATAAAAGGGCAATAACTCAAATACCAACATCTGCACATGACAGGGCTGCAGTTCATGCATATGTTCAGAAAACTATTCAAGACTAAAAATATTTAACACAGTGACTCTGGAAAACATTGTAGAGACTGAAGATGAGTATGACCCTGTTTGATTAAACACATTTTGCCCCTCCCCATTATGATTATTTTGAAATAAAACACATTTATCAGCCTAACAAAAGGTGCTTTCTTGCAGTGATTTTACCTTAGAAGAAGTTTGCCCACCTTGCCATATATTTCATATAAAGATAAATTATTAGCAGATCCATCGAGGGAATCTTTGGTCTCTAAAATTTTCAGTCGAGTTTATATAAGATGCTCAAGGTTGAAGCAAGTAAATATGCTTCTGAATTCATACTTGTTTTCGCAGCATAGTCTTTTTTCTTCCCTGTTTTCTTACTTGAGCAGTTGACAAGCTCTCAGATTCCTCTAAAAGGCCTTTGGGGTCCTCTAAAAATCAAAGGTGTGGAGCCACCGGAGTGAACTATTAAACTAGAAAGACATTAAAGTTTACATCCAGCTTGTGCAGCTACATAAGAGAGATGCTGCTTTGATGTGTTAGCATTAATAAGGCACATAAAGCACTGACACGTGTCTTCTGTTCCTCCCAACAGAACATTATTCCAGAAAACATAGAACTATCTTCTTCGCACCCACCTATAGTGTCCTTCTTTCAGCTTGTCTCACCTCTTGCACGCATTTAAAATATGAAAAAAATAAATGTAAAGTTTTCTCAGGCTTGGTTGCCTTCCTTAACATCCCTCCCCGGTGTTGAACCGATGTTTGATCTTCATTGGCTGGTTGGAGTTATGTCTTCATATGTTTTGATGCACCAGGGAAGCCTTTGGTGGAGGAACAAGTGGAGGGGCAGACCAGTGGGAAGATATTAAAATACAGCTACCCTGGAGAGGTTTGTCATGAAGCACAGAACAGGATCACTTTTGTCCCCTTAGTAGTGATGGCCTTTGTTACCACCAGATGACAGTGTTTATCCTCTCAGCTTGTCTGGACATGACATCTATGGACCCCTAGTGGAGCAACAAGGAACAGAAATGTCTTGCAAGGCTGAAAAAGATTACCCTATCGCCCTGCAGCTGCACCTCCAAGATCTATATGTATTCTCAATCTCAACTTGTAAGTAAATCACTTGCAGAGAAGACTTCACTGATGTGAGAAAAACAAGTTTTGGACGTAAAAAATGTATTTCCAAGCAAGGAAATCGTATATAAACCTTAAGAAAATATATGTGTACATTTCCTGTAAAGCCTCTTAAAGCTGCTGATGAGCCGGCACTCTTGGATTCAAAAAGATAGTTTATTAAACAGTGACAGGAATCTTATTTCTGGAATATTTATCCCCGACTGCAGCGAGCAGGCTGAGTCACATGCATGATAGAAAAGGTCAATGGAATGGATTTAGTGTGGAGAAAATCATTGCACATTCTTATTTCTCAGCCAAAAGGTCTTCAGCAGCATTAATGTTCTGCTCTCTCTGATAGATAATGAAAGATTGTGTGTGTGCGAGTGTGTGCGGGTGTGAGAGCCGTTTAGGTCTTCTGAGTCTTCATTACACCAGAGCGGGGTCCACTCCTGTCCTCTGCCCTCGCTCATTGCCTTTCCCAGTGCTGGCCAGGAATAATGAATTACAGTGGATGCCATAGGGGGGCTGAGTGAGTGGCTCAGAAGTGGACTCCATTTTAGCTCAAATTACCTCTCAGATCCCATTCAAATGGCAGTCTCAGGCTGCTCTCTGCCTTCTCTATGTATTCCTGTCTAAAAGAGCAAATGATCCGTTTACCGCCTCTCCATTTACAGATTTAAGAAGCTGTGATTCCCACTTTTCTGGTGGTCATTCTGGTTAGATTCCATTAAGATATTCGAAAAGACCAAATAACAAGCATTTATTTAAAGAATGAAACAGAATCAGCTTTAAGATATATACAATAAGCAGCATTATCATCATCTTTGGGGAATTATCAGCTCAGTCAGCATGCTCAGCTATTCCTGTTGCACCACAGTCTTACTTCCACAGAACAATAACAAAATGTCAGCAGAAACCTCAGGTGATGACACATTATGCATGCCATCCAAAGAAATCCTTCCCAGTGTAAATTAAACACACCCACTGCATCTTACAGCACAGATCAGACTCTGTCAAATTGACCAGGGAAATAACAATGGCGCGTAATGGAATAAATCAAGGTGAGCATTTCCATGGCTTGATCTATCCTGACATGCAGACAACAACAACTCTGCATTCTGTGGACTAATAAACAAAAGGCCAGAGGTGTACCCCGGGCCTTCAGCCAAAAGATGAGCGCGGAGAGAGAGAATTCAATTCATGATTGAAGAAGATTAGTCATATTTGCAAATCTGGGTTGGGGTTTTAGACATTTAAATGACTCACCTTTAAAAACAACAGTGATTTGGTGAGCAAAACAAACAAAAGCCTCGGGTGCTGTTTTGTGACTACAAAGTAAATGAAACACCAACCAAAGCGAGACTGGACAATGCTTCAGCCTATTGTCAGAGAGAGGAGACTTTATGATCCACAAACAGCTTCCTGCTAAAAATTCAATGTTTGATGCGTTTAAATGAGTCCTTATTAACAGGAATAGGTAGAGGTTAAATAAAAGGGGGAGGAAGAGCATGCGTTCACCTCACTGCTGAGAGACGCACAAAGCTGGCGGACTAAAACCGTCCGGGAAAGTTGCCATGCACCTGATAAGTGACACATTCACAGCATATCCGCAAAGTGGGGGGTAAAAACAACTCAGGTGCTCTGGGGGTGAAAGGGAGGCTTCGGTCGCACATGAAGCCTCCAGGGGAGTCCTGCACTATTTTGGCCTTTAACGGCAAAGGGCGCCATGCCACACAGGGAGAGGGGTCGAGTGACCTCCATCCACTATAATTAAAACTGCTAAATGGACTCAGACATAACCCAAATTGTTTCTCGCGGATTCCGATCTCGACAAAGAATACGTTTGATGGTTTTACTTGCCTTTTTTCTTTCTTTCTTACCTTTGCGGTCACTTTGGTCTGCAGGCTAACTTTCAAAGTACTCGGTGGTGATACAAGAGCTGCCTTGGTTTTTGGCTGTTCAAGAACAAACACTGTCATGAAAAGTGTAAATTCCTGGAGCTGGTCAGTCTTTAAACTCCGAGACTGACCTTTGAGTAAATAACGATTATTTGTGTTACAGTTTATGTCTTTACGCGGAACTGTGCGTAAATGCAACGTTGCTTGAGGGACATTTCGAGCAATAATAACTTATATCTTCATACCTGAAAAGTAAAGCAGCTCTTAGAGGAACGGAAATGCGTTTATTCTGCAACAAGTGCGTTCCACCTGTCTCTTTCCCACGTGGGACAGGTGCAGGAGAAATTCGGGACATCCGAAGCATCCTGGACAACCGGCACTGGAGAATGGAAGACCCAAAACGTTACAGTGGCCACCTTGCAGAATCGAATGAGCCCCAGTGACCAGCAGGCAGTGTGGGACGCACGGCTGCTGCTTTGTGGCCTCTTTTTTTTTTTGGCATTCCACTGAACTCGCTTTGATATCTGTTCCGCGACGCATTTTCACTCCAAACGCCCATTCTTATCCATCTCGCCCTCAACCTGCTCACTCTCGCCCCCGGGACTTCACGGCATGTTATTTGTTTCTGTATGACTGACAGTTTAAAGCCATTAAAGTTACAGAAAAGGCCAACACACGCGCAGCTCGTTCCTTACCGTCAGAGGTCAAACTTCCTGATATGTGAAAAGTTCTCCAGCTCCAGAGGACTGACACCAGTTGATGGGTTTCCCATGAACTGGTATTTTTCTAAACCACATTATTTGTGTTGGCTACAAAGGACTTTTGGGATCCAGAAGCAGGGACTTTTGATAACTTTGACGTGTTTTGGGGGACATATCTATAAAACACGACGTCTCTTTAGTAAGTTAGAAGTAAAGACGAAAATAAAATAGATATAATTCTGGTTATAAACGTGTGTGCTCCTGTGTATTTTTCCCTATAGAAATATACACAGTTTTCATATGACTGGCCCCTAAATTAACAAAAAGCGAAACGATTATGACTGGTTAATTTTTTTAACGCATTCATTTGAACATTTTTGTCAGATTGGCCGGGTTTTGTCTGTATTTGGGGTTTTTTCTGTGTTTGGGTTTTGTCTGTGGGATCTCTCCGTGTTTCTTTGTAAAACTGGGCGTTTGCAGCTAGACGACATCCCTGCTTGCTCCTTCGAGTTTTTCCCTCCTGTGCAGCAACTTTTACAGTTGCATTTATATTCATTCAACCCAGGAATGGTTTCCCATGTCCAAGGAAAATATAAACTATCTGTATTTTTTTTAACTCGTCACAGTTTACATTAGAACGTATTTTCGACCTGTTTTAATACTGATTCAGCTCCTGGTCACCACACAAAACACAACAAGTCAAACAGATGGGAAAAAGGAACCCAATCATGAATTTTTGCTTCCCCTGTAAGCAATGATCATTATTTTCAAAAATGCGTCCGCACCTTCTGAAAGTATGCAAATAAAGGCTTGATTTCGTGCCTTCCTGTCCTGATGTTTCACGAAATAGACATAGCAGCCCATAAAAAGCAATCATTAGTGGCCATCGAATGACCGCTTTCCTCACATTAGTAAAAGCTTTCGAGAATGTGCTGATGGGAGCTGAGCTGCATTCAATTAGCCTTCATCTAATTTAGCTGAGGCCTTAATTGCGCTCAGGGTGGTGCAGTTGTTTGTGTTAAGCTCTGTTTGAGACTTCTTTGGAGAAAAAGCGAGCCGCTCCTTTAGAACAATCCTAATTCAAATGAGACTTATCTACGCCACACCGATCAGACGGATTAAGAGTTATTAAAACCTATAAAGGGGCTAAAAGCAGAAGACTCAGCGGCCCAAAGTCCGCTGCGTGGCGATTCCAGAGGATTTCTCCGTAAACACATTCAAAGCATTAAATTATATAGACATCATTTATCTGAATTAGTAGGATGTGGGACGAATAAAATTGGGATGTAATAGAAATATTCAGTCTGGGGAGCAGGATTTTTTTCTCTAAGACACATAGCCCAACCAAAGTTTTGCATGATTTAAACCTTTAAACAACAAAGTATTTGAATAGTAACTGACAGGAAACCATAAAAAGACGGAGTCCTTCATTAGAATTAAAGGATTCTTTATCTGGATACAACATGCAAAGCATGTTCCACAATAACAGCATATGCTAAAAGTCAGACCTTGACAACTTTCACTCATCTTTTATGCTTCATTTCTGGGAAACTGTTGTGAAAAAACAACACCGTCTCCCTTCGTCTGTGTGGGTGAAACTGAACTTTACAACCGATTGACTTTTTGCATTGTCCACTACACGCAATTACGCCTGCTTCTAATCTTTTCTAAATCGACCGCCATGCTCTTGGCTGACCCGGGCTGAAAAACAGGGGGCAGCGGGCTTCCAGGCCCACAAAAGTGGGGAGAGAGGAAAAAAAAATTATACAGGATCATCAAAAAAGGAGAGACGGGCTTTCAGGGTTTGAAAGGCACAGGAAGCTGGAGGATTTGGTTCGACCCCTGCAATGGTGACAGAGCTGATATCTTAGAGACCCCCATTCATCTGGAGGCAGGGATGGTGACCGGGAGAGGGAGGGGTGCTGGGCCTCGGGGTGCATCTGCAGAGGTCCCACCGCCCTCTGATCTGTGAGCTGGCACACATCACGGCGTCCATTCACAAATCCTCCTTCTGCGCGTCACCTTTTGTAGTACTCCATAGTACTGGGAGCTGGTGACGTACGAGACAGTCCTAGCACGAAAAAATACAGAAGGGGGTAAAAAAAAATAGGTTATTAGGACTCAAGGACAGAGCACATGCGCAATGCGTGCCATTGATTTATAGTGGTAGGAGGAGTGTGTGTATGTATATGTATACGTATGCGCGTGCATGTGTGTGTGAGGATGAGGGAGGGGGGGGTATAAGTGAATGTGAAATAGATCCAGTTGCTGGGTTGGTACAGAAACACAACGTTCAAAATGTGATTTTAAAAGCGTTTTCTTTACCCTTTCCTGTAAAGGAGAACCACAAGAGCTAAATAATTATAGAAAATAAAAAACACGAGATAAGATGGTCTGAAAATAATACAATTTTCTTTAGTTGTGGATGACATGGCATGGGCAATAAGCAATGCTGCTCGCAGAAAGAAATACACAATTTAACCATATTATATCCAGAAAATGGCCACACACAGTTCATCATCAGATGGTTAAACAGTGAACTATATCAGTACTGGTTCAATTAAAAAAAGATCACAAACATCACATCTTTTATCGGTGCTTTTGTGTGGGGTTTGCTATTTGGAGGTGGCTTCTCCGGTGAATAACTGCTCGGATATAATGAGTGCATTTTTGTTCCACATGTGAAACGACTGCAGACGAGGCCTAGATTCACAAACTGGATTTGCAGCAACAGCTGCAAGGCTGAGCCCTGGTCCACGTTCTCTCTAAACGTGAAGAGGCAACAGAAAAACAAAGCTCCCCAAAAGTCATCCTAAACAAAACAGGGGGGGAAAGACACCTCTTGCCTGAGGTGTTTCTTTAAATTAAGTTTTACACATTCAGTTTGACCATCATCCAATGAAAAAAAGGGGCAAATAAAAATGGTATTCTTGTTCATTCCGTTGCCCAGTTTACCGCGCCTGGACAAGCAGAGACAGCGAGACAAAGGGATGAGCTCCAGCCAGAAGAGCTTCCACCTAAAATGGCTTTGTCCTCTTCAAATCAATAAGAAACAGCAAATATAAAGCATTTAAGGTAGCTTACCTAAAACAGTAATATCAACAAAAACTAGCTATACCAGTTTCTAACAATTCATCCCACGGTAATTCATGCCATCCTGGTCATATTTGAGCAAAAATAACAACAGTATTGTAATTTTCCAATCACTTGAATACAACAGCTATTATTTAACCCATATGCAGCCGTCACAAAGCATTAAAGACAATATTTTCTATCACAACCATAAAATTTAGCCTAGGGTCTCGCTGGTGTGCCAAAGAGGTTTTTTGTTTTTGTTTTTAGCAAAAGAGGCAACAATAAGAATGATAACGAAAATGATTCAGATAAAAACGGTATTAGTATTCAACTCAGTGAATTTTCCTTTTCATTGGATTGTAGACTAAAATAAATCAAACTAGGATAGGATGACAAAAGTAACGATTGTTTTCTGCTGGAAAAAAAATATACATATATATATATATATCTACAGAAAACTTGTTTTTGATGAGGAGCTGCCTCAGACTGGCACCTTTTACAGTTTTACTTTATTTTCTCCTAAAATTAATTCCCCCCAAAATACATAATCACTCTTTAAAGCCGACTTATAGTTAAGTTGTTGCTAGAAAAATGTGTTTCTATCATAATATACCCAAATCAATGTTAGGTATTATTTTAAAAATAGTTTAAATGAAATTGAAGGGTTGGATTGCAGACGTCTTGATGCGTTGAAATGTGCAGTTTTTGCAGTGCACAAAGGCTCCTATTATAATTCAGAGTCTGAAATGGTGTCATTTCCTCCAGACATCCCTGTTTTGCTGAGAGGTTAGAGGCCAAGCCCAGGCGGTAGCGGCCTGTCTGTGAATCCATTGTCTGCTGCTTATTTAGCGCTCAACATTAATCTGCGCTTCCCCTCACAAGTGAGAAACAATCGCAGCATGAGAGTGGCCTGTCTAATTACATCTTTCACTCCCAACTTTCACTGTTCGGACCGGACCCTTTGTGGTGGGCACATGTGCAACAAGAGCAGGTATGTTTGCTGTAAAATGTTTTGTTCGTGTGGAGAAAAAGTTGAGTCATAGCTTTAAAGAAAATACAAATAAATGGGCCATTCAACGATTCAATAAAACGCCATCACGAGTGAGTCTGCAAATAAAACCACATTCACTTCCTATGATATTCAGGCAGTGAGACATAAGCAAATATTTTCAGTATAATATTCATTAGATTTTTTTATGTGAGACGAAATTTGGCTCAGAGCTGAAAATACATATTCTGATGTGCCCAAAATAAAAAAAAATAAAACAAAAAACAAACTGTTGGGCTAAGCCTCTTACATATTTTTCTTTTTGTCCCAAAACAATGTCTTCAATCGAAACTAATATATTGATATCATGAAGCCTTACGGGCTTCTAGTGCAAAAATAACCACAACAGGTTATGCACGTGAGTTCATTTGACAAATGTAGATGCTCCTCTCAGGGAGAACTCCAGAAAAAGACACTGCGCGTCTACAACAGCACCAAAAGTAAAGTTCAACCGTTCAAAAGCTTCTCACTCAGTCGCAGTCTTGTTGCTCCCCTTGTCCGTCTCGGTCCTGTCTCCTTTACGCGCAGCTCCGGCTCAGACTCCTGCAGGAAGCCGGCTGAGTCCTCCTCGCTGTCCGGTGGCGTCCTGGGAGGCGAAAGGCAAACTTAGTGCTGGTCAGCAAAGTTGCTCAAAGTTTTGTCTTTGGCGCGACTCTGGATCCCGAGCAGAGCGCACAAAACAGTTTGTTTGCATCACTGATTTCTTTTAAAGGGATATGGACCCAGTGTTGGGACAACCGCGGCGTCGCGAGAGGCTAAGCCCAGAAAATGAAAATGCCCCACACGCATCGATGCGCCTTTCAAATCACTCAAGGATTCTAGTTTGGGTGTCACGTTTTCAGTTTTGATTAATTTTGTTGCTAAAAATCTGGTGGTTACACAACAGGGTTAAAATCGGTGCTGTACGTCTAGCAAACACGCATATGCTGTTGCTATGGGATAAAATGGGTGTATGGTCGAGGTGTAAATTGCATTCTATTCAAACAAGATTGCTTTTACTCCGGTTTATTCCAAAACACATGCAGTGGTGCGGTTTTTACGCAGGAACCTTGGCCAGGACGCACTGTTTTTCAGTTCCTCTGTCCCTTGATCTGGAAGTGGTGATAAGGTTTAAATGCAGAAAAATGTCCCAATAGGACACAATTTACCAACAGGGTTTTACATTGTATATTGAGGTATGTTAAGATTTTTACATTATGGATACCCAAACAGGCTAGTTAAGCGATTTTTGTTTAAAACCCAAAGGTAATGTGCATTCACGTCTCTAGATTTTTCATAACTAATTAGTCTCCAAGTGTGGCCATTTGTCACGCAGTCAAAACATACATTTATTATCAGTGATGTGCATTAGAGTATAGTGGAAATGTGCTTTCCCCGTCGTGTTAGTTGGAATGCCTGCCCAAAAAGCGAGGAACCTCGGGGGTCCTCGCAGCTCACTTTGACAACCACTGCTCCAGCCTATTCTTTTGTTTTACGCACACAGCCATGCACATCGTGCTTCAATTTCCAAACCAAAACTCCCAAGAAATCATGTAAAACATGTCACAGCTGCTTAAATGCAGGTAAAGTATAGGGAGTATGGGAACATGCACTGGATTTAAATTAGGGCTTCTTCTCCGTTAGTCCGGGACTCTTTTTCTTTACTAAAGGCGAGAATGGGCGTTTGTAGACTGCGCTGGAGTCTGCGTCACGTGGCCTGGTTTCTGTCGTCCTATTGGTCCAAGGCACGTGTCTGGGAGGACGGTGGAAGAACGTCACTTGAGGGGCTCGTATTGAAAATAAGAACAAAACTCCAGAGTGAGAGTATTAGAGCATCAGTTTAGGAGCCTCTTTATTTACCCTTAGTTTAGTTTAGGTGTAGGCAATACTGAGCACGCTCAAACCGGATGACACTGAACTGGACGCTGCGCAAATGGCAAATGTTTTAGCTCTGAGAAATTAGTTGTAAACCGAGATTTGAGGGAATATATGTGAACAAATTATGCTTTTCTCAAAGGACACTATCGCAAGGCTTTGCATGGTGTCCAAGGCACTCATCGGTATCTGAGGGTTTTTTTTATTTATTTTATACACGTGCAGGTTTTGGCAATCATATTTCTCTAAAGTTCGTCGTAAATTTGACTGCGGCGGAGGGAGCGATAAAAGGGTTAACGCGAGTAAAGCGGGGAAAGTGAATCAGTATGGAAGAAAATGATCACGGCAGCAGAGATGTGGTGGAGCGGCAGGAGTCGGCGGATGAATCCAACAGAGCCATCCTTCCCCTCCTACAGGCGCCGGGGAACTTGCAGATCCCTCACCGGGTCACCAATTTCTTCATCGACAACATCCTGCGGCCGGACTTCGGACGGAAAAAGGACGGGGGCGCAAACCCCGAGGAGAGTAGCCCGACGTCGCGGGAGAGCCAGGACAGCCCCGCGGCCCCGCAGAGCGAGCCGGTGGGCAGCACGGTGCCGGCGGAGGGGACCTCCACCCCGCACGCGGTCACCGGGGCCAAGAAGCCCGCCATAGCCGCCGAGGAGCCCCTCAAAGCCCGCGGGGAGAGCGGAGACCAGTGCCTAAGCTCAGACTCTGACAGTTCCCAAGCCAGCTCCAACCCATCCATGTCCCAGCCCATGCTGTGGCCGGCCTGGGTCTACTGCACCAGATACTCGGACAGGCCTTCTTCAGGTTGGTGCCACGCATTTTCTTTTTTTTTTTTTATCTCTCCCGTGCGCTCGGTAACCTGAAATACCCCGTAACACTGACCCCGGATGGCTTGACCGACTTCTGGCTGCGGAGTAGAGCGAAGCGTGCTGCGGAGCGCAGAGGGAGAATTTACCCTTTACAATTTACAAATCACTTTAAAGTTCTTATTTAAAAAAATTGATCTAAGGCAGCCACATGCCGAGTGCATGAAAAGCGTGTTTTGTATCATTTGGAAAGAAAAGTCACATGGATATTAAAATTAAAAAAAGGTGAGACCTAACGAAAGGCCTATTAAAAACAAACCGAGATTAATCCACATTTTAAATTCCAAAACCTTCTGAAATCTTCTTCTATTAAGTGCATAACAAAATATATAAATTCGAAATATTTGTGGAGCAAAATACGTGCAGATTTTCGTTTGTAAAATGCTACAACTCGGGGGTTGTTGGATATGTGCGCGGGCCCCTCGTAAACAGGAGGCTGCTGAGGATCTGCCTGTGTTTCGGAGTCTTTATGTACGCCTGCGAGTTGATATTCGGTGGGTTTGTTTTGGTTGTTTAGGTTTCGCGGGACTCGTGTTCGGGGATTATACTAATTTGTTGACGACCACCGTTTGTCGATGCTGGCCAGCGACGTGGTCTCAGGGATGATGCACAATCTTTATCTTTAAAGGACACGCGTCCCGCTTATCCCGTTTCCAGAAAAGTGGTGACTGTATTTTTCTTAGTGTCTGTCAAAAGTGGAGTACAACTTGTTCTCATGCATTATGTAACACTATATAGTGTGGCGTAGGGCGACTACTACAAGTTGTGGAGCAGCAGTTTTCCTATGGACTGCCTGAGAAAGCCGCTGATTCACGAACTTTGGAGCCGTTTTCTGTTGTTTCGCTGCTGTTTCTGCGCAGTTTTGGAGGGAGGCACCGAGCAGGCCCCTCTCCAGATGGAAAATTAATGTCTGTTCAGTGTGTGCTGCTCAGATTCTGTGCACGTTTGTCCATTGAGACACTTTTTCAAGCGGCCCACAATAAGTAAAATGCAAAGTAGCAGCACTGAAATGGATCCAATTTTTTTCCACGGACGCCAGCCACAGAGAGCGAGCTGAGCCGGCTGGGCTCCTCCAGTGTCAGGACTAAGATTGCCTTGCTGTGGACACTTGCAAAGTGTGTTCAGTGGGGTTTTGCGTGTGTATATGATGTGTGTACGCGCAAAGGCAGGACAGCAACAGGGAGGCATGGGGCTCTGTGGCTTCTTGGATGGTTTTCTAACAGGACGTGACAACATTGTTGCTCGCACACCTCTTTTTCTTTATTTTTGAAAGGAAACTGGATTACTTGGCAAGGTCAGTTATGCGTATTTTGGTTTGGTTTTTCTCATAAACTATAAAAAAAGGCTCATAAAAGTAATAAAGAGGTGTGTTTCCACATATTATTAGGGGCTTTAAGAGCTTAAGCGAATTAAATTCTCGTTAAATACAGTTTACGCACGTGTTTGAGGACAGTTTGAGGCACTGAGCTCAGTGCAAATATCATAAGATGAAGCTATTCACGTGCAGTACAAATGTGTGGGGGGAAAAAAAACTAAAAAAAAAAAAAAAAAAATGGAATCGATGGTGCTCATAAACTTATTACGATGTTTCCAAGACGATCACTAATGTAAAGCTCCAGGTCAATTTTGTATCCCATTTTGCTCATGGCCATGTTTCCATACTGACAAACCAATGCATGTGTGTCTGTGCAACCCCAACCTCCCAACCCCCCCTCCACCCCCCAACCCCTACACACTACAGGGCCGAGATCTCGCAAACCAAAGAAGAAATCGACCAGCAAAGAGGACAAGCGACCACGGACGGCCTTCACAGCAGAGCAACTGCAAAGACTAAAATCGGAGTTCCAGACAAACCGCTACCTGACGGAGCAGAGGCGACAGAACCTGGCGCAGGAGCTGGGCCTGAACGAATCCCAGATCAAGATCTGGTTTCAGAACAAGAGGGCCAAAATTAAGAAGGCCAGCGGCACTAAAAACAGTCTGGCCTTGCACCTGATGGCACAGGGACTGTACAATCACGCCACCGTCTCGTCGAAAGACGAAAAATCAGACAGCGATTGATTTCCAGAGATGTAACGGCAGCCTCCTGACGAAAAAGAACCTATAGTAATCCTACGATAGATGTTTATAGAGATATCACAGAAAAAAGAAAAACTCTACAGGAATATTTAATGTTGCCACAGCAGATAAAATACTACAAAGTACTTACTATAACTATCACTTACAATGGATGTACAATGGTTCCAGGACACCATAACAAACAATGAGGAAGCGTAAGGTCACTACCAAGAGTCCCTAGATGCATTTCTAACGACACCATAGCTCTCTGTAGGTTCCTATGGGAATATTATAGTGATTTTTCGTTACATGGGAGGCTAAATCAAGCCTACAATGCAATAATATGACCGATAAAGGGCCAGTGTATAGAGAATACCAGCATAAATTGTTTAAAAATAAGAGAGATATTTCTGCAATATCACGTCTATGAAAAAGATGTTGTATAAAGGTTATGTTTTCATTGTTTGTCGTCCCCCGCCCCTTCCAGGAGATACAAATGCCCACAACCCTCATTTTTATATACAATAGAATTACTGAAAAACACGATTGTCCTCTTCCCACATTGGACGAACTGGCACTTGACGTTTTGATCCGTCAGCAAAGTGAGGAGAAAAAAACAAAAAACAAAAAATAAAACTGAAGTCCAAAGAGTATTTTTCTGCTGCATCCAGGCTACTGTGAATTTAGATACATGCTAACACGATTTCTATTGCCATGCTTGGTTTTTCTTGCTTGTGTTTGCTGTGAAACAGACAGAGGAAGCTGTTCCGTGCCAGCTGCAGAGCTAATTGGGCAGAATTTTTCTACGCTTTGTTATAATTCACAGGATCACCTTGTTGGAGGTGACCGAGAGAGGAAATGGATTTTGTTTTTTTTTCCTAACATGCCACTCCACTACAGAAAAAACAACAACAAGAAAACAAAAACTAAACACCTTTGCTTACATGAATATGGTCGTCTCACAGCCTTTGAACAAATCGTGCGTACGCCCTTCATTATGCCAATGCATCAGTGCAGCTATTATGGTTTTAAACAGCAATAGAAATCATTTTTGTAGCTAAGTGAAGGCTATAATGCTGCCTTTTGAGTCACAGAAACAACTCTGTAGCATAAAGACAATGATGACAACCATTTTGCGCACTCTTTAGACTATAAATGCAGGTTATTGGATGTTCTTGGCAAATTTCTCTCTATATACATTTTTATTACATATCCATATATCATAAAAAGGCAAATCCGTCAGTGACTGTATTACAAATGTTGGAAATCTCTTATCGTTGTTGAAAGGACTTCATATGTGTATTTATATAGATTATATTGAGAAAAAAAAATCTATCCAATGACCAGTGTTGCTTTAGAGTAGATATCTGAGGTGTTTACACTGCTTGTTTATCTTGCAATAACTTCTTTTTGTTTTCTTTTTTTTTCGTGAATGAAAATTGTTTATGGGGCCTTTGCATGAAAGCTGCAATTTGTTGTACTTGGGCAAACAACTGTGTTTATAAACTTTGGTCTTCACTGACAAAAGTATGATCGAGCTAGGTTTCAGACTGTATCCATACCAAATTATGGACTTTTTGCCTTTCAAAGTGTTTTTGTTGTGTATCTGCAAAAAGTGTGTGTGAATTAAAATCCACCAAACAGAAACACACTTTGCCTTAAAGTTCAAGTGGGAACTTTTTATGAAACAGAACTGTGCCGAATCAGAGAAGCAGTATTACTTCAAATGCAGACTACTCAAGTTTAATGCCTTTATGAAAACTGCTGGTACGACATTATGAATTTACTCATCAGCGTATATCTATCTATATATGAACATGTTTAAATGAAATTACAACACAGAGTTGTAGAATACAATGCTATTTTTTATTTTATGTTGGAAGTATTCTTTGGTATAAATGTACATAATTTGTATCATGTATTAATTGTGTAATTAACTGCCTCTCGGAGACTGCAAAAGAAGAGTAAATAAACCTTGAAGATTATACAGAAGTTTCCAAATTCTTCCTGCAAAGCTTCATATGTTGCTCTGAAAGAGAAAAATAGGAAGCGGGGCCTGACTGAAGAAGTACACGTCATCTGTGATCAATGCTGAACTTTTGAAGGACTCTCGGTCATTTAAAACAAATTTATTATTCATTAAATATGTCCAGAAAAGATAAACACACATGGTATTCACAAATGTTGCAATACATAGAAATCAAACTGAAATCCTTTCCATGCAAACACTTTAGATTATATTCACGGAGGATCAAATTCCTGGGATTTGAGATTAAAACATTCGCAAAAGCATCCAAATGTTATGCAAGGGAAAGCCTTGAACAATTCCCAGGCATGTTTGCTCAACAATGCCTTATCTGCATTTCCATACTTGCACCACTAGTCTTTGAACGCCATGCCTAACGGCCGGTGACTAGCGTTAGAGCAGATAGGGCTGCTCCCAACACTGTCCTCGAGACGGTCAGTCTTCCTCGTCGCCTCTGAAAGGAGCCTGTGCTTCTATCACGAGGCAGAAATGGGAGTAGAGAAGAGAGAGGGGGAAGGAGGGGTCGGGGGTGGGGGGGGGGGGGGGGAGAGAGAGAGAGAGAGAGCAATGAAGGTCAAAGCCCGTCATGGCTGCAGGTGGCTGGTTCCCCCCCCTCCCGCTCCTCAGTAACCCATTCTCCACACACAGCTTTCTCACTCCAGCTCGTACACTCTCTCCCTCTCTCACTCACACACACAGATCTATCACTGCATTTTATTTTATTCTTCCTACACACACACACACACATTCCCAGACTCCATTCACTTCTGTTCCTCCTCACATGCGCACACACCCGTTGTTTTGATCCTTCATTCAGCCCATCAATAGAAACCTTCATCAAAATATTCAGAGGCAGAGGAACTGCCTGAAGTTCAGACAGGGACACCAAATTTAAAAAAAATAAAATAAAAGACAAGAAAAAGTAAGGCTGCATGGACACATTCGAGAAAAAAATTGTCTAATGTATGGAGGTGAAATTCAGGTGCAAGTGACCTCAGCTGGCCCATCTTTTAGGCTCTCAACTGTCTTATGCAAGTCTTGTATCCCTTATAGGATAAGAAATGAAAGTCATTAGCAAAGTGAGAAAAAAAAACATTCACAGAAGACAGAAACATTCGCAGAAACTTTTTTTTTTTTTTTTTAAGTTTAGAGAGAAAGTTTTTGTCTGGCTGTAAATTTTCATGCTGGAAAAATGGAAGTGAGTGCAGGACAGATCAGGAAAGTATCAATGTCCACCTCAGCACACAAAAGGGCCCCATCCTGCTATGACCTCTCCTACCATCCTCCCCCTCCCCTACTGTGTCATTTACCCACAGTTTCTAAATGCTTCCTACGGCCAGAGTGGAATCTGCTCAGAGGTGCCTGGGCTTTGTGGCGGAAACATAATTAAAGTGGTGAAAGATGTAAAAGGTGAAGAATGGGGATGACATCAGGCCAATTTCACACTTGGCACTCGAATGGCTACGTCCAAGCCAGGACTCTTGCCTCGCAACACAGATCAAAGCCCACTGTCAACGCACCAGTGCAGGAAAAAAAAAAGAGGCAAAAGGACACCTAACTATGCTAATCCCCAGGACGAATATATTTTAATCTTGTTAGAATACAAGTTAATGCCGTGGCTCAGTGGCTGAACTTTTTTTGGTAAGAATGAGAGGTGGACAGAACTACTTTTACCTTTTCTACACAAGGTGCCTCTGTCTGGCACCACCGGATAAACAGTCACTCTGAACCAACTTTCTTTTGGGTAAACTTGGTGTATTATCAAGCCGCGTACTGTACGAGCAGCAGATAGTTACAGGCCACTGAAAAGGCAGGCAGTTTTCATTAAGAATGATGGGAGGATAAAAAAATAAAGAAACATGCAGAGTGAGGAACCTGATCTGAATCCCCACTAGGGCACCTAACAAGCAAAGGAAATGAGTATTTTGTGGACCGGTTTGTCCTCTCTCGCATTGAGCCCTCATCTCTCAAAAGCACCTTGGTAACCCTTGATCTCTCATGTATGGAAAGTCAGGGCGCTGGGGCCTGCAGAAGTTGACTAGGCAGACAATAGCATGTGGATGCTTTCTGCTAAAGTCACACCCAGGCAACTCTCATTTCACACACCGTGTTTGAGTGACCCTTGGAAAAAAAAAAGAAAAGGAAAAAAAAGCAAGACTTTTAGGCGCAAGTTCTTTCTTTTCTTTAAGAGGAACTTCTGGGGGAATTACGCTTGTGAAAAACTCTTGGTAGCAGCATTTATGAAAAATAGGCACATTATTTTTCTCTGTCTTAGAGAAAATGTAGACAATACAATGGGATGGACAACACCATAAACTACATAGATCTTCTGCAGTTTAAACAAAAAACAAACAAAAAACAGCTGACACGTTAGCATCATTTGCTTTATTTACAGAGTCAATTTGTCTTATGGTCTGCATTTATCATGGGATTGGGGAAATTCTTTGTGTTACTCTAAACGCAGACAACTGACCACAAAACGCAAAGTAAATCCTCTAAAATCGAACCCTGACGTCTTGGTGTTAGTGGGTTGGTTTGGCAGGTGGAAGTGGATTATTTTCAATCAACAAGGTACTTAAATATGATCATTAATGCATGTAATGTGTCCAGATGGTCAATTTCAAGATTTTTGTTCATGAAAGAGCAGTAAATCATGATTATTTTCAGAAGCAATAATTATCTTGATTGTATATTCGGAGTCATTTAAATTTCTCATTGCTGAATGTAGAGAAGTTTAATACAGTAAAAAAAACAAAAAAAACAGCAATGGTTTATTCATTTAGTTACTGTATTCTTCTAACATTTGTTAAGACTTTAGGTAGAGCAGGTTTTGTGCTGATGAGTTAAATTCCAATAAGATCTGAACAGCAGTGAGTTACGTTTTCTAAACTTTCTCCTTCTCACCAGAACCCACAGATCTGTCAATTAGCCTGACATCCTTTTATTTAACTACTCTGATAAAAGGTTTTCATAAGCTACAATTTGCTGGTTTTCTGATTACCATGAAGCTTTTGTGGGGGCTTTCTCTGTGTAACACTGAATACACTTCTAGTCTAAAGACAAATGCATCATAACATCTCAATCATAGAAGCTTTAAAAAAAAAAAAAAACACTTTCATAAAACATATGAACTACTCTTCATCTGTTTCATATGCCAGAGGCTAGGTGCTTGTTTCTGCACCTGATGCCGTGAAGTGAACAATGTTGTAATAATTATTAAGAAGCCACAAGTAAGATATTTAGGACTTTTGTTGGACAAGTAAATACAATAAGGTATCAATTTGTCAAGGAATGTGTTACATTACTGTACAATAATTCATAGGTGAAGGGAGTCTAAACAATCATGTGTTTGAGATCTTTCGAAGGGGTTGATTGGACCTTACGTTGCATTTTCTTACACATGCTTAATAAAGATGTACAGTGTACAGCCATGCCAGTTCTGGTTCTTTTTTACCGATTCTATGTTGCTTGCTGACACACAGCTAGACAGGGTCAAGGATACATCTGACTCACCTCAGGCCCCCTGTTCTCCCTAAGGACTAGCCTGTCACTCACTTTGTGGTTACGGATCATGGCTGACAGAGGCACAAAGTGAGAGCTCGATGCTGCATCAACAGCAGCAACATCATCACCAAAACGCATCCTTAGCATGACATCTTCCTTCTCGTCCACCACCAGCTTTCCGCACTGTGGAAAGGAAGAAAAAACACATTCACACACCAAGAGCCAATAATAAAGTGTCATTCAGCTTGAGGAGGAAAAGCTAAAAATAAAAGAAAGATGTTTACCTTAAAATTCCCCACACTGCTGTTTGGATGTGGGATGCCATGTGATAGAGCTGTTAGGAAGATCCAGTCCTGCAAGGGTTTAAAATGATGGGGCATGATACTTAATTTCAGCTGGATATACACATCTTCACTCTGTGAGCCAGTTTGAAAGGGTCTAGAGATCCCCGACACAGGGCTGGGTTGGTGTAGCGTATACCCTTTAATTGGTATTAGTGAGTTGAGCTAATAAGCACGTATGGAAACTCACTCACTGACTAAGAGCAAAGAGTTTCAATAATCACTGATGATTGGGCTTTGTTCTTTTACACAAATGCATGTGGATGCCGAAAGGAGTTTGACAAGCTGAACTAAGACATAAAACACACATGTATACATTCATACACTATATTAATTATTGAAATGTATCATATTTTGATAATAAAAAGCAAGAAATAATGCAAAAATGATCAAGTGGCTAATAGCAACAACGCCAACATTTATATAAAGACGTTTCAATGGACGAGCTGGATAAAGAGCTAAAATGAATGTTAACCCTTTTCGATATTGAATAGAAGATAGCAGTATTTACCCAAGTATATGGATATTCTTTTTGGCATGTTCCTCGTGAATGCATTTGCATGTGAAACAAGTAAAACCTGCAAGTTTCTATTTTTTTATCTTCGTAAGATCAAAAGAAGAACAAAGATTAAGTTGCAAGTCCTTCACAAACACTATGGTCCATTCATGCACATCATACTATACTATACCCTACACTAGACTACACTATAGTACTATATACTACACTAGAGCTCATAAAAGCCATTACAAAGACGTGGTCGAATAATGTGCTTCCGTCTGTCTATTTTGTGTTTGTCGCAAATGTGTTAATTCAAAAATTTTAATGCACTGTAGTGTGTGAAATAAATGACTTATAAATGAAAGCCATATACGGTTTGTTAGCATATTCTCTCCCAAAACAAATCTTATTGTGGATAGCAGGAAAACGGCTGCTATGCTGCGGAAGACACGGATCTGAATGAACTGAACGAGACTACCATGGTCATACACCTAATCTTCTGTTACGATCACCAAAACGTTCAGTGTGGGAACAAAATGTTTTTTTTTTAAAGACACAATTCAGCTGTGTGACTACTGTTGAAGGTGATGCCGTTGAAAACAAAGGTGGCCAAAATAACAATAAACAGGTTAAGGTGTGACATGGTTCAACATGACCTCAGAGGCTCTTTTAGTAGAATCCAAATCACTGTAACATTTACAGCCTAACAGTACCCTATTCTACTAACAGCAACAAGGCGAGACTCATAGCATGCGGGCGTGTCAGGTTGCATCAATTTTGGGTCATGCTCCTCCTGAGTCAGCAGTTGTATGTTCTACTGAAATCATGGCGAAATAAACACTGGATAAATTTGTACAAAAATAAGGAAAACCATTTATTTGTTATTAATGAAAAAAACTTCTGTAAATTCAACTCTGGATGCCCGCATTAACAAAAAAAACCGTCTCGGGCTTAGCTGGCATACGAGGCGAGCTCCAGCTCAGTCGACCGTGCCTTAGCTCGCAGTAGTGGGCGTTTCCCCCTTTCTCCTTCTCACTCATTTTGCTGCATGCTGCCATTTTAACTGCTCCTGAGTGGCAGGCAAGAGGGCGGGGTTGATATTGGTGGAGGCCATGATGGTGGAATCACTACATCCACTCCTGAGAAGTAGATTCCTCACCAAATAAAGGCTCTGCATTAGCCAACGTAGTTTTCACAAAACCGATGACAAGGGCGAAGTCCCACCATGTAAATCACTGACTACAACATAAAGATTTCAACTTCAAACAAAGTCATGATTTGTCTTTTCCAAATCAAATTAGAATAGAGAAACTAAAATAAATAAAATAGAAAAAAATGACCATAATTATTCATTTAGACCGTTACAAAAACTAAGTCATCCCACTGGTGATGGCACTTAATTTGCTCTTTGTGTGTGCAGCTCTTGGACTCGAAGCTTAGATTTCAAGGCTTTTTTATGAAAAGTAAAGATTGATAAATGTGTAGGATGATACATCTAGCTTTCATCAACTGAAAAATAACATTAGTCTGAAAAAAAATAAAGCAGAGAGAATTCAGGCTAATTTTCCCATCAGGACTAGAACATCTCAGAAACTCAATTTGTTTTTATCATTAAATTGAATTGGAATAACATACAAGGATATCTGATCAAATTTAGATATTACTTACAGTGGATGAAAAACAAAGCTCACAGGTGCATCTGGATGGAACGCAAGTAAACCTCTGATGTTTTGCGCCCTAATTGAAGACATCAAATGACAATTATTTCAGAAAAAAAAATTGCCACCAAATTTATCCTCGTGGTCTCTCCAAGCAGCGGGTTTTTAATGTGGGCCATATCCATTCGCCGTTTTTTCCCCCACCTACATCCTTGAAAATTAGAACGAAAAAAAAAAAAAGCCTTCCCCTAGATCACCAGTTTAGCTCCTATCCAACTATATTTGGGGTCAAAGTTCAATATATCTCCTTGGAAACACCACGGCAACAAGAAACAACGATGTCTAGACAGGTCATGGTGCCCCCCCCCCGCTCCTCAGATATGCCACCCCACCTCCCTGTGGCTCTTTCCGGAAGGAGGTGTCAACAGCAGCCAAGTACAGGGTAAACAGGGCAGGGTGGGGGGGGGGTGGCCTTTGGCCTGCATGGGGTCGGATCAGCACCTCCACCCTCCAGTGATCAAAGATGAGCATCCTCCATGCCAGGGCTTTGGTCAAAGGGGACAGGGTTGGGAGATGAACTCTGAGTTTCTGTAATCTAGACATGTCCAGCCCAATTGTCTTCTTTCACAGCCCAAAATGGACCCTTCCGGTGCTGCTGATTACATTAGGGAGGACAGCCTCTTTTCACAGGGGCACCCAGACAAAAGAGCCGCTTCCGTGCCCCTCGCCATCTGGTCCCAAAAATAACAGAAAAGGTCCCAGGCAAGGGGGGGGGGGGGAAGAAAAGCACAGCCAGCAGACAGCCTTAAATTAAAGGAACACCGTTTCAATATACTGGATAGCAGGACGGATAAGCAAACATACAGTAAAAACCTCACATCTATAGAGAAACCAATCTTTATGAGCAAATAGCCGGGTGTGCGAGTCCTGGTCTGAGGAGTAGGTTGGCAAACTGAGAATTCTGCCACACATAAATACATACATACATTATCATTATTGCAAGCCGTCAATGCCTTGTGGCTCTTCATCCGTTTGAACTAATCCATGCAGCACCACGTTTATAGATTTACATGGAAATTTGACTTTAAGCACTGAAATTGAAAAGAAAGAAAAATGTTGCTCAGAGTTCTTTAAACAATGTAGTCGATAGAAATTAAGCTAAATAATTCAACATGTAGTATATTAGAATTAATCAGGACTCAAAAAGCCAGTGCGTGGAGTAGCCAAAAGGATTTTCAACACATTATGTTGATTGGCAATTGATCTGGAGCCTTAAATAATGCAGACTGTATGTCTGCCATGTCCCTGGTGGCTACTTTATAACTTGTGTCTATTTATGATTTGCAGGTCGTTAAGACCATCAACTGGAATATAACTATATATCTGATGTCTTATATATTAATAATTTTTAAGTTGATGGAGCTGTTCTTTAGCAAAAGATCATTTAGTCCATCTCTGATGCAACTTTCCCTGAAAACTGCCTTAAATCCAGAGGTTGAGAAAATAAGATATCAAATTGCAGCAAATTCCAGCCTGACGGTGTTGCGTCAACTCTAGGATTCCTTATTGGACCCCCTGTACCCCCCAAACCTGTATATGGATGGTTGCAGGAAGAGCCGAGGTTTAGAATGACATGGAATAGTTCATGTTACTGGTCAAAAGTACATTTCTTCCATCAATGACTTTTCATTTGTTAAAGTTTTTAAAAATTCAACCCAACATTATTCCATAACACTCATTTTACTTTGAAGCATTACCAACTGAGGAACCATAATCTAGAAGATTATGCTAAACACTTAATCCTGTACATCTATGTGCAGAGTGTCATAATATGGTCTGCTCACTTTGCAAAGTTTGCAGATTCAACAGGCAGACAGGCACTCCAGGTAAGTTACCCTGTAATATATTTTCACACAATGTATAACCTGAGGTTCTTGAACTCATTCATTGATACCGATTATATGCTCCGTTATGCATGGCCTGTTTTGTCTCCATTTGAGCCCAAGGAAATCTGATAAGTAAACTACCTCATTAGTGGAAAAGGTGATGCCGTCCTTGATCTTGAATGGTTCCGTCAGGAGAATGCTGAACATGCAGCATTCTTAGATAAAGTTAGATTAAGTGGCCTGTCCATATGGGCTCTGCCATGCAGCTCTCAGCACAGACACAAGTTCTTAACAGGCATATGTCATTGAATTGTGCTGGGTACAATGAGGAAAATAACTAAATGTGCCTTTGGTACATTTTTGAACCACAAATCCATGAGACTTGAGAGATTCTTAAAATAAATCTCTAATGCGAACCATCGGCCACGATCAACTCTGCTCATACCTGTAGCGGGGCTACGATTAGAAGTTAAAACAACACACAATCCAAGGAACATTCATTTTAACTAATGCAAAAAAATCAAGGTTTAAAACAAACCTGTCAATCTAATTTCAGCTGTAAGAGAGGGGGATTTAGGATGATGAAGTGGTACTGAAGAAAAAACATGTTTTAATGAATCATGACATATTTGCATATCATTGGTAGAACTAGGCCATGCAGAATTTTCAAGGTAAAACCAAAACTTTTTTTTCCTTTTTTTTTTAAAATAAAGTTTGTTAGTTTTATCTGCACTCCCAGGACACTTTGCTAAGATGAACTGATTGAAGTGATTGTAACAAAATCTCATGCAACTTTAAATTTTTTAATAATGCCTTAGAGTAAAATACAGTGCACTGAATCTTACATAAGGGAAGATTAACATGTAGTTGGAGGGAAAACACAGCAATAAAGTGAATAATATAAAAAGTACCTCTCCTTTTCAAAATGCACACATCTTGCACTCTTTTGCATCCGTTTTTCATCTTTAAAAATAAAAAAAGCCAAATAAAAACACACATATAGATCACCGCTGACCTTTCTATTTTTAGTAGCTAAACAAAGAAAATGTTACTAATAACAAAAGTGAATTTAAGAGCACAGCCAAGTAAAAAAAATGTGCTTCAACACTGAAGATTCCATCATTTGACCAAATTGGTCAAACAGATAGATTAAACATTGTTACTGAATGTGAATCAATTTCCTCTGGAGGGATTCTTGACAGCTACATCCTGAATAGGGAGGGAATTATATTTGGTCTTAAAAGACCGACTCATGACAACAAGCTCGTCTCAGCCCTGCTGTGTTGCTGTATCATGAAAGTACTTTATATCTGATATGTTTATCTGTTTCATTTCCACAGCAGCAGCTTTATATCTAAACTATGTAGACAGAACATATGATGGGGCGAGGTTGCTGCCAATGCTGTAGAAATCTCAACAGCAAAATTATTCTTGTTGTTAGTTTTTTTTCAAAACAATGAGACAAATGTACAAGTACAGCCTGGATAATCTCAATTACATTTGGACCAAAGCTGGACTGAACTGCCAGGTGCTCCTTCAGTGTGTTAAAGGTTAAAATTGTAACACTCACTTGACTTTGTTTTCTGTGTTTACTCAAGGAGTACTTTCTTGGCCTTGCAATTATTTATAAGGGGAAAAAAAGGTCTTTGTAGGAGAAGAGAATACAGAAATAAAGGACAGCTAAAGCCAGAATCTGTGTGGCGTTTGTTCAATTCCTAGTAGTGTGCTGCAAGATAATAGCAATATAAATACACTATTGAATCATTGGAATACAAAATATTACATCAAATGTGTGGGAGTCTGACAGCTTGAGAAAACAACTAAATGTGATTGAATCTCCTGTACTGGTGAAACACCAGCATGAATGTTAGAACCTCGTTTTCTGTAAGCTTGGGCGATTTCACTTTTCTTTTTTTCTGTTTTGCATTACAAAAACTGACAGTGTAAAGATACAAATGCAGCCACAGCCAGAAGTGAAGCAAACTCCTCATAAAGTATGCACATGATCACAAACCTGCTGTCTTTCACACTTGGAAAAAAAAGTCTCAAACTTTGAAGGGAAAAAAAACCAAAACAAAAAAAAGCAACAGCTCCCACAACTGCAGATCAAAATAAAGCACCTGACGAATATTAAAGGATAAAGGAGCAAAGACCATATTTGGAGACCTTTTTCTTTAGTGCTCTGCCTTTCTAAACTTTGTTAGCGGTTTCACAGAGTCACAGAGGACAGTGGCACATCTGAAGAGAGCATCCTTACGTCTGGGATATATTCAACCCTCGATACTTACGTTGTATGCTAATCCTTAGTTAATGAGTTAAGCAAACCTAAATAACAACGGTATAACAAAGTCAAACCCAGCCCAGATTGGTTTGCATGCGTGTCAGCTGGGGGTTCCACAGGACTGGCAGACACCAGCTCGGTATCAGAGCAGTGGGATATGTGATGCGAGTGTGACATATAGAGGGCAGGTGGTGCCAGTCATGTGGAGTACATCAGTGTAGTCCCAATCTGTAGCGTCTGAACTCCATAATTAGTTATTTTTTCTTTAGCAGCATCCAAATTATGTCATCAGGCCTTACTGAGTCCTCATTATTCACTGCAGCAAACAAACTGCAAATAGCACTCAATCCTATGGAGACCTGAGAAATGCATTCCAGGGAGGGACTTGAATGCTGTGTGAAACCAACAAGAACCAACATGACACCTGGCGTTTTACAGCTAAAGTGGGTTGTTGCACACTGCTGAGCACAATGGCGAGACATGCTTCTTAATTGTACGGGTTTCAGAACACTGAGAAAGGGAAAAAAAGTCACATATGGAAATCTCTTAAGGGCAGAAGTACCCCCCTTGACTTTCTATTAAAAACAATCTATGTAATAAAAAGAGCTTGGGCATTTTTAAAAATGTAAATACCACCACTTTTAGTAAATGTCCAAAAGCTTTCAATAACAAAGAACCAAAAAAATGCCATCAAAACAAATGATTAAGTTTTACAAAACAAAACGCTTATCTTAAGTACGGAAAGAAAAAAAACAAAAAAAAAAATTCACTATAATGCCGTTTGTCAAATAAAAAAAATAAAGAACTCCATACGGCCAAATTTACCATGCATTTATGCACAGAAATAAAATAAAAATGTAATCTATACTCTTTGGGGTAACAACTTCTATTAGAGGTGCTTTGCTGACATGCTGGAAGTGTGAGGAAATATTCACAACAATCTGTTCAGAATTAAGGTATTTGGGTCAAAGACATTCAATGATGTGCAAGGTGACTACAAAAAATAAATTAAAATTAGGGGCGCAAATGACACTTAAGGACTTAAATCAGACTTTTTAAAACTAAAAGAGAAATGCTGAAAGTGAATAAATGACTTTTCATTAAATAGTCGGTTTTCAAAGGAAATACAAAAAATAATTTACCCAACATAGTAATAAAGATATAACACTAACTTTCAGTACAATTCAAAATCTTTTTTCTAAACCGAACATATAAGGGGTCATAACTTCTAACAAAGTTTTGACTCTTAAGAAAATGGAGCCAACAACAACTTACATGTACAGATTTGAACAGAGAATGGACAGATCCCAAAAAAATCCAACTTTATTATGAGCAACTACAACCCGAAATGAAAATATGCAGTCTAAACGAATAAGCAAAAACACTTGTTGTTGACGAGATCTACTCCATGTTAAGTGGAGTTAGAACAACAATCAGATCTATATAAATAGGACAATATGACAGACCTTGTCTTATCCCGGTACTCTGGAAATCACACAGTGTGCACCTTTTCATAAAGGCGACATGTGCCCTCACTTAAAGTCTGCCCAAACCTTTCAAAGAGGGTAATTAGTTGACAGTTAAAGGCAGCAATCATCCAGTCATGAGGATAAAAGGACTCCCAGGAAAACAACCCTGAAATGGGCTGGTACCATTCACATCACAGTCGGATTCCAGAGGTTATATGCTAAGTCCTGTTAAGAGCCTCAAAGGGCAAACACTGAACACTGAGCACTTTTATGTGACTGTTTAAAAACACAGCCAGAGTTTAAGCACACAAACATGAAAAATATCAATTTCACATTTGGTTTAACGCATTCACACTTTGTGTCACCGACACCCAGAGAGAAGGGCGGCGGAAGACAAAACACAGCTCCTGGATAAGGATCATGTTAATGCCTATCAATTAGGATCAAAAAGGGATTAACCGGCATGGTTGCAGTGGTGGGATGGGAGCCCATGCAAAGTCACTGAATACTTGGGGTCGCACCCCCAACTTCATTAGGGCTGACCTTTACAGGCCATTGTGATAGGAGAGACCCTGCATTCTGTGGGTGCAGCCATAGCCACCTTACAAGGCTTTTGGAGAGTCAAATATGAGACATGCACAAAAGCTGTTGGAGATCAGTCAAATATGAAATATTCACTTTTCAAGTCCAGGGAGACTTATTAGGTTACAGCAACTTGGTGCAGGTGGGTATTTACTCATCAACCCCCACACTCACAGCAAAGAGAATTATTTTCCTCCTCACCTTAGAGAAAAGTAAGATTTACTAATTAGTCATGGTGCAGCCTCCCCTCACTATGATGTACCGCAGGGTTGACGAGCTCTAGCGCTGCCTTGCTGTCTTAATTCACAAAAGGTCAAATGGCAAAGTGAAAGCAGGTATTCAAGGTGTGTTGGAAAAAGGCCCAATTAAGGAAAAATGCAAGCACACCCTAAAGTCTCACATATCCGACTCTGGGTGAGGAACTATTCACAAAGTCCCCGCACTGGGGAAATTGTTAAGAGTACATCTTCAGAAAGAGTAATTAAATACGAAAGAAAATAGACTGATTCTCAGAAAAGATTCAATTCACACTTGCTGTAACGATGCACTAAATATTAAACCGTGTCAAGACCAAATTGCCCGAGTTCCTTTCTGAATCGCTCCACCTTGTCTGGAGACAAGAATTAAAATCAGCTTGCGAGAGAAAAAACATCTAACTTTATAGTTCTGTAAGTGGAAGCAACAAGTCATTTTTCTAAAAAATCCAGTGGAAATTCTGCAATAACAGGCATGCACCCTTAATTAAACTACAGCAGATTCAAATGTCTGGATATTCTTAATACTAAAATGTTACTAATTTCCACAGATTTAAATGTAAGCCTGTAAACCCTATACTTACCCAGCTGTACAAGTTAACCTAGAATTGCAAAGGCACTTTTTGCTTTTCAGTTTAACTTTCCACACAAATATTCTGCAGAATCGGTCATATATAAACTTCTCCTAGTGAGCAAAGTGGGGTTAGCGCCGACAACTGACAGCGATGGATTTATTTTCAACTATGAAGAAAATACGATATTTTGCCCTTTATTAGCAACACAGTCATCATTGAACGCTAAGCAGCAGTAAAACACGGTTTGGATGGAAAATCATAACTGCCTCAGCATGACCCTTTTCATTTGGAAGGCATCAATCCAGATGCATGCATTCACTTTTAAGAGTGGAAAACTCTTCTCAGGCACAAAAGTTTCTTCCCAGAAGGAAAGCACTTGTTCAAGCTGCTGCTCAGATTAAGCAGGCATGTAGCCTTGCTCTGCAGTCCAACAGTGGTCACCCTGAGTCACAGCCTTCTTTGTACTGTTCATGAGCGTGGTATAAATGAGCACGCCCCGTGTAGAAGTCAGAGCTAGGTTTGCAGTCAAGTGAAAACAGGAGGCACTGCTGAAGCTGTCACCGCTACGCTGCTGACTGGGAACGGACATGCAGCATGTGCACATCTGAAGTCTGGCAGGATCACAAACAGTTGGAACAAATGCAGGCAAATGCACAACATTTACACTCCCGTCAGAGAGCCCTTACCTTTCATGGACCCCAAACAGAAATACGGACATTTGAATTACGGTCATAATTAATTTTAAGCCAGGAAGCTCTGTCTTTTTCTTTTATTTATAAAATAAGGACCAAATATTTATTTGATAGTGAAGATTCCGCTTAAATCCGAAACTGTTGGGTGGTAATAGATTCTGATAGTGTTGATATTGGCACAGGATAAATTCCATGCCACTGAAATGTTATTTTACAAAGAAAAAAGAAAAACGAGATTACCTTTTGACAGACTCAACAGCTTATTAACAATTGTAATTCTAATTAACAACAGATGTCTGTTATCGTTCGTAATTGCTATCAGGGGGTCTTGGTATTCAAATTCTGAAATCTAATAAAATATCAAGTTCATTCAAATATACAAAGTTTGCATTATTTGTTTTACCTGTAAAATACCAATTGGCTTAATCAAAGCAAATAAATTTTAGAAATAACTTTTTGCTCCACCCACATTCAAAAGTCAACAGGTTTCAGTGTGAAATTGGAAAAAAAAAAAAAAAGAAAAAGAAAAAGAAAATCCATGGAGTCAGACAATCTATAGGCATCTGCTATACTCTGACCCGCCCACTTTGGTCATGACACCACAACATATGCGTAAACCTAAAAATGCCTCTTCTTTTCATGGCAGCAGAGCTGAGGCCCAGCTTAATGCTCCTGACAGACACTGTTGTGTTTCGTAGCATCAGAACACACTCTGGCTTTCAGACGAGATCTTCAGTAAGGGAACAAGTGATGTAGATTGTGAAGGTGACCTACGCCTTTCCGCAAGACAAATCAATGTCCCACATCACAGAGTACAGTACTTTAAAATAAATGCTGCAATAGGTGCACTGCATTTCGAGGTGTAATTACAGCCAGCAAGCTAATTAACGTTTAAACTTTAATTCTACATTTCTGATACAGGACATGCGAATAACAGCATCTTTTCATTCTGATTTCATTCTAAATAAGCAAAACACACAAATACATTTGGAATATTTCGTACCTTTGTAACACGCATGTAGCTTGTTTTATATTTAAAAAATTAGCAGCCACAGAATTAAACGATTAACACGAAAAAGGGATGCATAAACAAGATTGCAGAAACGCCGAAAACAGTTCAATTTTGATTGCGTAAAATGACAAAAATTATAGTATATTTGTTTTGTATCAAATTGTGTTTCTGATGCATAAATCGGTAAAACTAAATCGGGATTCCCTTTTTCGGCAAATAATTTATGTTGTTGGACGATTTAAATAGTCGGTAAATTTTAAATACTTTCCTTAAAATTCAAAACATGGGAAAAAAGTCAGAAAACTGAACGTATGCTACGAGTTTTCATTTTCTTTTCCAAATAACCACTTACATTCTGCCACTTATGTTTTATAATTTACTTCTGGTTTGTAATAGTATTCTTTTTGACAATTAAGAGAAATAAAATGAGATCCGCAAAAAATCTTTCGGAATAAATAATTATACGACTTTATCTCACAATTTTTTTTCGATTTAATTAATACTTCAGCATTTAGTTCGAATTCTTGTTGATACTTATTTCAACGTTCTACATCAAAAGGTAGTACAAAAAGAATTTGTCGTATGGACTAAAAAAAAATCTTAAAAGAAAATGTCTCTGATGTTTACTTGAGCAAAATAAATCTTTTTGATATTGAGCCACATTACTATCGACAGGCATCATTTTTATTACATAAACTCAAAAAAGTCTTCATAGCCCAGTAAAGTTGTGAGGCCTCATACAGATATTAGTGACTTCTGATTCTCTTTACCACAAATCGCGTTGCAAACACCCCCTTTCGCCTGAACCTAAGATGGATGCTGATGGCTTTGAGTTATCGATAGCTAAAACCAGCTTATGGTCACAGCTGTGACTGCAGAGAATGACCAACAGGACCCATGTGTTGGCAGACAGCCAGGAGACATTTGAAAATACAGGCAAGTCCTTGTGTTAAAATATGCCACTCCAATGCGAGTCCCTACGCAGCAACAACTGCTGAGATATACAATAAGCTATCTACAGCAGACAGTGGCACAGGCTGCTGTCAGACACAGCTTTAAAACAACCTCAATATTTAATCAAAATATGCAAAATAATAGGCCCAGAAATCTTTTCATTAAAGCCCAGGAAGCATTAGAGCCTAAATGAAAGCCGTATTCACCAGACATCATCATGCTGGTAGACCTTGTGACCTCAGTGTGGGTGGAGACTCTGATCCAATAGAAAAACTGGATGGAGATTCAGAGTGCCTCTTGCATCAGCCCTTTTCAGCTAAACCTCAAGTGAAAGTTATGGGCTCTAAATCCATGATTATCTTATGAAGTGATCAAAAATAAGTGTTAATAAAAAATGATTGCAGCCCAGGAGTGAGTGACAGGAGTGGATTTGATATGCCAATTCTCAATATAACATCATGAAGAACAGGCTTTGCAGACCAGGGATGAACCTCTAAATACTGCTGCGTGCAGCAGAGTGATATTTCCCTCAGGCAATCACATCACTGCGGCACCTTAAAGCATTCCTTGAATTGCTTTTCTCAACTTTAAACGATCACAAAAGTGCTTTAATGAACAGGTCAACACAGATCTTACCATTTGGGTGGGTTTACTGCTGGACTGAAGACATGATGGAATGACTGTCTGGAAGAGACACTGAATTTCCTGTGAGAATAAAAGAGAAAAGCATTAAAGGACAAACAAAGCAAATTATTTTGTTGACATGAATGTTATGAAACAAAATTTAAAGTAAACGAAGCTTGATTTAAATTAGCATAAAATAATTATTCTAAAACACATTGCTAAAAAATTAAACCGTTGTTCAATGCTAAAATCCGTAGTGAAATTACTATTCAAGATACTGTATATACATAAGCATTTTATCTGAAGGTGATGCAAGTTATACATTCGTTTGGTTTATCATGTCATATATCCTCAATTACAATGGTTACAACTGACAACTAAAATTAATTATCTTCAATTATACGGATAATGAACATATGAAGAATAATCACTTTAGACAAATCATTCAAAATTTAAAGTATTTGAAAGATTAAAGTAAATAACTGCTCCAGGTTCAATGTTCTTTGCCACACTGTACTTTCAGAAAAATGTGTTCAAGTCAGTATTTACTTAATGGCTGCAAACACAAAGTTAATTTATAAGCCTAAAATTGTGCTGTGCACTCATTTCTTACCTTCCTAACTGCAATTCCAATAATTTTTGCCAGATAGAGGATCAGGTTTGGGAAAGGCCTGAAAAAGTACTGCACGTTTTAAGAGTGGCTGCTCGTCCCAGTGAAAACAAAATCAACAAGCACTCAGAACCCACTTGCCAATAAGACAAGATGAGATTAAAAGGAGACATCTGACAGCAGACAAGTATGCAAAAAGTAGGTGTTAATGAAGAGGGCTGACCAGGCTGGTCAGTTATATGGCAAACTGATAAACATCACAGACTCACCCAAGGAAGTCATTTGTAAAGTCAGGGTGAAGCTTTACTTCTTTCCTTTTCTCAAGCCAAATATTTGTTTCCTTGAATGCTAAACAAGGAATGTGGAAACCTGCTACACTTTGACTTTATTTTTAATACTACTACTACAAACAACAAGTTGGGTCTTATTCATCAGGGACTGTGCATTACTTTTTACAGCTGTAAAAGTTTATGTACACTGAGTGAAACAGTGTTACAAAATAAATAAATAAAAAACAAAAAATAAAAAGTTGCTGTTTGTAAAACAAGTCTTTCTGTGTCTAAGAAATTTCGGTACCGAGATTAATTTCATTATCTATCACAGCAGTAAATGAGATCGACGACAACTAATCAGAAGCAGCTAGGCTATCACTTCTGAATAATGTCTCGCATTCAATTTCAGAAAAGTTTACAGATGATAATTTACACACACGCACATAAAGATTAATTTTAAATGTTCTCAAAACATTTTTCTTTTAAATACGAGAAAATATTAAGCAGTTGTGGAAGCAGTTTTTTTTTTTTTTAAATACTTTCATATTGCCTGTAAACTTAAACAGATAGTCTCAGTAAATAGAAGTATGGTAACTCGAAACACTATCAACCAGATTCAGTGTAGTTTCCATGAGTTTTTTGCTTAACGATGCTGTCTGAAGTGGCATAGAAATATTTAGTAAAAGTCAGATGAAATATCTGCGCATGGCATCAGATATCTGAATCCGATGCCACGTGTTAAACGTGTTGAGACATTGTGGTTCTTCTAATCGTCTGTTGCCCTGCAGGCCTCTGGCTGTGATGAATCAGACAAAATGGCTACCAGGCGTCCCAAGAACACACAGATGAGCAGCAGTCGTGACACAGGCGACAGAGGTACACTTTGAAAATCACATCCAAATATGAAAACTGGCCAGCTAAACGACTAAGCTCATCCAAAGATGCTGACAAAACGAGCACATAAGCCTCCAAACACAATTAATTTATATAAGAAAGATAGGCGAAAAAAGCTATATTTAGAATTCCTTCTGTTTGCTCAAGAACTCCTTCATGTAATTTAAATATAGTGGTCACCGTATTGCGTATTGTCATCTATTTAGCTGGGATTTTTTTGGTTGTTTTTATTTTTCTGTTTTAATTTGATCCTGTAAGTGATGGGTAGACGCAGTGCTTCGGCAGCAGCCATCTTGCCCTATACGAGCAGAGAGTGGAAGGAGGGAGGAAGGCTCTCCAAGTCATATGACTGCTCTGTCTGCAGACAACTGCAGTGACGGAGCAAAAGCGTCTAGACAAGCAGCATGCAGAACAGGTGCATCGCCACTGCCCCGCACAACTTATCTGGTTCCGTTACTTTTCGTTACTTTTGCTTTCCATTAAAATCTTTCAAAAACTGTATTCGTCTGTACAACCTGAAGTGTAAAGTTTGAAGGAGAAAGTCTATGACGACTAACCTTAAAAGCTATATTTTAATAGCCATTCAGGCTGGAGGAGGGAGAATCAGTGTTTTTACAAAAATATCTATAACCCTCGACTTGATTTGATGGAGCAAAGTCAACAGTTTAGGTTCTATGTATTTTTTCTTACCAAGAATTTGCAAGCTTATTACTTATAATGTGCTTTCATGAGAAAAGCTTCTTCTCAATCATGACTGGAGAACTTAAACTCAACTTCAATTGACAAGAAATAGTAAAATTGCTTTTTTTTTTCGTTCACAAAAACACTCTCTAAATCCAGCTTTGTCAAGTGGCAAGCACAGTCCAAAAGTGAATACACAATCTCTAGTGCTTAGCAACTAACCTCGCTGTCCTCTTGCAGGCAGCCTGCTGGATGGTGCACTCCTCATGAACTCCACTGATGGAGGATAATTACCTGCAGAGCGTGAACAAGGTCAGGACAGGACAAAGAAGGGTGATGCAGGGTTCATAATACACCTTCCCTATGCCACACAACACATGTTGGTTTAGATAAGTAACATAAGCAGCCAGTGTGTGAGCACCACGCGCTGTGTGGTGCTTTGTAGTCACAGATTGCTATGGCAGTGAGGCTGAAAGAGTTAAAAAGAGAAATGGGAGAAAAAAAAAAAAGAAGAACAAGTGATGCTCCAATTAAGGCTTTCTCCCTCAGGTGTCTGCTGAGTGAACAGATAGCACCCGCGCGCGCGGGGTTAATGGAATACCTGGCGTCAGCAGAACAGCGTCACCTGCGTATCTTCCTGAAGTATTGAGAATGAGGTCAGGTCCTCACAACAAATTAGCCAAATGTGTTACAAAGGAACACCCCAGTCAAACACAATGGGAATCATTTTCAAAACGTGAAACGAGTCGAGCGACTCACAGCTGGCTCCTAAAAACGGAACAATTCAAACACGAGGAAATTGGGTTTAATAAGACGCAGCTAACGTCTAACAAATAAGCAGCTTTAAAGCAGAACGGTGTGATGCAGCTGTGTCTGCGGTATGTTAGGCGGTTTGCACTCCGGCGCTTGTCTTGCCTACCTGTGCATAAAGAGCTGTCTGCTGATGGACTGCAGGAGAAAAAACTTTCACACCGTTAATCTAGGAAATATATCTTTATATATATTTCGACTGAGCGTGGCGACTCGTGGGCGAAGGCGTCTGCGGATAAGAGCAAAGATTCCACTTCCCAGCAGGCGGCTTCCTTGTAAATGCGCAGAGCCGTGTAAAAACTCCATTTGCAAATTTATCAATTTCAGACAGACTCCAGACAGTCGCCCAACGGTTACGTGCCTGATTTCCTTGCGCGTGCACGCCGAATGGCGCGGGAAGCAGCGATAGAAGATCCGGAGTGACAGCGCGGCCGGCCAATAGGAAGAGGAGCCTCGTCTCTGGGCCAATGGCGTTAGTTCGTGAGCGTAAGGTCCCACCCTTCACCCTCCTCCTCACCCGTTTGTTGACAGTGAGGGCACTGAATAAAACAACAGTCTGAGTTAAGCAGTTCATAGCACTGAGATGTGGGTCACTGATTGCAGCTTATTCACTCAGAGGGAATAGTAGAGTGGCATGCAAGCATGTGTTACAGAGAAAAATAATCTGGACACATGCTATCAATTGCACATACTCATTTAAAATAGCTATAGAATAATGTCCTCCGCACCACTAGAGTTACTACATCTATCTATCTATCTATCTATCTATCTATCTATCTATCTATCTATC
>CAJRST010006668.1:13180738-13190985 GCA_907169785.1 Menidia menidia
GATAGATAGATAGATAGATAGATAGATAGATAGATAGATAGATAGATCAACCTTAATTGGTCCCTTATCTAAGATATGTGGGTTGAGTCAGAGAATGCTGTTTGACAAAAACCCTCTTTTTTTTAGGGCACAAAAAGATATTAATTTTACATGAGGCAACAAAAATTCTTAAGAGCCATTAGGCTCCCATTCCATAGTCCTGGTATCACTTTCTCAAGACAGCTGCTGATCCTCAAAAACTGACATCAAAACCTTTTTGTATCACACAAAACAACTTCCAAGTCAGCATTTAAATTCTGTCAAAGTCTACACAACCCATACAGACAAGTTTGTTGTAAAGAATCTCTGTCCTTTGGATGGGAAATAACAACTCTTGTCTCCTTCAGCTTTGCACCATTTAATTTGCATTGTTATGGAAAACCACTGGATTTGGATAGAGCACAGAATCATTGAGGTCACCATAATAGAGTGTGACAGCTCCCCTTTTCAAATCTATTTGGAAGTAAAATCAAAATTCCTGGGAAAGTATATCCAGCGGGCATAGAAATACAGCTTTACGAACAGATGTTTTGAGAGAACATTTATTAAGATCTGTTACAAACAGTTTCATGAATCTTACAAAATTTGGGAGGAGTTAGAAAGCACTAAGGACTTTGTCTTTATTGATGTAACTTGTATGCTATTAAATATATTGTTTTCATTATTTTTAGAGCATCAGTGACCTTGGACTCTTTCAAAAACACCATTTCATACTGTAAAAAAGTTGATAAACCTTAGTCAAAGCCACATTTGTAAGTTCGGTCAATTGAAATTCAAAGCCTGCTTTTTTTTTGTGGCCAAGAGAGTCCCTTTACACTTTCTCAAATTAAAAATCTCACGGCTGATCCTCTCCATCGCCCTCCTTTCAGATATTGACCTTGTGGTGTAACAAAATAGCCTCTTCCTCACTGCGGGACCCCATAATGAGCCAATACAATGAGGCTTCAGTTCAAGTTCACTGCTCACCTCTCTTTGGTGTCTCTCAGGGTCTTTGTTGACATTTGTCAGCCCGGGAGGAATTTGGGGGGTTAGAATTCTGCTGTAGCTCAACAGTAAACTCAGACAACTCTGACTCGCAGACTTGAGCACAAAAGAGGGAAAGTTTACTTGTGTGATAAACAGGCTTTAACCTTAGAGGGAAGAATAACTAAAGGAGTGAAGTGAATAAAGATCAGACTACATTCTGAATTTTAAAGATATCAAAAATGGAAGAGGCCAGGCAATTATATACTTGCTGTTTTCCGTTGAGTCCTGAAATTGAAAGTGAACAAAATAATGCTCATGAAATTGGAGTAAATTTGAAGCTTCACTCAACGTGATGATCTTTTGAGCTGTGACAAAAAACATTCTAAAAACTGCTGTGTTTTATCATCATTTTCATCAATAAACAATTTTAGCTTTTCATATTCCACTTAAAGTAATGTTTTCATGATTGAATAAAGTCGTGCATGAACAGGGTCCCCTTTGTTGTGTGATAACATGTGTGTGATTTCATGTTTTAACACTTTATGGTCTGAGGTTTAGGGTCAAGGTTAATTCAAATACATATAAGAATCTTAGAAATATGCATTCTTAATTCTATGTGTCTAATAGCATGTATATTTTCTTCAACGGCTGATTGGTAAAAAATATTTAGAGGACCATTTCTACATCTAGTTTAAAAATGTGTAGTACAAGTAAAACAATTTTGATTTCAAAAATCTTAATTTAATCAAATACATTGTATACGATTTTTTATGTACAATGCCTTGTGTCTGCATGACCAATCTTCAACACTTCATTGCTGTTCTGTGACAACAATATTCTGAGATTTATTGAATATGTGTATATTTATTTTTTGCCATGACTTTATATGATATGTATTTTATTGAAAGAAGAGTCCTTCCCCACCTGCGAAATCGAGGTTTTGGTGTTCTCTGTCTCCTACCGCAGGTCCCAAACTTTATGTACCCTTTTGTACTTCTTACCACAACTTTGTGGCAAATACTCTCCATGAAACTTAAGGCAAAACCATCATTAGAAAACAGTAAACACATTTCTAATGAATAGATGGTAATAACTGTTACCACTATTTCAATTAAAGAGTGAAATACAACTTTTCTGAAAGGATGAAAGGATTAGATACAATGGAAAGTACCATGAATTAATTTTTAATTTGATTGCAGCCCTTCACTTTGCACAATTTTAACCATTTCCTATTAATTGAATATGCAATGATTATTTTGTTACTGTGTTTATCTTTACAATCTTTAATATGAAAATATATAGTATGCAATTAATTTAAATTGGGAAAAAGAAAATCTGATAAAATCATTTAAAGGTTTGTTACAGATGAGAAGGTTCTTCATCCTCCTCTCAGACTTTTTGTCCATAGTCCTCCCTCTTCTGTTTGGTTGCTCTGTTTGGTATATGTATTCTTATGCATAGTTTAATTATGGTTTCCAAAATATGATTATTATTTCTGTTTGAGTGGGGACTGCACAGAGTTCATATGAACAGACTACAGGCCATGGTCAGTTGAGTCTCTGTTCTATCATGTGCCTTCAAAGAGCAGCCATTGGTGTGTCTATATGAACCATGCAAAGTTAGCCAAAGAAAATTAGTTTCTTGTTTGTTCTTCTTTCCATTGTGTGAAGTCACAAACAGGTTTCCATAATGTTGTAGGGTCTCATCCAGGATCACCACGATAATAAACCTGAAAGCTTCATTTTCACTTATTTCATTCAGTGGTTTAGGAATAAACCTGAGAAAGGTCATCGTATGAAATATTTTGAAAAACATTATTTAAAGAAAATGATAATCCAGATATTCTCCCTTCATCTGAGATGCCCTTATGTATTTGCTCATGCACACAAAGAAAACTTATATATATAAGTATACAGATACAGTTCTTTAGGAAGACCAACCTTGACTTGATTTTTTTCACCACTGGGAATGGCATTAGACTGGGGTTTATAAGAGTTATGACTACCTTTTATTTTTGTGATTTGTGTACATTTCTGCATTGAGAGTTGTATTTGCATTTCTCTAAAGATCCCATTGTAAAAGAAAACCATACCACACACAAGGACTATAATAACTAAGACGTAAATGTTCTATCATAAATTTATGTAAGAAACATGTTTTGGCATGTTCGGAGGAAGCTAGTGTACCTGAAGAGATCCCAAACATGCAGAGAGAGACCACGGAAACTCCACATAGAAAAGAACATGAGATTTGAATCACTATTTTCAATACCCTGGGACAATGGTGCATGCCACTGTCTAAAGAATATTTTTTCCTGCAGTTATCGAGCTTGTAAATAGCATGTTAGTATAATCTGTATTGGTACATGTTGTACGTCTTTATGGATCATAAAGATAATTTTACCTTTGAAGGTTAAGGAACTGTTTAAGGCAGAGAAAATATGAGCTGTCCTTACATGATAAAGGGATTGAGAAAGTCTTTCTGTGAGTTGATGATGGACATATACACAGCAAAAATGAAAGGTCATGTTGCAGTTACTTTATGTTATGCTGATCCAAATGCGTTTCAAAGCAAATTAATCTATATTTTAAAATATTCATTCATATATTCACGAATCATATTGATCGTATTTATGTGTTTTCATCGCCTAAAACTTTCCATGTAGACGCAACTACTAAGTTATTTAAAGATAGGCCTGATTTTGTTTCTTGATAATGAAAAAAGCATATAATAAAAATAGCTTGTCAAATTGCACAAAATACACTTGATCCTACTGTATAACAGTTTTTGAACCACTTCGGTAACATTATAGTCCATCTGGGAGCAGAACAAACATACAGAATAATTCATAACTGTCTGCTGGTGTGTTTACCCCACACCAGACAGCTCGGCTGCTGCTGTTTCTCCACCCACAATGCATCATCGCAGCAAACCCGTGTCTGCCATGTTTGTACCCAGGTCGTGAACAGAGACTACTGCCGCAGTGAGTCGGAGCTACCCACTCTCAAGTCTCCTGTTTTGGTCCGTCATAATGTTGAGCTACTGAAGAATAAATGCAACGTCCAATTTTTTCGTAAAACTTTAAGCGGGACGGGCTTTGCACCATGTCAGCCGATGCACAGGGTGAGTAGCATTTTATTTCGACAAAGCTAAGTCGCAGTAGCTTTAAGCTAACTTGAGCTAACGTGGCTAAAACTAATAGCGGTTCAAAAAATGGGTGCTGTAACAGTAGGCCGCATTCTGGAAACGAGCCAGCGTTTTCTGTTTGAAGGTAATATTGATAACCCACTACTATGCATTTTTAACAAGAAGTTCAAAACCCTGATATTTTTGAGAAAAAATACTAATGAGAGTAAAAAAGCGTTTTAAGCCGCTAACCTCAAGGTTAGCAACGAGGGGATTTAGCATGTCAGCTAGCTACCAATCTGGTGCGCAATTAGTCGAATAAGTATTTCGTTATCACGAGATTATTGTTTATGACGTTATGAAGAGGTCACATTTACCTTAGAAAATATTTGATCAATTTGACTACTATACTGTGGATTAACAGCGAATTGTTACGTGGTCGTGCCTGGTGTTTGTTTTCGTTTAGTGTGACCCCTGTCAGTGTTCATTATGATCACAGCTAGCTCACTTTGATAACCTAATTTCACCATCAATATGTGATGTTATGTGGAGTTTTTCAGACACTTTTAATTACCATCTGTGGATATAAAGTAGATATGATTTTCTGAACCCAGCCATAATCCTTGCTGAATTTTATATGTGTGTAGGTGCAGATGGACACTATGACGCAACTAACACGTTTTGATTGCTTCTTAACTGTTTCTGCTTTTTTTGTTATTTTTTGTGAGTATCGGGTTATAGAGGTAATTAGCAGATAGTTCACACGCTATTGTCAATATAGGTAATTTAATCAGTGAAATTAATGTCCCAAGCTTATTATCTTAGTGACTTCACTGTGATGAAAATATACTGATGAGAATAAAGAATTATTTTACTAAGTAAGACGGTCTAACAAAAGTGTTTCCAAAGGGCAATGTCGACATAAACAAATGTGTTTAATGTAAATTGCAATGAATCAATTGTAATGTAAATAGGCTCCTATCATACTTAAATGCATGCATGAATTTTGTTGTTTCAGCCTGTGGAAAGAACAGATGGCATTAGTTGTTGAATGTTCTTACAGTCTGTGCACTCGGAACAGTCTCATGAAACAAAAATTGATTACATTTGTCTATAGTAACAGTTTATAGGTGTAATTACGTCCCTTTTCACATAAATTTGCCAGAAGAGGGGAAATGCATCTGATTGTTTTAAGAAAGACTTTGGAAAGCATCTTGGATAACAGCAATATAAAAAAACACTGTGATATATTATTGTCATCTAAATGTTTTGTGTCTGTGAAGAATTCACTCAACAACCAAATACTATCCACTTCATGCTGTCTGAAACATTGGAGTAGCAAACATAGCTGTTGTAAACACTAAACATCTCATCATCCTTCCATAGTCTCCTGTCCATTAGACAGCAATAGCTCGGTTGTGGACTAAGCAGGACTTTGGTTAAAATATAATTTTTTCATCCATTTAATATTCACATGATTGCATCATAGCCAGCAAAATGTCAGGAGAGGACAACCACATTTCACTTTTCATCCTTTTTCTACATTAACTCTTTACGGACTACCAAAATGCTATGTTTACATGCCTGTAGTGTGTGTGTTCTGAACTGTGTGCTTTCTGATATATGGTATACAGTATATTACAGTAACAGGGAAGAGTACAGTTAAAACTGCAACCTTGATGGAAGATGACTGAGAAAATCAGAGGGAAAAGATAATGAGTGAAAGAGTGGTGCTTTGTTTTATTTTATTTTAATGCTTAGATGGTTTAAGTGCTGTGTGTCTGTGTTTAAGTACACACATTTCTAATGTCTGGTAGTCAATCAACACATTTAAGCAGCTGCTGTCATTCAGAGAGGAGGAGGCCAATTTGGCAGGGGCTTTTTCTGAACAGAGCCATGCAAAAAGCATATGTTGTTTTCTAGCATACATGGATTGCAACAGATGAGATATTTGCAAATCACTACCATCATTAGGTGAAAGTTTAACTGTATCAATGAGATGGAAAATATTGGAGCAAATGTAAGACTTTTTTTCACTGCTGGAAGCTGCAAAATATACCAGAAAATGTTGAGGAAAACAGTAAAAGTTTGGAGGATACCTATATTCACAGAGCACACAAAATCTGAGCCTAGACTCTTACATGACTCTTTCATGTCGCGACCCCTTGTATTGGATATAGACTCATCCCGAAGTAGCACAATTTACTTTTAGGCTGGCAATTCGAACTATGCACAAGTCCTCAGCTATGTATTGACAGATATGAAGTGACACAACACTGCTTTCATATATGTAGGCTCATCTTGCCTTCTGTGTCCTGTTTTCTCTGTGATGTAATGCAAGTGCTTGTCTCTCATTTCTTACTCAGCATGTGGCCCGGCTGCACTCCTCCTCTTTACCTAGAACACCAGAATACCTGCACAACTTCTTTTCTCTTCCCGTTGCCTCTAACTGCTTTAATGCCATCTTTTCTTTTCCAGCCACCTGAATGTGTTTGGTTAAATCAAAGCTACTTGGGTTTAAAAAACTTTCCAAAATAGCTTCCAAAATCTTTTTGTTCGTTCCTTGTTGATGGGAGCTGACAGCAGTAGAGTGAGCTGAAATGCATATTTTGTTACAGGCATATGATAAATGAAAAGCAGCCAGCTGCAGTTGCTGCTGACTGGAGTACAAGCAGTCTAGTGATTAAAGAAATAAAAAACCTTAACATACACAGTCCAACTCTCTGGAGTTTTTTTGGGGTAGATTTTACTTTTATGTTGCCCCTTTGTTTAATGACCTCCTTGTCAGGTAACCTTTCTGGGCTTTTTGTTGTATTGCAATGGTCCATTTTGTGATGATGAATACAATCACTATCAGTGTTCTGTATGGTATGTTTTACCACCTAGTCCTGGTCTCACTACTCTTTCCCCCTGACCTTGTTCGGTGATGCCTCTTAATTAGGGTTTTTGAAGGCTCAGGAGCTCTTCAGAACTGTTGTTTTGACACTTAGATTAGCCGCAGGTGAACTTTTTATTACAAGACATCATAAAGTAATTGAGAACATTATAGCAAATGATTGTGAATATATATGTTAATGTGCAACAAATATAGATTATGACTCTAATTTTTCAAAGTTTCTTTGTTAAAATAAATATTTCTTCAACTTTTTTAAATTAACACAGAATAGCCCTGATCACTTTGACCTATTTCCCCAGATTTTTTTTTTTTATGCCGACTCCTCATTTGCAGCCATTTCTATCCAGTTTAAGCACCGATAGTAAAAAGGAATTCCTGCCTTTTAACACTAACAAATTTTACAGTAAATTTGTATTCTCTTTTCACTTATTAGTCATTACGGAATTTGATATTTTCTTGTTTTTTTTAGATTTTGCTTCTCCATCCTCGGAACTGTGGCCTTTCTGTTGTCTGATGTGAAAAAAAATATTTCCCTTGATAAACAGTTTCACCTGAATAGAAAAAAACCTGGAATCAGCAGAATATAAAAAAAATCACAAACACGTGTGTCATAATTTTTTTAATAGTAAAGCTGTAAATATTAGCTGGCCAGATACTTCAGTTTTAGTGAAATATTTTAATGAACTTTTATTAACCATTCAGTGCAACTGAAATGCATCCCTCTTCCCTTTTATGGTAACTGTAACAGGAGATGAACTTCTTAAGGGTCAAGTCATTTCACAATTTATTTTCATTTGGTAAATACAGGATTTGTGACAAATATTGCTACACTATAAATTTGTTTTGGGATTAAATCCATACCTTTTTAAGGACTCACACATTTGCATCTTTAATGTATGACACAACTGCTCATGTCTACATATTATTGCGTATTATATGTCCAGATGTCTGCTTTGACATGTTTTTAATTACTGACTACTTAGCTTTGTTTTCCTCCATTTAAATCACCCAAAAACTTCTGTGATGTTTGCAAAGCAAAACAATGAGGCTTTGTACTATCCATTTAAATAGCGGCTTCTTTTTTTTTGCCGGTAAATGTCAAGAATTGATAACGTGGAGCTTTATTGTTCTATAGAGGCAGGAAATCAGCACGTTTTGATTGTATACTACAGCCTGCATCAATAGTAGATCGTTTGCCTTTGCATTCAGATGCTTTCACTAACATTTGCATTGTCAGCTTTTCTGCTGGTCCCTGTTCTTTCTGCTCCACACAAGGGTCACTTAGATCCTTTGCAGTATCTACTTGGTGTATGTCATCAATATGGAAATCCAGAAGCAGTAGTTCTTATTTCGTGGTACCTACATGACATTCTGAAGTCATATTTGTCACGAAGTGGCTTTTCCATGCGTGAACTTATTTTTGTTGCGTATTTTTTGGTTGATTGAATGAGATAGATGGACTCCCAAAGCTGTACAGTAGAGGAGATCAGTATTATTTTGGATATGAAAAAAAGAACATAAATCTCTAAATGGATTGCCAAATATATACAGGGTACCATTTGTACCCTGTCCAGGCATTCCATGTATTTATGTTATCTGGGAATTACTGAGTGTATCCTCACAGGTTACATATATTTAAAGACCTGTCTCAATCAGCTGATCTGAGTTAATCTATCTGACATTTAAAATGATCCCTCTCTTGCAGATTTTGACTTTGATGAATATGACAAACCTGGTGCTGAGCGTTCACGCAGAAGGAGAGGGGAAGATGATACTCTGGAGAGGTAAATGCATCATATTTTTATATTTATGAAGACGTGGTGCTGCTCTGTAATAAACAAAAAAATAGTTACACTTAGTTTTATTTCTCAAAATTTAAAATCACATAACATGATCCTTTTTATTATAAAGCTTGTCTTCAGTTTTGTATAATTTCATATATAATGCCTAATTTCATGTCAGCTTTTTGTCTAATCTATATATTTAAACCTTTTATGAATCAAGAATCTGGTAAATACGGCAGTAATTATTTTATTTCTGTTTTAATTCATTTATCAAAACAGATTAGACTGAAAAAAGTTAGTCACAAGCGTTTGACCTTTATATAAAGATAAGGACAGACAAAAAGAAGGCACTATTCCACTGTTATACAATTTTACTGAGCTCTTCCTGATTGTCTTTTCTTAAAGTGACTTTGAAGAGGAGTTGTTGGAAGAGGATTGGCTGACAAGTAAAAAGGTAAGAGTAAGACATAAAGATTTGGATTTTCCCATTATCTTAAGCATTTGGCACAAAACAAACCCAAATCTGTTCCGTTTCGGTCACAAGAGGGAAAGTAATACTTGTCCATAGAAATATTCAAACATTTAGAGGAAAGTCGTAAGGAGTGGACTTGTAGCAGGTGGCTCCTCCACGGGGGGAGTTGGTCATGTGAACCAGGAGGAAGTGCAGTGGACAAAAAAGCACTATGCTGACCTGCCCAGATTGCCTTCACCACATGGGAATAAGGCATCCTCTGGGTTGAAGGTGGCCCCTTCCCCCACACCTTTAACACACACACAAACAGATACACAGTTGTGAAAGAGTAGATCAAGTTAGATGCCATAAATTGCCTCTTTTTTTAAATTTCAGAATCCTTCAGAAGTGTCAGATGAGGAGTTAAATGATGATCTTCTCCAAAGTGACGATGAAGACATAAATATAAGGTAACTAAGCAGGATGGTTTGTATATTTCTCTCCGCAGTTCCAAATTATCCTCATTTGTTGCTCCATGCTCTGGTGTTTCCTGAAATGTTGAATTTTTCTTGTTTGTTGCTAGCGGTCAGGATGTGGACCTCAGTGCCACTTACAGCATGGGTACATCCTATGACCAGCAGGACGGGTTGCAGGAAGCACACTACGCTGATGATGTTGTGAACCTGGGTGCAGAGGGCTGTGAAGAAGGGGATGTAGAGGAGGAGGGGTACCAACAAGTGCGGGAAGAGGGGTTTACAGAAGAATACAGTCAGGACGCCATAGAGATGACTGATGACCAAATCGATTACACCGGAGAGCTGGCTGAGGGTGACGATGGTTACCAAGATGAAGTGCTAGACATCCAAATCAATGAGCCCATAGATGGGGAATTTCAAGTGAGTTTTCATATTCGCTTACTCTCATGTTGAACCCTATATACACACACACACACACACACACACACACACACACACACACACACACA